>PVLD010000685.1:63824-244100 GCA_004027595.1 Dinomys branickii
TTTTTTTTTTTTTTTTTTTTTTTTTTTTTTTTTTTTTTTTTTTTGCGGTACCGGGGATCAAACTCAGGACCCTGCGCTTGCTAGGCAGGAGCTTATTCCACTGAGCTATATCCCCAGCCCTGTCTTTCTATTTTCTGATGTCCTCTTTGATTTCCTTTTTCAGAGTATTACAGTTTTCATTGTACAGGTCTTTTACTTCCTTGGTTGGGTTCATTCCTAAGTATTTCATTTTTCTTGATGTTATTTTTTTTTTCCGGTGCCAGGGATCGAACTCAGGACCTTGCGCTTGCCAGGCAAGCGCTTATGCCACTGAGCTATACCCCCAGCCCCTTCTTGATGTTATTGTGAAAGATGTTGTTTCCCTAATTTCTTTTTCGGCGAGTTCATTCTTAGTATACATGAATGGTATTGATTTTTTTGTTGATTTTATGTCCTGTTGTATTGCTGAATTTTGTTACTAATTCTAGGAGTCTTTTGGTGGAATTTTTGGATCTTCTACATAAAGGATCATGCCATGTATAAATAATGATAATTGGGCTCCTTCCTGACCTACATGTGTCCCTTTCATTTCTTTCTCTTGCTTGATTGTTCTGGTCAAACTTTGAGTGCTATACTGAACGGGGGTGGTGACAGTGGAGTGGAGCTCTTCATCTCTTCCCGGATTTTAGGAGGAAAGTTTTCAGGTTCCCCATTTAATATGATGTTGGCTGTTGGTTTATCATTGATGGCTTTTATCAGATTGAGGTAAAGTCCTTCCATGCTATTCTTTTTCAAACTTTTTATCACGAATAGTTGTTGGATTTTATCAAAAGCTTTTTCTGTATCTATTGATATGATCGTGTGAGTTTGTTCTTCTGTTTTTGTGGTGCATTACATTTATTGATTTGTGTGTTTTGAATCAGCTGTGCATCCCTCAGATGACCTCTTCCTGGTCCTGATGTATCATTCTTTTGATGCTCTGTTGCATTCTCTTTGCCAGTATCTTCTTGAGGATTTTTTGGCATCTGTGTTCATGAAAGGATGGCCTGTAGTTTTCTTTTTTAGTTGGGTTCTTGTCTAGTTTTGGAATAAGAATGCTAGCTCTTACGAATGAGTTTGGAAAAGCTCCTTCCCTTTCAGTTTCATGAAAGAGTTTGAGGAATACTGGCATTATTTCTTTCTGAAGGTCTTGTACAATTTAATGGTGAATCTGTCAGGTCCCAGGCTTTTTTTAGTTGGTGAATTATTTTACTCATACCTCAGTTTCATTGTCTTATTGAACTGTTGATTTTTTATATCTTCTTGGTTCAGTTTTAGTAAATCATATGTGTCTAGGAATCTGTGCTTTGTTTCAAGATTATCCAATTTGTTGGAATATAATATTTCATAGTAGTTACTATTGATCTTCTAGATTATGGCTGTGTCTGTTGTGATTTCATCTTCTTCACTGCTAATTTTATTGTTGTGGATCTTTTCTTTCCTTCTTTTGATAATTTTGGTTAAGGGTTTGTCTATTTTGTTTATTCTTTCAAAAAACCTAGTCTTCAATTCACTGATCTTTGTAATTTTTTTCGGTTTTAATTCCCCCTCTGAACTTTATGACTTTTCTCCTGTTAGGTTTGGGTTTGGACCATTCTTGCTCTTCTAGTTTCTTGTGCCACACCATGAGGTTATTTATTTGAGCTCACTGTGTGATTTTCTAATTTGACCATTTTCAGCAATAAATCATCGTGTCCTGTAGGTCCTGGTGTGTTTTACCGGCTTTGTTGTTTTATTCTAGGAACTGTTTTAATTCTTCTTTGGTTTCCTCTGTGATCCATTGAGCATCCAGGAGTGTGGTATTTAATTTCACATTTCAAATACTGGCGTCCTCTGACACAGGACTAAACCTGAGCTGGATTTGCCACTGCACCACAACTTCTCAGTAAATATTCTCAAGTGGGGAGAGCCCTATCCTATGCTGGGGCTGCAGAGACCGAGAATTCTGCCCCGCTGTTATGCTGACATCATATCCTTTCATTGCAACAATGAAAATGTAACTTTTCAGGATTGAGATGGGGAAGGAGCTGAGACCCGGACAATCCATGAAAACCCTCCTTTCATCCCCTGTTTGTGCACTCTCTGTCTGAGGCTGGGAAGTCACACAGACCATAGCCACTGAAGGCCAAGGTACCAGAGTCTGCCCCTGCTCTGCCTCTACCAGCGGGCAACTCTTCTACCTCTCCATGTCTTCCCCATGTAGACAAGGGCAGCAGTAAAAGATAGTTTGGGGGGATGGTGAGATAATCCCAGAAGTAAAGCACTCAAGGCGGTGTTGGACACAGTGCAGCCCCGAGTGGGAACCTGGAATGTGCTATGGGCTACATGTCCTGGAAGTCTGCGAGGCCATGGTCCCACCATCCATGCTCTGAGTTTTCACTCCCGATTCTCTATGTTCTGGTCTTGGCTTAAAAAGGGTAAAGTGAGGCAGGTGCAACGGGACATACCTATAATCCCAGCACTTGGGGAGGCTGAGGCAGGAGAATTACAAGTTCAAGCTTAGCCTGGGCAACTTACTGAGTCCTGTCTCAAAATAAAAAAATAAAAATGGCTAAGATGTACCTCAGAATGAAGGCACTGGGTTCAATCCCCAGTAGTGCAACCCAAAAGAAAGAAAGAAAGAGAGAAAAGAAAGATTATGTCTCCTCACTTAATCAACCATGCCTGTAGTCTAGAGCCTCTAAACTCTCTGCAACAAAAGATAGATTTTTTTCAATAGCTTTGAAGAAGAATCTCATCCTGCTTGAGTGCAGACATGAAAAGAATCCCCCACTGCATGGTGCCATGACAATACAGGTCCAACTCCATTAACTGTCCCCTCACAACTTCTACTGGCAGAAACTCAGGCCTTCTCATACTCTTCTTGCCCAGCCCCCTTCCATACATAGAAAAGATAAGCATTTGCTCCTATTGACACACAACAAGTGTTCTCAGTAAGAGAACAAATAGGGTGGTTTCAATAGCAGGCACCGTACCTGCTCCTTGGCTTGTAGGTATGTAAAGTTCAGTGCAATGCTCTCAGTAAATAAATGACATTCCATTTAAACTGACATCAACTCTGGCTCCTTCTCTTCTTCCTACCTTCAAACAGAACTGGAATAATTTTAATTCTTCATGCATGGGAACCCAAAAACACCCATAAATAAATTACTAAACACAATGAAAATGTTTAGAAAAGTTATTGACTATAAGGTCAACCTATTAACAAAAAACATGTGTGAGCACTGTAAGATAGTTGAGACTACCAGGAAAAATATACAAATACAGGCAACCTATGAATAAATCTAAGAAATGCTATGCAAACTCATACACAGAAAATTGGTATTTTACTAAAATATATTAAAGATGACCTAAGGAAAGATATTTTATAATCAGGTTAAGAATGTTTAATATTACAGTGACTATCTGTAGATTTTATACAATTCTAATCAAAGTCTCAACAGATTTATTTGGGGATCTTGACAAATTAATTCTAAATAGATGAAATTTAGAATAGTGGCCAGATGAAGGCCCACAAAATATTAGTGCTAATAAACAAGTTAGGCAAAGTTGAAGAAAGAAGATCAAAACACAAAAGTCTGTTGTGTTTTTACACATTAGCACTGAACAACCCAAAAATGAAATTAAAGAAACAATCCCATTTACAACTGCATCAAAAGGGAAAGGGGCTGACAGGTACTCAAAAGTTAAACACTAGGGTTGACACATGATCTGGCAATTCTACTTCTAGGTATACGCTCAAGAAGTGAAGATATACATTCACACAAAAGCTTGTTCATCGTAGAATTATTCACAACAGCCAAAAGGTAGAAACAAAACAAATATCCACTGATGGGCAGGTAAAAAGAGCATAGGGCATGAGATCTACTATGCCAGGGAATATTATACAGGCAGGAAAAGAAATGAAGTCTGCACATGCTACCACACAGATGAACCTTTGAAAACACTACGCTAAATAGAAACCTGTCAAAGGCCTCATTGTGTAATTCCATCTCTGATATTTTCGGGAGCAAATGTATAGAGACAAAAAAGAGATCAGTGTCCCCTAGGGGTAGTGGGGAGTATTGCTAATAAGCACAGGGCTTTGCTTAGGGCTGACAAGGTGCTAACTGTGGCAATGCTTACACAGGCTCATGAATGTGCTAAACATACCTGAACTACACAATTCAAAGCAAGGAATTTTATGGAAAGTGAAAAATATCTTGATTTTTAAAGAAAAGAATAAGTAGCCTACACATGAGGAGATAAATGGAAGCCAGGAAGAGCCAGGTTCTGTCTGAAGAAGAGCTTGTGGGCTGTCTTGTCAGATGTCAGGAAGCGTCATTAAACTCTAGGAGTTAAGATCCTGATACCTGAGTTTGTGTTGAAATCCAACATTACTGCTTCCCTGCTACTGTACATATGTATTTTCATTTCGGGCTGAGCCTTCATGATAATTGCATTGATGACATTCCACAGATGTTTGTGTATCTCTATTCCTCGACCCACCGAGCCATGAATCACTCTGTCAGGGTGCAGAGCTATGACAGCTCCACCCCCCAGGACCTTTGTGGGTGAAGCACACCCAACACTGAAGGGAAAATAGGCGGGAGCAGCAAATACCACAGCTTCTTCTCAAAGTGCAGTCCCTGGGCCTTCAGCAGAGGGACCCCTGGAAGGGAGGGAAGTGGATCACAGGCCCCACTCTGAATGTCTGTGTCAGAAAGTCCAAGGATACAGCCTGCAAATTCCGATATGTTTGGCGTCATGTGTGACTCTTCTGGGAGGTGCCGAGGGCCACTACTGCACCAGTGACCACATGGACTCCAGGACAGTCGAGCTCACCCCAGGCATCTCAGAGTCAGACCCCTTCGGAAGATATTCGAGCAGAGTGTAGCTTGCTTGGATTTCTTCACAGCTCAAAGACGGCATGTCTGTTTCTCCTGAATGATGAAGATCCAGGGGATTCAGCAGCCTTCAAAAATTACTGGAAAAAAACAACCAGACATTGACAGCCCACTGGACTAGGCATTTGGCCAGAAGTATGGACAGACTCTGCTGGAACTGTGGAATGATTCCTACAGAGTAATACGAGTGCCTTCCTGAGAGCTACATTTCACACACCCCAAACACCCTCAGCCAAAAGGCCGATGGGCTCTGATGATGTCACAAATTTCTTGTATCATCCAATTCTGCCCACGCCCATGAGAAAGCCAGCATGCAAATCCTTGATGGTGAGCTGCTGTTCAAAGACTCTCTCAGCTGAGTGTTTGATATTTAAATACACTCAGTAAGCAGTGTTTTAAGAGGTAAACATTCTTTTGCAATTTCACTCCAATCATACTTGTTAGAAAAGCCCAAGAAACTTTTCCAAGCCAGTGTCAGGGTGCTTACAAACACAATACCTGCTTTATGTGAAATCATTTTTTTAAATCACCTAGAAAAACCTTAGACCACCTTGAGTCTGCTTGGGTTATTCTCAGCATCCCGAGTCAGGGCTTCCAATTTTCAGTAGCGTCCCACCATGGATGCCCTTTCAGCTAATTAAAAATTATTTATAACACACTAATGATGGGGGGAAGGAGGCTACCAAGGCCAGGTTCCTCAGCTGAGAGACTCCAAGCAATTAGAAACCCAAAATCCCAAGAGCTGCTGTGTGTGTCTATGATTTTGCTCTTTTCAAATTATGCCAAACCCCATTCTATGTTTGCTGAAAATATATAAAACACTGGAGAAGAGTGTGTGTGTGTGTGTGTGTGTGTGTGTGTGTGTGTGTGTGTATACAAATACACTGCTGTATTATCTTTCAGGCTTTGATTTTGTTTTTGCAGTCCTTCTTTTTCTGAGGAGAAAGCGGAGGTGGTTAATGGCTTTGACACCTACATTCAGCATAGGACACGTTCAGGTCAGTGTGAAGGCAGGAGCAGCGTTTGGTCTCACTTCAAGACTGCCTAGTACACACTTGGCAAACAACTTGTGTGCTGTTTATGCCATAATCTGTTGGAGCAGGGCTTTCCTTTCTGTCACATTGAAGTTCCTTTAGTTTTCCTGATCTTAAAACTCCCGGGAGAAATATTTTACATGCACTGCCACGACAAGTGCTAGGAACAACGATTGAACTGCTCTGATGACAGCCATCACTGTTCTTGCAGTAGAGTTTCTTAGATCTCTAAGAGCTGGGCTGTAGGTTGGCAGTAAAGCAGGTGGAGGACCTTGGATAAATAAAACCCACACCTCCTACAGGACTGGGCTGGGGCTGGTATCCTGTGTTTGTACTTTTATAACAGGCATCTAGGTGGTCCCTGTGTATTCTCTTCACCGATTGGTTGAGTGAAAATTGTCTGCATAAGCCAGGTATCAGAGCCAGTAATTTGGACAGAAGGTGAACCAGAAGTCATCCAGGTTGCACTGGAGACTCCTAGAGCTTTGGCTGCCTTCTCTGGGGACAAAGCACACACGTGTTCTGTAAGCCCACCCACTCAGCCACAGCCCACTGTGCCCTGCCATGCAGGTGACAGCTTGGTCCGGTCCCCTCAGCTCTGGCATGCATGGGCAGAGACGGAGCAGAAGGGAATGACAACGAACAGCTTTCCTCCTGAGCACACAGTTTCTGGCTGTCAGACCTGGCCAGCTTTTGAGCCTCATTTCCAGGAAGAAATATTCTCCCAGGAGGGGCAACTGCCGAGGTGGCGGCCGCATTGTAAGCATTCAATACGGGGATCTCAGTTAATCCTCACCGCAGTCCTGTGGAATCAGGCGGGTACTGAAAGCCAGCGGATCCCAAGTAAGCCCTGTGGATTCAGCCCCTCCGCCCGCACTTGGCTCCCAGATAAACCCTGACTTAGCCCACTTCACCCTCTTACTTACCCCCTCTTAGACACTTTTAGACTTTAAAAATCCCCACCATGGTGGTGGGGCAGACCCTCGGCCCCACCACCACCAACATAACCCCCTCCCCAGGTTCTGGTCCCATCAGTACCCCACATCCTATCCTCGAGGACAAGAATTTGTGACTCGCTCTCCTCTCTGTGGACCCGGCCGGCTCAGGAATAAATAAACTTGTTTGTGAACCTCAACATTTCAGGGATGAGTGTGCTGCCAGCTGGCAGGACACGCCTGGGTCGGTGACATCATCATCCCTGCTTTACAAAGGAGAAAGCCGGGGCTCGGAGAAGTTGAGCAGCTTGCCCAGGGACACGCAGCTCACAAGCACAGAAGCCAACTGCTCAGTCTGGTCCCCAAGGCTGCGCTCTTGTTCATGGAGACTCACAACCCACTGAGGCTCCCCTAGGTGTGCTGCCACAGAAGGAAGCCCAGCACACCGTGCTTCCTATCTCCCTAATAGTGCACGAGTTTATGCACACACACGCATTCCTTAATGCTGAATCTGAGACGCCAGGCATTTAAATATGAGTAAATTCTATAAATATAAACAAAAACTGATACATAACTCAAAAATGAAGAGATGGCAGGAAATGGAGACCTACACCACACTGGGTTGGGTCAAAAGGTGTGCTGCATCTTGGTTACTCTCCATCACTGCATCAGACACTTGACAAGGAGACCCTAGTGGACAGCTTCCAGGGTCCAGAAGTCAGGGTCAGCAGGGACCCCAAAATGGCTCATGACAAGCAAAGGTGTTGAAGGCCATGACTCAAGCACCACATGTTTCATGGAAACCCACTCTGGCAATAACCGACCCAGTCCCAGGAGAATGGTGTGAATCCATCTTGGGGATCTACTCACCTCCTAAATGATCTCATCACCTCGAAATGCATTACACAGGGTCCCAATTTCACCTCAAGTTTCATGGCAACACACCCTATTCAGATCATGGCATGCTGTTAGACCTTGGACTCTCAGTTAAAAGACCCTCCACCTTTGAAAAATGGCAAAGATAGAAAGCATCCCAATCTTTGGGGCTCTCCATCCAGCCAGGGAACACTGGATTTACGTAGGGCCAGCCATAGTTCTGCCACATTCACACCCTTCCCTCCTGCTGGGAGCACCCGGGGCCACAGCCAGGCCCTAGAGAGTGGGAAGATGAGGCCCAGCCACAGGAGCCTCCAAGTGAGCTTCCTAGAGCAGGAGGCCTATGTCAGGCCACACAGACAAGCAGGACTTCAGGGGCGGGAGTCAAGCCAGCATGTCCTTCAGTGAGCACCTAGTATCTGCTATCTGAGCACTGGAGGTGCATCTGTGACCAGCCAGGCTAAAACCAAAAGCCTTGTACAGAAGACAGAGCAAAGAGTAAGGTCTGCGGTGAGTTAGGAGACGATACTCTGGGAAGAAAAAGCACACAAGGCAGAGACGAGCCAGGGTCAGGGCCAGGGCCTAGGCACGGCATCCAAGCCAGCCCCGAAAGAAACGCAAGGCAAGAGCAGGGACAGCACGTGCAAAGGCCCTGAGCTGACACCACAGCAGCACAGGCTCTGGAAACAGCAGAGGCTGGGGGCCGGAGCAGAGTGAGCACAGGGGAGGCCAATGGAGAGGAAGGTGGGAGCCATAGTGGGTGCAGAGTGGAGGAGGGCAGTGGTGTGACTTGGTTTTCTGTGCGTGTTTCCAGGCTGTGTGAGGAGAAGAGGTGGGGGGTAGGTTCACAAGAGGTGCTGGTGCTACAGCGATGATCTGGACAGAGGC
The DNA here is from genome assembly GCA_004027595.1 of Dinomys branickii. NCBI lineage: Eukaryota > Metazoa > Chordata > Mammalia > Rodentia > Dinomyidae > Dinomys > Dinomys branickii. The sequence goes on from PVLD010000685.1 coordinate 72,462, forward strand.
CACAGGCTTGGGCCAGCACAAGGAAGCCCCTCACCACACACCTCTCCCCACACCCCAGCCCAGCATCAGCATCGTCAGCTCAGGAAGCCCTGCCAGCTCCCCCCCGGGAAAGGCCCAGGCTAGCGGAAAGAGACTTTCAGAACCCTCCAACCCTACAATTACCGATAAGATGGATTCTTCTCCCTGACAGGGCGCAGGAGCTACGGAGCCTGTTATTACCAAGGCCTAATTACAGCGTCTCGGGCTGCAGCGCTCCCTGCAAGAGGAACAACAGCGGTCTGCAAAGCGGGGCTAATTGTTCCCTCCTCCTCCTCCTTTCTTTTTGTTGGGAGCACTCAATCGGCCTAAAATAATTACACATCTTCTCCCCCCAAGGGCTCTGAGACAGGCTTTCTCTCCTCCCGAGGCTGGAAATTCACCTCCCTGCATCTGAGATTGGCAGCAGGCCGCATGGACATCGGCACCAAGGTGGGGTGGCCCCAGGCAAGATGATTCTGCCTGGGCCCTGTTCCCCAGGTCCCCAGGCAAGGCATTGTCGCAGCACTGCCAGCCGGAAGCCTCAGGCTCCCTGGCAGCTCTGAGTGTGCCCTGCTGCTGGATGGATCAACATGGGCCGAGCCTTGATTTCCTGGCCAGTGAAAGGGCCATGCCCTGGGTGGTAAAGCTCTTCCTGTTTCTCTGTGCTCGCAGGCGCTAACTCCTGGTCCCTTTCATGTCACAGAGCTCTGTTTAGAAGTGAAGGAGGTTCCAGGCAGTAAGTCCCTACTTCGTGCCACATTTGCAAGGATCAGTCAGTATCTGTTAGATGAATGAGCGCTTAGCCACATCTCACTACCTACCTGGACCGGGGGGGGGGGGGCGCTGCTGTTCTACTGTACAGATGGGGAGACTGAGGTCAGAGAGAACAGACACTTCTCCCACCATCACAGGTGCATGGGGGGTGGGTCACCAGCACCCGGCAGACTGCTGTCAGCAGGGCTTTGAGCAGGCCTGGCTTCCCCACGAGGCAACATGGGACGGGACCCGGACACCACATTAGAGGGACTCCTGCCAAGGCTACTTCCTTGATCTTTTCTTCTGCACCGTGGATGCTGAGGCAAAGTCCTGCTTGGTTCTGCCTGCTACTTTTATTGACCAAGAGGACACAGTGAGAGACAGATAGCAGCCTCTCTTTACCTGTCCTGGAGTCCACTGTTAGCCTGCACCTACAGGGTGGGATTTTCTCTCCCGAAGTGGTCTGTCCCACTTCCATTTACATGGAGAAAGTGGGGTCTAACAGGGAAGTCCGCATAGCAGCGCTGCACAGCTGGAGTGCCTCCTGCCCCCTCCCAGCGAAACTCAGATCTGGGTCCCCGGTTCATGGCTCTGGACCTGGGTCCCCTGCCAGGGGCCACAGCTGAGTGAGATGTCAAAGTGCAGGGGCTCTGTACAGCCTGACATGTTAATGAGGGGGCTCCTGACAGCCCCGAGACCTGACATGTCTATTTTCAGGAAACGGAACACCTGGTTCCCAGCCCCGGCCTGCTCCTCCGCACCATCTGCCCGGCCCCAGCCTGGCCCAGTGGTGTTGGAGCCTGACAGATCGCCCTTCTGATATCTTTATTATCGCTTTGAAAGATGCCACTGGGCTCCTGACCCACCATCCCTTCCTGGAGAAACGCTCCCCCGGGGCATTCCGATGTCAGCCAGGTTAGGGACGTGACACCAACAGCGGTTCCTGGCCAGAAGCCCTCCCGTCACTCGGACATCGCCATAAATAACGCCAGAGACGTCCCGGGAGTTGCAGATGCTGTCTGTGCGTCTCCTACAGAGGTCAGCTCTGGAGACACAGGAAACAAGGGCTTCCAAGAGCAAGCAAGAAGTAGACTCTGATTCCTGGGCTGGACACACCCTTTGGGGTCGGGGGTGACTCCAATGTCCCCCACATCCTCTACGGAGACTCCAAGAAGGATGCCTATGAGCTGTCACGCACCCACCCACACCCTTGTGCTTTCCTTCCAAAGTACACTTTGGTCTTGAGGGCAAATGGCCCTGACTGTTCAAGAAATGAAGTGACATGGAAACAAAGAGTAGGGGCAGGACATGCTGCAGAGGAAGACACTTCAGAGGTTTCTCAGGCCCCTGCAATTACAGGGGTCCACACCAGACCCCGAGGTGGGCCACGTGTAAGAACGCGCCAGGGGGGCTGGGGATATAGCTCAGTTGAATAAGCGCTTGCCTGGCAAGTGCAAGGTCCTGAGTTCGATCCCCGGTACCACAAAAAAAAAAAAAAAGAACACGCCAGGACACTAGCAGGACGAGGCACTGAGGTCAAGTCGGAAGATGCGGGGGAAATATGGGCACTTTTCTCTTGAGACTCCACAATGATTTTTATGATTGTGCCTTATAGGTCCTTCCCTATGAAATCTAGGGTTCAGTGAAAATATTCCAGGCCTCCCCTCTACACACACACACACACACACACACACACACGGCAGGGAATTCGAGATCAGAGAAGAGAGGCAGAACTGGGTGCCGGCGGACGCTGGGTGGGGTGCGGAGAGTGCAGTGCGGGGCTCTGGCCAGCCCCTGGTCTGGGATCCTAAGTGCCTTGGCCACCCAGGGATCAAAACTATTCCTCTAAATCAAACTGCATCTACAACTGAACATGCACAGACTCTTTTCCTTGTCATTATCCCCGACACAATGCAGCATAACAGCTATTTACACAGAATTTTCCAGGCCATTATTCCCCAAACAATGTAGCAGAACAGCTATTTGCCCAGCACTCACATTGTATTAAGCATTAAAAGTAATCTAGCGGCAATTTAAAGTATACAGGAAGAGCTACGCAGGTGACAGACAAACACTGCCCCATTTTATAGAAACGACTGAGCTTCTGCAGGTTCTGGTACCCAAAGCAGTCCTGGGACCAGTCCCTGAGGACGTGCAGGGTCAATGGCACACTCTGAGCGGCCATCCTCAGTGAAAAGCGATGCTGGCTCCTGCCATGTAACTTCGCCTCATTGTGTCTGGTGTGAAAATTAAATGGTGCTCAGTAGAGGCTGGTCAAGCCTTAGGTCCCCACCATTTTTGGTACACTTTCTCCACATCCACAGAAAGCAGGTCTTTGCCTCCTTTGTACAGAGGAGGGGCTGGGTCTCCTCGACCCACAGTGAAGGTCACGGGACCAGAGCCAGGACTGGGGTGTATCTTTTTCTTGGGGAGCCAGAGGTACTTCCTATGTCTCCCCAGAAGTTGGTTCTGAGTCTCCTTGCCAGACAGAAGTGCATGTGAATATAGAATGATGCACCCCATACAGTGCTCCATGTAATCCCTATGTAGTTCACTACATCACGGATTACGCTGCAATTCCTTACACCTCATATATATCTTATAACACGCATGATCGGTCAACCCCTCTATCTAAGAGTTCCGAGTCTGGGGGTTCTAAAAACCTCAGACTAAAAAATATTCTTAAATATCTGAGTCTGATCTAAACATGTGCAGGCTTTTTTTCCTTGTCCTTATTTCTTAAATAATACCATATAACGACTATTTCAGTGGAAGTGGGGAGGGATGGGAAACAGGATGAAAAACAATTAGGCTGTGTTATGCACATGGGCCAATCTCCACGAGGGAGGTCATCGTCGTGCACTGCAAACGCATGCTAATAACAATTAAAAGTTGAAAAAAACTTGGTAGATGCAAAAAAAATGACTATTTCCATGGCACCGACATTGCATTGGGTATTTTAAAGTGTCCAAGAGGACGTGTGCAGGTTCTGTGCAAATACATCCACATAGCCATGGATTTGAGAGTCTTTGGAGGGTCCTGAAGCAAACCCTCCAGGTCATGGTTCTATAACAAGTAGAACATGTACTGTATCTTCTATATAGAGTAGAATGAATATGAAAGGAACATGATATACAGCATGGTCATATAATTATATGTACATGGTATAGCTTTAAGGATATGTGTACATTTTTAAAATTATACTTGGTCACAGCACTTTCTCCCCATCCAGTGTCATCCCTAACTGGAGGACCTGTTTTATGACATAGGATATGAATGATAGCTGTGTGTTCTGTCCCTCAAGCAACAGGAAACGCCGTCAGTTCTGTTTTATCCTGGAGCGTGATGGGCCCCTGGTAAAGCTTTGCTGGGTAACCAGGTGCAGCCCGTGTTCACGTGCATGTGGTATCCTGGTTTCTGGCAATGGCAGAGGCCCGACTGCCTCTCCTCATCCTCATGCTCAGTCAAGGAGTTTTATGCCGCAGAGCCCCAAGACCACTGGCATTCACTCAGCCACTTGCTCACACGTTAGTGCATTTCACCATCTGTGCTCCTGGGTGTGCCTGTCACCCCCACTAGGTCTCCATGAGACAGGAGGGCATGTGGTCCCTGAACTTGCACTGTGTCCTTTTCCAGAGGGAGAGCAAACTGAAATGAAAACAGGATTTAAATAATTGCAGGTGAGAATTAGAGAAATAAAAAGGCAAAGGCAAAGGTTGCTATGATACAGAATTAGGGAGACAGGAGAGCATCCCTGAGCAGGTGACACCTGAGGTGTGACCTGCTACACTCTGCACCTTACTCATATGTGTGAAAAGCTCAGACCCCAGCTTGGCCCTCCAGGGGGTGGTGGAGCCTTCAAGGAGTCCAGTGGGAGGCTTTAGGTCCCTGGGGGCCTGTCCCAAAGGGCACTGTGGGTCCTGGCTTCTTCCCTTTTGTCCCTTCCCAGCAGCACATACAACCAGCTATGAACTGGAGCCTCCTAAACCATGAGCTAAAATAAACCTTTCCTCTTTTTAAAGTTGATTGTCTCAGGTATTTTGTTACATAGACAGAAAGCCAGCATACATAAGACCCGTGAAGAACTTAACAAAGAGAATTCCAGGGAAGAAAAAGCAGGTGCAAAGTTCCAAATACTAGACCAGCCCTACATATGCAAGGATGCAAGAGAGGTTGGGGTGGCTGGAACTAAGCTCAGGAAGCAGAGGGGCTGGGTAATAGGATGATGCTGTTACTGATCTGAGAGAGTGAAGTCTGGATCTTTTCTTTGTACCTTCCACTCAAAAATTCCTTTCCCTGCCCTGGGCCTCAAATAGCACTGGGGGCCCTAATTGACATTGCCTTACGGTTTCTACCTAGATGTCCTCAGACAGCCTCCTGCACTCATAGGCTGGGCTTTTGGGAGGTGACTGAACTTGGGGGCTTAGAGCAGACCTGTTTTCAGGAAGTGGGGTCAGAAAAGACGGGTCACTGGGGGTGTGGCTTGAAAGGGCCCTCCCCCTCTCCAGCTCCTCCCCATTTCCTGGATGCTGTGCCCTGAGCAGATTTTCTTCCACCATGCGTCTTGGCCACACTGTCCTACCTTGAGGCCAGAGGACCATGGAATGAACTATGAACCAAAATAAACTTCTCCCTTCTTAAATTGTGGATGTCAGGTATTTTACATCCCAGCAACAAGGGATGTAACTAAGACAGATTTTTGGTAGCAGAAAGGTGAGGTTGCTCTTGTCATGTTACCTGATGATGTGGTTCAGAAATCATTGGAGGTGGTTTTCAGGCAAAGTTTGAAAAGTTATGGAGACAGCAGCTGGATAAAGCCCTCGAATGTTGTAATCTGAGCTAATAGCAGATTCTGATTGGAGATCAGAAGGCCAAAATGCTGATGAGCGGGTATAGGGTAAAGACTAGGCTCAGGAGGTTTCGGTCAGGAACAAGGAATCCTCAAGCAGTTGTACTCAAGACTATGTATGTTATGTTCTAGCATAAAAGGTGTCTTAATTCTGTTCATGTCCTGAGACATTGCAGGAGACTGAGATTAAGAGTAACGGACCAGTTAATCTAGCAAAGGAAATTTCAAGGTAGCCCAAGATTCAGGCTGTGGGATAAACACTGTTGGGAACTTTTAGCCAGTTCTACCTTGAGAATCAAGAGCGAATAGCACAGCGGGGTGATTTCAAAAATTCTGAGTTTCAGAAGAAAGGAAGCTCTCATGAAGTGGGGGCCTATAAAGTTGGAGAAAAAGAGATGTTTCTCTCCTCCATTCCTTGATTTCAAAATGGAAAGGTTTATCCTGTGCCATTGTATTTTGGTGGGGTGTAACTTTAAAAGCGGAGGTGGGGGTGGTCACAGCTAATAGTTTGCCTTGAGTCAAGTCTCAGAGGATACTAGACTTGAACCTTTCAGTAATGCTGGAACTGTTCAAACTTCAGTGACTCTTTTAGAAAAACAGTAGCTAAGATACAACCTGAGGGACCCTCCAGCCAAATCACATGGAAGTCCCTCCACAAGGAGAACACCAAATCCAGGCTCTTAAGGAATCTAGTTCCCTGGCCCCCTAAGTCCTCATCCAGGGCCCCAGTTCTCCTCCCTCTGCTTCCTCCAGGAGCAGCCAGGCCCTGAGTCCTCACCTGCATGGTAGAACTCTCCCTCCTGGGCAAGCCTCCCTGGACAGTTCCAGGGCAATGAAGCTCTCTCAGATAACAAATTGGAAGCTACTCCTTGTGCTTCCCCTTCCCCCATCTTCTGGATCTATCCAACAGTCCTCCAAACACAGTGCCACCCCTGCTCCATCTTGACTCATACTGATAACACAAAAGAAGTGTCAAGTCAAAAAATTAACCATGCACATGGGTTACATTAATGGAGATCTAATACTCATACCATAAGGGGTAACATTCTCCTCTAGCCTGGCTTATCCTCCAAATCCTGTGCTTAGGTCTAGGCCCTATCTGAAACATACCAAATGTGTCCAGAGATAATGGTCAGGCATGTGTGGGAGCTCAAGAGGGAATCATCTTGCAAAGAACAAAGGAGTTAGGGTCACTCAGCATGGAAAAGACTCAAAAAATCCCAGCGTATGTCTCCAATCGCCAGCAAGAAGAGAACAGACAAAAGACCACAAATTTTGGAGGAGATGAAAAATTTGCAGAAGTGAATTCGAACATGAAGCTGAGGGCTGGGGATATAGTTCAGTGGCATAAGTGCCTGCCTGGCAAGCATAAGGTCCTGAGTTTGATTCCCAGTACCGAAACAAAGAAACCAACTGTCCAAATAAAATTAACAAACATGAAGCTGAGGCAGGAGAAGCACAAGTGTGAAGCCAGCCTGGGAAATTTACCAACATAGTGAGATCCTTTCTCAAAAAATATTTTTTTTAAAAAATGCTAAGTATGTAGCTCAGTGTGAAGGCCTTGGTTTCAAACCCCAATATGAGCCAGTATGTCTTAGTTACTTTTCTCTCATTGCTGAGACAAAATACTCGAAACCCCGAATTAAGGAAGGGAAGGTTTATCTGGCTCACAGTTTGTGCAGGTTTCAGCCCATACTCATCCGGCTCCAAGGCAGTGGCACATGGCGGAGGGCAACAGTTCATGGTGACGGAAAACAGCAAAAGCAGCAAGAGCTGAAAAGAGAAGAGCAGCAGAGAGCAGCCTCTTTCCCTCCCTTGTCTCATCTGCAGGCTCCCCGCCCCAAGGCGCGTGTCGCTCTCATAGCCGTAATCCCAGCACTGGGTGATGGATCAATCATAAACTCTAGAAGCCCACCCCATGACTGAATGAGGCTTTGGGGGGACATCCAGACCCAAACAATCACACACACCACACACACACACACACACACACACACACACCAGCAGAGGATGGAAGTTGTATTTTGCAAAGTGTTCAGGCATACTCTCTGTCCAATCACCGGATGACCTTTAAGCCAGCCAGACACAGGTATGAGCACTGGAAGTTAGATTTAAAAGTAAAAACAAGAACAGAAACTTTGGCAGAGATATCACTGTGTAGGGGGCATAGATTTCACACTTTAGCCAGAAAACTTACCAAGAAGAAAAGCAAACAAAATATGAACCACAGCTGTCCATTTGAAAAATATCAGACTACAGAGCGAGGTCCTTTGGATCCAGAACAGCCCCTAAAGGTTGCCGGAGCGGCTACTGAGAAGATGAAAAGCTTTAAGAGGCGGGGCCTACTGGGGAGTCTCTACCCATTTGAAGGGCACCGTGGGGCCCCAGCCCTTCTTCCTCCTCTTTCGTCGGTCTTGGCCACGAAGTGAAAGACTGTGCTTGATCATGCTTTCTCCATCATCCTATCCACCTCACTGCAAGCCCTGGGGAAACCAGGCCAACCGATGAATTTCCACAGGTGTGGGCCAAAATAAATCTCTTCTCTTTCTACAAAGTAATTATCTCAAGTTATGTATTATAATGATTCAAAGCCGACTAGCACAGAACCACTATAATGTGTTATCTAAAAATTCTAATTTTCAACAAAAATCATGAAGCATGAAAAGAAATAGTAAAATGTGACCCATACTCAGGAAAAAATAGTGCTCAGTGTTTTATGCTGAGGGCCTCTGGTACTAGAGTTGGCAGACAAATAGTTCAAAAAAACTGTTACAAAATGCTCAGATAAATAATAAAGTAATATTTAAAGAACCAAAGGAAAGCATGGCAGCAATGAATCAGCAAAGTATATTACAGAGGAGATATAAATGTTTTAAACATGAAATGAAATTCTGGAGTTGAAGAGTATAATTGCTGAAATGCAAGGAAAATTCACTGGAAGAGTTCAACAGTAGATTTGAGATGGCAGATGAAAGGATCAGTAAACATGAAGATACAGTGAGAAATTATCCAACCTGAAGAAATGAAAGTAAACAAGATTGAAGAAAAATGAAGAGACTCTCAAAGACCTGGGGCAGAAAAAGAAACATACCAATATATATGCAATGAGAATTCCAAAGATGCAGATAGAATGAAGAAAAAAAAAAGAATTTGAAGATATAATGGTCAAAATTTCCTGAGTAACAAAATTTTATACTACATTCAAGAAGATCAACAAGCTACCCTATTGGAAATATAGAGAGACCCACACTCAGCACATCATAAGACACTTAAAGCAAAGAAAAAATCTTAAAAAACAGGTAGAGAAAAAAAGATTTTGTTTAGGGTAAAGCCAGTAAGATAATGCCTGATTTCCCATAAGAAACAACGGAGACCATCAGGCAGTGGGAGGCTACATCCAGTGATAAAAGGGAAATCCTGGTGCCCAAAATTTCTATACCCAACAAAACTATCCACCAAAACTAAAGTGAAATAAAAACATCCCAGATAAGTTGCTGGCGGGCTTGCCTTGAGTAAAGTTCTATAAAAGCCTTCCAAGGTGGAAGCAAATGATTCCAGAGAGTAACTAAAGTCCACAGGAGAAAGTGAAAAACATCAGAAGTGGTAAATATCTGATTTAATAAAAGAGTATAATATATATTTCTCATTTCCTCTTTTAACATCCATAAAATGCCTAACAAAGCATAAGGCAATCACTATAACACTATTGTTTGGCTACTAACATATACAAAACGTTAAGTCAATGTAAAATATATAGAAAATTTTGATCAAACTATACATAAAATATATAGAAAGGAAGTAGAAAAATAGGTATACTGGGCAAAGTTTTAATATTTTACCAATGTTAAATATTAATTGGAAAGTTGTGATGTTAGCATGCATACTAAAATCCCTTAAGTCACAACAAAAAAATCTTTTAAAAATAGGAAACTCACCAGAAAAATTAAAATGGTACACTAAAAAATGTTTACTTAACACAAAGAAAAGCAGTCAAGGAAAAAACAGAGTACCAAAAAGGAGACAGAAAGTAATAGCAAAATGGCAAATGTAAATCCAGCTACTTTAACAATTCTATTAAATGAATGTTCAAACACTCAACTCTAGAGGTAGAGACTGTCCAGCTAAATAAAAAGGAGAGCCATCTATAAACTGTCAGCAGTAGATAAACCTTAGAGGCAGAGACACAAATCAATAGAAAAAGGTAGGAAAAGATCCAACCTACACAAACATGATCTATGGAGAACTAGAGGGGTTATATCAGTAACACACAAGTAAAACGGGCCTTACGTCGTGGCCTTGGTCTCTGTCTTCTGAGAGGCCAAGAAGGACATGTCAGAATGATAAGACGGGCAGATACATTAAAAAGCTGTAACCGTTATAGATATGCAGGCAGCAAATGAGGTCCTCAAAATATACGAAGCAAAAACTGACACATAGAAAAAAATAGATCCTTTAACAGTAAGAGTCGGGGACAAAACTTATGAACATTTTTATGACGCTAGATGGGCCAGATCTGTTAGAAAGAAGTAACAATCACAAACATATTTGCTTCTAACAGCAGATCCCTAAAATGTACAAAGAAACACGGACAGAAATAAAGGGAGAGATGGACAATTCAACGATAATACTGGAGCTAAAACTCTTATTTTCACTTATGGATAGAACTAGCAAGAAGATTAACAATAGACAACATGAAAATAGAACAAGCCAAGACTCTGCTTAACTACTGCAAAATATATATTCCTCCCAAAACCAGATGGCACATTCTTCAGGACACACCCCACGTTAGGGTGTAAAACAAGTCTCAATACATTTTAAACACTGGAATCACACAATGTATGTTCTCTCATCACAAAAAAACAAATTAGAAATCAACAACAGAGATAAATCTGATACCACACTTCTAAATATACCAATAAGCCAAAGGAGACAAAAAAAATATATTTTCACCTGAATTTGTAAAACCATACTGAGATTTATGGGAGAGAGACAAACTAATTCTTAGCTGGTTTAAACATTGTATCAGAAAAGGCTCAAATCAATAATCTGTTTCCATCTTACAAAGTAAGAGATGGAGAGGATAACAAATAAAGGAAGGAAGAGAGAGAGCAGAAATCAACTGAAAGCAAAAAATCAATGAATCCAAGATTTGGCACTTTGAAAGAAATCAACAACCCTTCAGCTAGATCAACCAGGGAAAAATGATGGATGGGCAGAATCCAAAATGAAAGGGGGCATCCCTTCTCACTCTGAAATAATTATGTGGACTCTAAGGAAATACTGTCAACAGCTTTACGCCACTAAATTAGACAGTTTAGGAAACACGGACGAATTACCAACAGGCACAAACTACCAAAAGGAAATCTAAATAAAACTACAGTTAAAAATATATGTGGAATTAAAGTAAATAACAGAAACGGTACCAACTTCAGGAGAATTTGAATTCAAATGTGCCAAAGTTCCTGCATCATTCACAAAGGAGGATTGAACCAGATAATACTAGGCTTTGACAAGGATTCATTTTTTAAAAAAAGAATCTCCAAGGTAACCGCTGAAAGGACAGCAAAACTGTATATAAATTAAGGGCTTACAGAGGAAAGTGGAATAAAAAAAGAAATAAATATAAAAGTAGTCATCATAGAAGAGAAAAGGAGAAATGGCAAGGATTGGACAAACAAACACCTAAAATGTTAATTTTAAACAAAAATTAGACAAACAACAATTACATTTTTTAAATGTAAATTGGTTGAAAATCTCCCATTATAAGAAAAGCTGGACATGGCGCCATGCACCTGTAATCCCAGCATTCTGGGAGGCTGAGCAGAAGGATCCCACACTTAAACCCAGGCTGGCAATTGAGCTACTTAGTGAAATCCTGTCTCACAATAAAAAAAATTCCAAAAATTTCTGGAGATGTAGCTCAGCGCAAAGGCCTTGGGTTAATCACAAGCACTTGGAAAAAAGATTGTAGGACTGGATTTTTTAAAGCTACAACTATATAACTAGGAGCTGTTTGTAAAAGTTACCTCTAATGTGAAAGAGAATAAATGTCTACAGCCATACTATCCTGAACATGCCCAATCTTGGCTAATCTCAGAGAATAAATTTAATGCACACAAATAAAATAAATTTTATGCATACAAATAATGAAATCAAAAGTCAATACGTACAGTGATCTTAATGTCAGGCAAAGCAGACATTAAAGCAAGTATTAGTAGAGACACAAAATGATTCTCATTATATTCCTAAAAGATACAACTTACCAGGAGTACATAGCAATCCTGCATTTGGACGCACCTGGCCTCAAAATTACACAAAGCAAAAGGGAGCTACAAGGTGAAAGGACAAATCCATAATCATATCTACAAGTTGTGAATCTTTGAGTGATAAAGCAAAAAGACAAAAATGCACTAAACATTGATAAAGTTTTTCTCAAATTGTTGAACAGACTTGACTTAATATCTACAGAACACTGCATCCACCAATATAAAATGTTTCCTTTTTCCAAGTATACATGGAGTATTGACCAAAAAATTCATCAGATTTTAGGTTCAGCAAGTTTTAAAACATTACAGATTTGAAATCACCTGCAGTATAGTCTCTGACTGCAGTAAAATTAGGTGGAAATCAATAACTTTAGGAGCAATTTTTAAATTTATACCTTAACTTTATCAGGAATCCTCACTTATTGGAAATTAAGGTATATAGTTCCAAAGAGCCAACAAGTCAAAGGAATCCTAGTGAAAAGTACAAATATGTTTAACTGAAAGCTTGTAGGATTATTACATATCAAAACTTTTTTTTGGAGACAGAATCTTACTGTGTAATACAGGCTGGTCTCCAACTCACTGTGTAGCCCAGGCTGTTCTCAAATTGGAGGTGATCTGCCTTCCTCAGCCTCCAAAGGGATGGGATTACAGATGTGAGCCCCTATGTCTGCCTCTATATCAAAACTTTTGGCAGAAGCTAATGCAAAGATTAAAGAGCAATATAAGATTTGTAATATTCAAAAGCAAGAAAAACTTAAAAGAAATTAGTGAGCCATTACAAGATGTTAGAAAAAGCACAACAAAACAAAGTAGGAGGAGAAAAGTAACACGCAGAATATATAAGAAGTTAATAGCCGAGGGTGTGGCTGTGGTAGCACTTGCCTGACACATCTGAGGCTCTGGGTTCTACCCTCAGCACTTGCAAAAGAAATTATTACACGAGGAAACATAACAAAAAAGATCAACAGTGCCAAAAGTTTATCTTTTCGATAAAAATGTCTGAACAGATTAGGTGTAGAAGGTTCATACCTCAAAAAAAAAAAAAAAAGAACTTATATGGCAAACACTCACCAATATCATACTGAATGAAGAAAACAACTGAAAGTATTTCTGTCACAAATCAGCCTAGGTTTCTTTTGCTCAGTTCAAATGGAAATCGTGAACTGGCAAAGTGCAGCTCTGTAGCATCTGGATACCCACAGGGGACACAGCCAGATGCTGGTCTCTGCTGCTGCCAACCATCACTATCTGATGCCAGCTTCTGCTGGACACCACAGGCCAACTTCTACTGGATGCTGGTCCCTCCTGCTGCTAGCCACCACCTCCCATGGTCACTTATGCCTAAGAAGTGCCTCAAGAATGCTGCTGACATAGCAGCTTGTGGGCCTGTTTCAGTGAGGGTGAGAACTGAAAGTTTGCTATGCATATTGGGTATGCACACAAGGGGCGCAGATCCTTCTCTCTCAATCTGAGTCACTCCTGTGTAAAAAGGCAAAAGTGGCCGAGTGGGGGAGGGGCTCCACACTGCCCATCCAGCTGCACTCATGTTGGAGTGGAAAATGGCAGTTTGATAGACAAGGAGGACCCTAAAGCAAACTGTCTCAGTCCATTGGGCTGCAAGGGAGACCACAGTGAGAGAAAGGAGCAGACAGCTAGTGACCACTCCTCCTGATATGGGAAAAATGAGACAGTCGGGCGCTTTTCACCTGTCTCATTTCCACTGAGGTCAGGAATGAGACACGGGGGTCCATGCCTACTTGGCCTTCTTCACCACAGTAAGAGGAGTTTTAGCTAGAGCAACTGGGTTATACAAAGAAACAAGACACAAATAGGAGAGAGGAAGTAAGAATTATCTCTCCTGTTTGAAGGGGAGATGATTCTACACACAGAAATATCTAAAGATTCCATTAAGAGACTATTAGAATTAATAAGTGAATTTGGTAATGTAGCAGAATACACAATCAACATAAAAATCAGTAGCTTTCTTATATACTAATAACAAATTTGCCCTGCATGCACGGGCAATAAGCTTGCCCCAGAAAGCAAAAGACCTCTTCAGTGAAAATCACAAAACAGTGATGAATGAAATTGAAGAGGACACTATCAGAAGGAAAGATTCCTTCCTTCATGGATTGGAAGAGTTAATATGGGTCGAATATCCATATAACCAAAAGCCATCTACAGAGCAAATGTAATCCTTCTCAAAAGACAAATGACGTTCTCCACAAAACTAGAAAAAAATCCTAAATTTCATATGGAAGCATAGAATATCCAAAATAGCCCAAGAAATACTGAGCAAAAAGAGCAAAGCTGAAGGCATCACAACACCTGATTTCAAAATATATCTACTACAGAGCCACAGTAAACAGAGAAGCATGGCACTGACATTAAAAGACACATAGAGTGATGGTACAGAATAGAGATCCCAGAAATAACCCCTCCACAGCCAATGACATTCAAAGAAGATGCCAAAAATACACCAGAGAAAGGACAGGCTCTTTCAAAAACAGTGCTGAGAAAACTGGACATCCACATGCAGAAGATTGAAACTTGGCCCCTATCTCTCAACCTGTACAAAAATCACCTCAAAGTGAGTCAAAGACCTTAATATAAGACCTGAAACTCCTGAATTGCTGAGGAAAATGTAGGGAAAACACTTCAAGAATTGGTATAGGTAGCTGGGCATAGTGGCACATGCCTGTAATTCCAGTGCTCAGGAGTCTGAGACAGAAGATTGCTGCAAGTTCAAAGACAGCCTGGGCTACATAGCGAGTTTAAGCCAAGTCCTTGAACTGCATATTAAGACCTTGTCTCAAAAGAAAAGAATAGGTACAAGGAATTATTTTCTGGTAGGACCCCACAAGCATAGGGAACAAAGCAAAAAGCAACAAATGAGATGGCATCAAACTTAAAAGTTTCCACACAATCAACAGAGTGAAGAGAAGTAGCCTAAGGAATGTGAGAAAATATTTGCCAGCTACTCACCTAACAGAGGGTTAATATCCAGAATATATAAAGAACTCAAAAATCTTAACAATAAAAAACAAGTAATCCAATTTAAAAGTGAAAGTGTTCTGAACTTCTGAAAATAATTACAAGTTGTCAATAAATATATGAAAAAAATGTTCAGTATCATTAGCCATCAGGAAATTCCAAATGAAAACTACAGTGAGATATCTCACCCTAAGCTATTATAAACACACACACACACACACACACACACACACACACACACACACAAAATACTGGTAAGGATGTGGACAAAAAGGAACTTACAAACTGTTTGTAGGAATGTAAATTAGCACAACCAGTATAGAAAACAATATAGAGGCATCTCAAAAACACTAAAAATAGAATTATCATATTGCCCAGTTGTCTCGCTTCTGCCCAAGGCAGCACACCAAAGAAAAGCCTGCATGTCCATATTGACTGATTGTGACACTATTCTTAAAAGCTAAGATACAGAATCAGACTAGGTCTCCATCAACAGAGGAATGGATGAAGAACACTCAGCATACAGATAAATGGAGTATCATTCAGCCATAAAGGAGAACAAAATCCTATCAGTTTCATCAAAATGGATGGATCTAGAAGACATTATATTATGTGAAATAACCCAGACACGGAAAAACAATACCACATGGTTACTCTAGTATGTTAAAGCTAAAAACAAAAATGTTTACCTCATTAAACAGGACTAGATTAAATAATCCAATCAAAAAGCAGAGATTCCAAGACTGAACAAACAAACAAACAAAAAAGAAAACACAGCCCAGCATTGTGGCACACACCTGCCATTCCAGCACGCTGAGACTCTGAGACTCTGGGAGACTGAGGCAGGAGAATCACAAGTTCAAACTCAGCCTGGGTAACTTAGTAACTTGTTGATATCTTGACTCAAAATAAACAAACAAACAAGTAAAAACAGTTGAGGCCATAGCTCTGTGCAAAGGCGCTGGGTTCAAGTCCCAACATCCCTCCCCCCAAAAAAAGACAAAAACAAAAGCATGATCCAATCAGCACACTTACAATTTACAGACATAAAAGGTTGGAAAAGACATATCATGCAAACAACAATGATAATAAAGCTGTAGTGGCTGTATAAATATCAGACAAATTGGAATTCAAAACAAAAAAAAATGTTACTAGGATGAAAAGGGATACAGATATAGTTCAGTGTTACAGTCCTTGCTTAGCACCCACGAGGTCCTGCGTTCAGCACTACAACAAAAGAAAGAAAGTAAAATGTAATAAAAAGGGTCAATCCATCAAGAAGATACAACAAGCAAACATATGTGCACCTAACAACAGAGTCCCAAAATCCAAAGGGTGAGGTTGATAAAACTGAAGGAGAAAAAGACAATTCAACAACAGCAATTATAAATTTCGATGTCTTATTTTGCATGATATATACAACTAGACAGATCAAAATGAGAATAAATAACTTGAACAACATTATAAACCAAGGAGTCTCAGTGGGTGTCTACAGAACAATCCACCTAACACAGCAGAATATACCCTTATGTGCACATGGAACAGTATGCAAGGTAGACTGTACCCTAGGCCACAAAACCAACCTCAAAAAGTTTGAGTGAATAAGAATAATAGAGACTATGCTCTGCACCTACCGTGATATAAAATTAGACACAAGTAACAGAAACAAACTATGGAAATACACAAATATGTGGATAGTAAATAACACTCCTTAATAAACAATGGCTCAAAGAAGAAATCACAGAGGAAATTAGGAAATACTTTGAAATGAAAATAAGGACACAACATCCCAAAACTTATGGGATACAATATAAGACAAAATTAAAGTCAGAAATTAAAGAGAAGACAGTACTATCAACCTAAAGAAATAAATAGAACGCTCTAAGCCATTTCATATCCAAAAGTGAAATAATCTAGATGAAAGCGTAGAGATTTACAGTAGGAGAGGGAACTGAGGAGGAACAGGAAGCAGGAATGTTTATTCCCAAATAAAACTCATTCCCATTATGCCAGGGGCTGCAAACAGGACCCTTGGAAGCCTGAGATTTTGCCCAGGATCTGGCACAAGTACCTGGGTCATCTTAAGTCCTTCCTCTCTTTTTGATCCTCAGTTTATCCTCCTTTAAAGTGCCTAAGTGGTTGGACTAGGTGAGATTTCCCCCAAAGTGTGAGTTTAGACTGGTGCTGGGGCAGCAGTGGTGCATTACACACCAAGTTCCATACAAGGGAAAGCTACTTCCTGTCCAAATCTTTTCAGTCCTGTGGTTACTTCCCTGCAAAAGTGTCAGCTGGGTGTGTGCAGTTTTCTCCTAACATTCTCACATTTCTCTCGCACAAAGAGAAAATGCTGAGCCTGGGGGCCTTACAGTCAACAAGACCCCACTGGAAATTAGGAAGCTCACCCTGTCTCCATGCATTTATTGTCATAGTCACCTTCTGTTTAAAGGAAGTGCTTTATTTTATTTAAATTAGCTTCCATAGGAAAGTTTATTTAAAAATAATATTAAGGGAAAAAGCATGTTTCAGGGCAGCATGGACTACAGGCTACAGATTGTTGTTAAATTGGGAAAAGATCACAGACATGAAGGTCACATTTGTGGATGTGGAATAATAGTCACAGCCATGAGGCAGGGCCGGGGATTGGGGGGGGGGGCGCAGGGCAGACTCTCCCCAAAGTGCTAATTAAGCTTTTTTGATTTTTGAACCATGTGAACACAGCTCAGATCCAAAGAAAAATTAAATGAAAAAATAAATTTAAAATTAAGACAAGCGTGAAATAAATTATAGCAATGCTTACTCATAAAGCAAAAATCTCAGCAGCGGCGCCTGATTGACTGAAGCTGGGAGACTTGGGGTTGGCCAGGGGCCGCTGTCCAGCATGGCCCTGGACTCCATGGGCACTGGGCCAGCTCCCCACCTTCTGGCATCAGCCTGGTTCCCAGCAGGTACCTGGGCACAGGTCCCTCGCCACATGGGGCTCCCATCCAAGTACAATGTCCCGTCTGTTCCCAGGATGTAGTCAGGCCAGGCCTGTCCACGGCTGACACTCCCTCCTGGGCCCAGGTCCCCGCCTGCCAGGCAGCCCCAGGTCCCGGCAAGAACTTTAGCCAAGAGACGTGGAGCTGGCTGGAGCCTGGATGCACAAGAGGACAACCCCCCATCCAGGGCAGGTCGCCTTTCCTCTTCGAGTCTTTTCTCATGATCACCATAAGAAATGAACAATAAACACAAAGCAGCTCCCCTTCTGCACCCCACACGCCTTTGTATAACTCAATCCTTCCATCCCCACAGCAGCCTGAAGGGAGACCCTGCCCTCCTCCTCTGTCTGTAATCCAGGGGAGCACATTGAGGTGGGGTAAGTGACATGCCCTGTATCAGCATGTCTGTAATCCCAACACTCAGGAGGCTGAGGCAGGAGGGTACAGAGAGTTTGAGGCCAGCCTGGACTACACAGCAAGACCCGCCTGAAAAAAGCAAATACAACAGCAAAAAGGAACTGAAAAAAACTGGACTGAATTGGGAAAGGAAAGAAGGGGAGCCGAAGGAAATGGGGGGAAGGACGGAATTTAAGGAGAGGAGAGGAGGAACGGAAAGGCATGCGCAGAAATAAAGGAAAGGGAAATAGCGGATCAGACTGGAAACTGGGGAAACAGAACAGAAAGGAAAGGAGAGGCAGGCCGGAACCTACGATGATTAGTTGGACGCGGGTTGGGTCTCACCTGGAGCCTCAGTCTCCCCATCTGCAAGCAGAGCTCCTGGCGCAGCCTCTGCAGATCTGGGGCCAGGTTAGACGGAGTTTACAGGAGACAGCCTCACCCTTCCTTGTGCCACAGTGGTGCCGTCTGTAAAACCTCGAGTCTCTGTCGCCTGCAGCAGGGGGCGCTGATGAGTCCTCCCCTCTGACCTGGGAGCACCACGAGAGCCTTGTGGCTGAGGTCCGGCTGCGGCTCACGCTCTGGGGAGCTGTTCATCATGACCGGCTCCTCCTCAGAGCACCTCAGTCTGGAGAGGCAGGTACGCTAACCCTATTTCAAAGCAGCGAGTGAATACATGGTGACTGCCGAAGAGACCATAGCCTCCAAAGCTGCACCCCTCTGAGCTGCTCTTCAGGACGGGATGCTACACCCGGCCCCTGTAACCACAGCCTGTCCCCGTGTCTCCCCCAGGATGGGGCTGCCAGGACCGGAATTCACAGAGATGGTTTCTCAAGCTACACACGGCCCTCCGGGGCCCAGCAATCCCATTCTGTCCCAGGCTGTTACCTTCTTCCTCACCTGGGTCCTTGCCCAGGGGCAACACAGACCCCGTGACTCCACTGTGACACCCCTGGCTGGCAGACTCAGACTTCCTCCTCTTGTCTCAAGGCTATCCAATATTCCTCCTGCTTCTCTGCTTAGTGGACTCCTATGCATCCTTCAAAGGCCAGGTCAAAATGCCTCAACAGACAAGCCTTCCCCTGCCCCCTGACAAAGACATCTCGCATTAGCACCTCCTGCTGTGGTGACACCCTTCTCTGGGCTCCCCACCCCCACTGCTCTGAGATGCACCTTTGACCAGCTCTCTGACCCAGAGTATCTCCTTGTCCCTGTGCCTCAGTTTCTTCATCTCTAAAGTGGGAACAAAATTGTGAGTTCTGCCTTCTAGAGCTGTTTGGGGAGCACAGGAGATCGTAGGTGTAGCATCCAGTAGCGCGCCTGGGACTCAGTATGCACAGGGCTTGTTTTGTTTCCCTTACTTACTATTAGCACAGTTGTCCTCCCCCACCCACCCAGCTGACCGTTTTTCTGTTTCCCTCATGAATTAGGGAGCATTTTTAAGGGTGGAGGTTGAGGCCGAGGGCCATCTCAGGATTCTCAGCTTACAGCAGTGGGATGGGCAGAAAACTGGTCCAAATGAATAAATGAATAAGCAGGTCTCTGGTCTCCCTTGGAAAGGGATGTTGCTACCCAGGCCACTCTACCGTGGGATTCTGCACCTTCTTCCAAAGCCAGGCCCAACCCACAGCTGTCTCTGATGCCCGCACTGCTGGGCAGGAAAGTTGGCTACTATCAGCTAGCCACTGTGGAGCAGCAGACCCCGCCTCAGCAGCCAACGATGATTTATTAGTTCCTTCTGCTCCCTGGGTTGGGCTGGTCTTTTCGGAACTCATTCACAAAGCGCCACTCGGCTGAGCCAGAAGCTTTCAGAGGCGATGGCTGGTGGCTTCAGCCTGCTGTATCAGCTCCTCTCCAGGTGGCCCAGCACCCTGAGAGCACAGGAGGAAGATGTCTGGCCATGGGAGAGGTACTGCGACCCCATCTGCCACTTCTAACTGGCCAGAGGAAGTCCTGTAACCAAGGGGAGAGAGAGGAAGGAGGCAGGTCATTCACTCATCCATTCAGTAGTGGCCTCTGGGCAGACACACGTGTGCTGGACCTGGGCACAGGCAGTGAACACAACAGGCGCAGCCTTGACCTCTTAGAGCTCACGGCCCAGCAAGGAAGGCGAAAATACGCAAGTCTGTGCCAAGAAGCGAAAGAACACTCCATCCCCGCCACCAGACTTCCAGTCCTTTGGGACCTTGGCTCACAAGGCACGGGTCCGAGAGGAACCACCTCGTGCTTTTAGACTGGAAGAGAGAAGCTGAGACCCTTATACAGATGGGGAGACTGAGGCAGAGGAGCAGGGCCGAGGTGAAGCTGTTGGGTCGGAATTTGCGGAGGGAGCGTGTGACATGTGCAGAGGCCAGCTGGCCCCGCTGTTTGGACAGGTGGCAGCTGTGGCCGAGGTTAATGTGATTCCCATTGTCTGAGATCAGGACGTGCCTGGCACCCAGGCTGCTCTCTGGTATCCCAGCCTCGAGAGCGAGCTCTCGATAGAGCAGGCGGCAGGGGGCCCAGGACCAGGTTCACCCCGCACCGGGACCTGGGTCTCACTGCATCCTCTGAGGCCTGTGCCATTCACATTTCATAGGTGGGGAAACTGAGGCTCCGAGAGATACCAAGGACAAAAGGAGGAGGTGTTCCAGGACACCACCAAGAAAAACAAAATTTCTATGCACAAGAGATCAAGTTGCCTTCTGTAGAAATGCCTTTTTTCTTGGCAGTACTGTAGATTGAACCCAAGGGCTTTGCACTGAGCTACCTCCCTAGCCCTATTTATTTTGAGACAAGACCTCACTAAATTGCCCATCCTGGCCTTGAACTTGCTGTCCTCCTGCCTCGGTCTCCCAGAGTACTGGGGTTATAGGCATGAACCACATCCAGCTGAAATGCCATTT
Source organism: Dinomys branickii (assembly GCA_004027595.1). Lineage (NCBI taxonomy): Eukaryota > Metazoa > Chordata > Mammalia > Rodentia > Dinomyidae > Dinomys > Dinomys branickii. Next base: position 93,607 of record PVLD010000685.1, read on the forward strand.
TTTCATGTGCTGCTGCTATTGGCCCACTTCTCAGGTAAGGAAAGTGTCTCTAAGAGGTTCAGGGACCAGGCAGCTCGCAGAAAGGGGAGAGAACCCTGGAAGTGGCTGACCCCAGAGCTCTGTCCACCTGTCCTTCCATCCCCACCTTGGCTGCCATGGACAGGACACAGACCAGCCCTTCTCTCCTCAGGTCTCCGCTTCCTCTGTGTGGCCCAAGGAGGAACCCTGTACTGGGGCCTGCCGACGGGGCTGAAGCAGAGGCACAGGGCAGGGGCCGGGAATGCAATCAGTGCCCAATACCAGGCCAGGGTCAAAGCCAGGCAGGCACCCAGCACCCTCACGGGCTCGCCTTTGGCTGGAGAGCTCAGTATGGGCCCAGTGCTGGCCTCTGCCCCTTCCCGGGGACCTAGTGTCCGGCAGTGTGGTTGGTGGCCTGGGCACAGCCCCCAGGGCCCGAGTGCCAGGGGGACCCTGCCCTGAGGTATGGACCTCTGCCCCTGGTCTCCACCCAAAGACTGGAGCTTAAAGAGCTGCAGGGAAGGGGAAGTGCTTAGCCCTGTCTGAGCACCAGGCAGGGACTGTGGATCCTATTGGGCATTTGGGGATTGAATCAGTGGCGGCACCCGGCCCTGGGTTGGGTTCGGTGGGGCGAGGTGGGGGAGCCCACTGGAGCAGATGGCCCAGGGCCCTGGGCTCGGGCAGGAATTACCATCACAAGCAGGGTAATGAGCTCACACTCTCCCCGGCTCCACAGTATACAATCAGCCCAGGTGCTGGAGGCTCGGCCCGCCTGGCATTTGAATATGAAAGGGCGAGAAACAAAACAGCCCTTAGCTCTCAGAGCGGGGCAGGGAGGGCGCGCTTCGCACAGCCAAGCCGGGTGTCAGGGACACGCGCGCGCACGCGCACACGCACACGCACACAGACGTACACACAGCCACGAGATACGAGTGCCCACAAAGAAAAGCTACGCATGCACGCACGCACGCACTCACGCACGCACACCCACGCACGTGATACACCAAGCCGGATTCCATTTTGCCTTCCCATTTGCATAGTAATTGTCCTAAAACAATGGAATAAACGTTCAAATAACGTCTTAAAAGAATAATTTTTTCCTCTCAAATGTATTTCATTTATTGATTTATTGTTTTTTTAAGACAGAGTCTTGCTGTGTACTTCAGGCTGGCTTTGAAACCATTACAGAGCGCCGGCTGATCCTTCTGCCTCAGCCTCCGAGTGCTGGGATTACAGGTGTGCAGCACCATACTTGGCTTTTAATTTGCTTTAGTCCTATTCTCACAGAAATTTAATCTTGGTCAATCTGGGTAACAGCCACCATTCTCCAGGAAGTCTCCAAGCCAGACAAGAGGCAGAGTCCAGGAATCCACGCATCTCCACCCTCCCCTTGTCCCCTACAGCCCTAAGTCCCAGGAGACTACATCTCCCAGCTTCCCTTGCAGCTAACCATGGGTATTTGATTTCATCCTAGCCAATAGAATGTGAGCAAAGAGATAAGTGCCACTTTCATCCGAAGACAGTATGGGGCGGGCTTTCCCTCACCCTTCCTCTTCTCCCTGGTCGGGGCTCGGGAAGGGGAGCACAGAAGCAGTGACTTCAAACTCAGCAGAGGTCCTGGGGTGACACTGTCCCCTTCCAGCCCTGGGTGGAAAGCAGAAGGTATAAATCTCTGCCTTCCCATGGTTCCTACCATACCATTCTGTGTTGCTTAAGCCACTGAGGTGGGGTCCCATCACAGCATTAAGCCTGTCCCAGCTGAGACACAGCCAAGGAGACACACGGGGGACAACACACATTAGACACGGAGGACAGGCCTCTCTCTCCGTCCCCTGCTCAGGCCCAGGCACGTACAAGTTGCCTGGAGACATTTGTAGGAGGAATAACGAAGGAAGAGGAAGAAAAAGCAGATCTCTCTTCTCACCCTAGACCTACAAGCCCAGACACCTCTTTTCCTCTCCCCTTGAAGCAACACAAATTTTTCATGTCCAGACTGAACTACAAATGTGATCCTGCATCTCTCTTCCCCATCACCATGAACAGTACCCCTGGCCACCTGCGGGTCCAGCACACAGTTCTAGGACGTCACCCTTGTCTCCTCTATCTCCCCAAATCACTGCAGACTCAGATTTTGCTGATTTGTCCCCAACTCCTGATTTCCCACCGGCTCCCTTACTGTGTGACCTACCCCAGCCACCAGCCCTGCTTTCAGGGCTCTGGAGTCATCCTGCCTCCAGTGCTACCCCTCATCTCTCCTCCACTCAGCAGCAAGAGCAGGTTTTTTAAAATATCAGCAGTTAGCATGATGCTGCATGCCTATAATCTCAGCACCCAGGAGGCTGGGGCAGGAGGATCTCTACAAGTTTAAGGTCAACCTGGACTACAGAGCAAGACCCTACCTCAAAGTAAAATGAATTTTTTTAAAAACATGTGAGCTACAGAAAACTCCTTTCTTTATAACATATCCATCCCCAAGTATTTCCTTACAGTCACAGAAAGGAGGCTAAGGTGATGCTGCAAGGGATTTGTAGGAGAAAGATCAGAATGAAGATCCTGAGAGAGAAGACAACATAAACTCATGGAGGAGATGACAGAAAGCCAGTGTGACTATAGGACAAAGGGCAGAGAAAGAGGAGAAAGGGTTAAAAGACAGGAGCAGGCTGACCTGTAGGCCCTGGGGGGTAAGGGAAGAGTTTGCGTGAGCCCATCAGCAAGGAGACCCGCCATGAGTTTTCCACAAGAGACTAATGTGACTGAAAGGTCGCCCAGGTTTGGAGGGGCCAAACAGATGGCATCCATGCCAGCACAGAGCCCCTGGATCACAGTGTATTAAAAACCACTAAGGTTTATCTCCGTCACATCACTGTCCAAGCCCAGTAGCACCGAGGCTCAGTGCTATACAGTCTCTCAGGAACTCAGGGTCCTTTGCATACCTCCATCTTCAACATGAGGCCATCAAGGTCACCATGGCAGGTATCATCCAGCAAGGAATCAACACCGGGAGTATGGGGGCTTGATGCAGAATGCTCAAGCCAGGCCCAGGAATGGTGGCAGCCATGTGGCCCTGGCTGGCGGCTAGAAGCTGAGAATGAGATCATGCAGGACCTACGAGGGAAGGAAGTGACAGGGCTGTCACCGTGCACTATCAGTCTCTGCCACAGTCCACCCCTTGGGCACTACATCCCCATGAGTGACCTCCATGCCACACCTAAGAGAAACTCATCCTGGCTCCAAGGAGAAAATCCTAAGTCCCATCCAACCACTGCATGGTCCAGTGGCCTACAGACTACAGAGAAAATATGTTTGTGCCGCACCCCACACACACAAACACACAGGCACATGGACAGGCATGATGGCAGGGCAGGGGAAAGAATCTCGGTAAGAACCGCCACTCAGAAAAGGTGAGCACAGCAGCCCATGCCTCAAGGGGCAGGGATCAGCTGGCTTCTGCTGTCCCGGGAACGCCCTGCCCATACGTCCATGATCCCACCACACACTTTCTAGGCCCCTCCTGCTCATCTTCTTCCACACCCTGTCTTCCTGGCCATGGGCGGCAGGGCCCCAGGGATACTTTAAGCTCAGTCAAAGACTCCTCTTAGCCCGGGATCATTGTTTCCACATCAATGCAACTCCCTGCACACCCAGGTGTCCATGTTTTTGCTTCCGGTGAGCTGTGTGTGGCAGCAGGTGCACCCATGGCTCCTCCCCAGCCTCAACTGTTAGGCTGCATTTGTTCCTCTGGGCCCTTTTTCCCTTGCCTCCTCCTCTCCACTTAACCACAAGGTTGAGGCTGTGATCCGGAGTGGTTGGCTCTTCCAGTGCCCATGTCTCCCTCTATTCCCTTTCATTTCTGCTCCAAGTCAGCAGTTCCTATCCTGCAGTGCCTTGGGAATGCAACCCCAGTGGCTATAACACCCCAGTCTACTCATTCTTCCCCACGCTTGCCATAGGGCTCCAGGCTGGTGCTGGGTGCTCTGCTTTCTAGGCAATCACCAGCAGTGTCTCCTCTAATATTTTGTACTTTGTAACATGGACTATAGTATTTGAAAGACTCTGATACCCATTTCCACACTGTCAGTCCACACTAGCACCACTCACTTTAGATCATGACTTTCTGTATCAGTCAGAGAAAGCTAGCGTCATAACAAACAGCCCCAAGTCTCAGCAGTTCACCACAACAAAGGTTTGTTTCTTATTCTTGTCATAGCTCCAGAAGGGATAGCTAAGGAGCTCAACTCACATAGTCCTTGTGTGGCCCTGAGGCTGCCTAGGCACCAGCTAGTCAGTGAACCGAGACAGACAGTGCCTAGGAGGTCGCTGGTCCCGGGCCAAACCTGGCAGTGCCTGCAACTCAATGCCATTGCATGTGGGCCCAAGGGTTGTGCCTAACATGTGCCTGGTGCTAGGAGAGCTCCAGACTTTGGATGTGGGTTCTGACCTCAGCACTGGCTCCTTCTGCCTAGAATTCTCCATCTGCCCAGGACACGGATTCTGATCCACGGCTGGGACACTTCTCCCACCCCACATAGAAACAGCAAGTCCCCATCATCTTCCCACCCTGGGGCCCACACGGGGTGCTAGAGCATTTTTATACTTTTTTATATTTTTATACTTCTTTCCAACTTGGAAGAAACACTAGATCCCTCATGTCCCTGCCTCTCATGCTTGGGGCCACATCTTCACCCAGGCAGCCCTGCACGTGTGTGACCCAGAGCACCTGCCTGTGGCCCCAATGATGTCCCTTGGCCGTTATGAAGTCACACTTGGGTCACAGTGGGCCTCTGCCACACAGATCCAAGGGCAAACCCAGAAGAGCAGGGATGATGTTCTGCTTCAGAGCGACTTAAGCCCCAGCAAGGGGCCCCACTCCTCTGTCCCTGGAGGACAGCCCTGGGCACCTCCACAGACCTCAGAGGGTTCCTTGGGCAGAAGCCCGCATCACCCAACACAGTTCCCAGCTGGCCTCCCCTTTTCCCTCCCCCTCTCCCCAAACTTGCACTCCTGGTCCCTGGGATTGAACCTCAAATAAACGAGCAGGACCTAACCTCTCACCCCAGGTGGCTCTTTCACGACAGAGGCCCTATAAACCTGCAAGAACCTGGAGTCTGAAGGCTACCAGCTGAAAGACTGGAACCCCAGCACTCTAGGGGCTGCGGCAGGTGAATCACAATTTTGAGCCCAGCCTGACCAACTTAGCAGCTTAGCGAGATCTTGCTCAAAATTTTTAAAAGTATGGAAGGACAGAGGCCCTGGGTTCAATCCCCAGAAATGCAAAAAGAAAAAGAACTACAAGGAGAAAAGAATGGCCAAACCCTCAGAAGCCCCAGACCCGACCCAATCCAGAAGCCCAGCCACTTTGGCTTGAATGTCCTTTCCAGCCCAGAGCGCCATCTGTGGGGACTGTGTCCTGGAGCAGACATGGGAGGCAAGAAGGCCAGATCTTAGGGTGGCTTTCAGGGGCTCTGGGCCAGGCTCTCCCCCAACCCCAGTGTCTCCCCAATACCCAGGGCTTCCTCTGTGATGGGCTGAGCTGTCTCCCACCCTAAAACTCAGAGACCTCAGACTGGGCTGTATCTGGAGTCTTTGCAGAGATGGTCAGGCTCAAACAGGGCATTTGAGCGACCTCTCAGCCTAGACAGTCTCCTCATCAGAAGAGGAAACTTGGATGGAGACATTGAGGGACGACCCCAGGAAGACACAAGGAGAAGACGGCCACCCACCAGCCAAGGAGAAACCAACCCTGGGCCACCTTTCGATCTGACTCCAGCCTTGGGAACTTGGGGAGAAAAGTGTCTGTCGTCCAAGCCCCCAGCTTGGTGGCCTCAGCCCTTCCCTCTACCAACGTGCAGCTCAATGGAGACCCTTTTGTTCATCCTGTATCCCTAGAAACAAGGCACTTACTGTCATCTGGCCACGCTGGAGGAATCCAGAAGAGGTACTGAATATGCAAATGATATGTAAATGAGCCACTTCTAAACCCAAGGCAGCATTTGAGGGGCTGCTGTAAGGAATGGGGGAAAATGCCTGTGAGTGGCCTAGCAACTGTTGGCATGGAAACCAGGCTCCCGGGCACTTAAGGAGACTTCAGACCTGCCTGGGACCAACTACATGAAACACCCTCTCTCAGAATCTTGCTCACACTCAAAGCCTCCGCTTCAGCGGCAGGGAGGCTGCTCCCGGTCCCTGGAGACCAGTTTCAGATGGCGCGGGCTGAGCACAGGTTCCATAGATGGAACACAAGCCAGGGCCACCACTGAATCCCGGCTGGAGATGCGCAGAGGGCTCCTGCCAGCCACTAATGGGCCCCTGGCCCTGATCGTCAGGGACTTGTGACCATTCAGTGGGGGCCATGGAGGCCAGGGCCCTGGACCAAAGGACCTGCCCAGTGCATAGTAAGTGTTCAACAAACACTCCATCCTTCCAGGAGAGAGACGCTCCTAGCAGCTGGATGCACAGATTCCAGGGCTATTTTTATTTGTGTTCCAGGTGAAATAAAACAAGTTACAGCAGAGTGTGAAATCTGAGGAGTCCACCTTAAGAGGGGGGAGAAAACACCTTTGCACCAACAAACTGCTGGAGCTGGTGCAGCTCCTGCTGAGATGTTACCCCTCTGGGACAAGTCTCAACTCTTCAGCATTATGAAAACCCCGAGGAGTGCTTTGCTACCGAAAATTTATGGCCCCACGTCATTCCTAACAGACAGCGTGCATTCCCCGCAAGGGTGTCCGGCTGGGGCGACAGCGCCCCTCTCCAGGGCCTAAGCATTTCGGTGCCTGGGGTGTCTGCCCTCTGGGGGCCGCTGTATCTGTCTCTAGTTCCAGGAGATGGTTGGGAGGCTCCTGTCCCCCAGAATGTTCCTGTCACCTGCAGCCCACCGGTGGTACAATAGGAGTCCCAGCTCCAGGCAGAGGAGGCTGCCCCCCACCCCAAACGAATGCTTTATTCTCAAAGAGGGGCACCCTCCAGGGGGGCGCAGGGATAGGGGAAGCCAGTTCACAACCCAGACTGCTTCTTATCAGGCTGCCCTGTCCCCAAGTCCCCAGGTTCAGGGCCATCACCGGGGAGAATATTTCTACAGATCCCAGAAGGAGGGGCATTAGGGGAAATGCAGCTTTGCATCAGAAGTGACTTCCAAGAGGAAGAGGAGCCCCCACCTCAGGAGCCTCCATGGCTCCCCATTGCTGCAGCTTGGTCTGAGGCCTGCCCAACACCCCCAGGGAACCCCTAACTGGCCACTGTCTGCTGTACACCCAGCACACCCCACATTAACACCCCAGCTACAGTACTGAGAATGGAACTCAGGGCCTTCCCAACTGAGCTACAGCCCTGGCTCTTTGCAATTTGTATTTTGAGACAAGGTCTCTGTAAATTGCTCAAGCTGGTCTCCAACTTGTGGTTCTCCTGCCTCAGCCTCCTAGAGTGCCAGGATCATCCCAGGCATGTGCCAACACGCCCAGCCCACAGGAACCCTTCCCATCCCCACAGTCACTCTGCTGTGGAGCAAGGAAGACCAGGCACAGACCTGAGGCCCGAGAGGTTAGGCAGCTCCCCAAAGTCAAAGCTGGAAAGTGCTGGGTGGGGGGCACACCCCCGCTCCTCACTACATCTTGAGGGCACTGGTTGGCCGGGGCCGTGGGGGCTGGAGAACCCGTCCTGCACTCAGGTTTACTGGACCAAGAGGGACGGTGGATGGGACCCCTGAGGGTCGCAGACCTCCACATTTTCTATTGAAAACATCCCTCTTTGTGGACTGGGGTCACGCTTTCCACAGAGCCAAGAGCAGTAATCCTGGGGCCCAGCAGGGACAAGGCCCAGACCCTATGGGTGTTGCCACCGCCCAGCCTCACCCCCTGCCTCCCGGCTCCCTTTGAAGTTCAAAGAACAGGCAAGCCTTGCCCTCCAAAGCAGGCAATAAATCAGGCAAGAGAAAGGAAACTGTCCATCCCACTGAGTTATGGTGGCCACAACCAGACAGCCCACACCCCTAGGACCGCCGGCCCCACCCATCCCTGCCCCCTTCCTGCGCTGCCAGCTCCTCTTTACCCCTCCCTGGCTCTCAGGGTGCCTGGCTGGAGGCCCCGATACACCTTCGCTGTCGAGAGTGGGAAGCTTGCACTTGCATGCCTCCTGTGATGGGGAGCTTACTCTTAGACCCTGCTGGCTCTGACCTGAACAGAGCTTTCCTTTCCATGTGGGACTTGGGAATGGCCTTCTGTGCCTCCTCTTCCCCACACCCCAAGAGAGCCCTGTAGAGATGGGGGGACCAACAACTGTGGTCTTCTTGAGGATCCCAGTGTCTCCAAGGGCACCTGCCAAGGGAAACTAAGTGTGTCCCGCTGGGAGCTCACAGAGTTGGATGCTGGTGGGGGGGTCCAGGGTGAGGTGTGCTCACACTGGGGGGACACGGCGGTAAGTCGGTATGCAGCCCTGTTGTATGTGGAAGCGTGCACGACACAGGCAGGGTGTCCAAGGTCACAGGCAGGTGACCCGACTAGATGGGGCAGCTGTCCGCAGCAAGGTCCCCTCCTGGCGGGACTGGAGGAGAAGGTGCTGCAGGGTGAAGCCCAGACCAGACAGGGTCACTGCTGGGGCTCAGGGCCAGTGCAGAGCAGAGGTGACAATGGCTGGGACCAGTGGCCCAGGACAGCTGGAGCCACCATGCAACCCACTCACCCTCTGCCAAGGCCAGGCCCTCCCAGAGGCACACAGGTGTAGGGGCCCCTCTCCCCACTGCGCTCCTGGCCGCCTCTGCTGCTCCCAGCCCTGGTCCTCGCCCTCTCTGGGTCCATCCAGGCTCTCCGCCTCAAAGGAAACATCCTTTCGGCCACTGCCACCTCTCACCTGGGCCACCCGTGGTCCTTACCCAGGTCCTGATACGTGATTTTGGGAGCTGCCAATGTCCCCTTATCTTTCTGTCACCTCACCCAGCAGAGACCCCTGAGGACCACAGACTCGGAAGCTGCTACTCGTGGTGATCGTCCAGCCCTTTTTGTTTTGTGTTTATCAAGACAGGGTCTCACTATGTAGTCCAGGCTGCCCTTGAACTCAGTTGCAGCCCAGGGTGGCCTCAAAATTGTAGTGATCCTCCTGCCTCAGCCTCCCACGTGCAGGGATGACAAGCATGTGCAAGACCCCGGCCCTTCCTTTATTTGTCTTTTCTTTTCTCTCTTTTTTCTGTGGAGAAAATTGAACTCAGGGCCTTTGCACTGAGCTACACTGCCATCCCTTTTCAAAAGTTCTGATTTTGAGACCAGCCCTCCCCCAGCTGCACAGACCGGGTCCCTAATAACTTTCAGTCCATTCAGGTGAAAGTCCGCTGACCATGAGCCAGAGGTGGATGGTTCCCTGCGGACCTGGAAGCCTCACTCTGCCCAAGTGTGTGAGCCCCTCTTGCCCCAGAGAGCCCCGGGTGGGCACCCACAGGCGCCACCAAGCCACAGTGCAGCTGTAGCCCCAGGAGGCATCAAAGATCCTCCTTGCAGCACGAGATTTATGGCTGGCAAAAGCCTCGGAGACATGGCAGCTCCAGAGTGAGCACAGAGGTGAAGGCTTTGAGGCCATCGGGGCTGATGGGTCTCTTGGCTTCCCCACCCCTCCGTGACCGCGTCAGGCTGGCAGGGAGGGGGACTCCCATCTCAGCACACAGGAAGGACACAGCTACCCAGGGATGCCCAGTCCCTTGGCCCATCCAGCCTCTGATTCATCTGTCCTTTCTGTAGAGACCAAGATGACCTCTTCTCCCACACAAGGTGGCCATGGGGCCAGGAGGACCCAAGGGGTGGCAGAGGGTACACAGTGAGAACTTGCACAGAGAAAACCTGGACCAGACACTGCCTCCCACAGAGAGGACAGGATGCCCAACCACGGTCACACAGCAAACCTGCACACCCAGCGCAGCACTCAGGGCCTTGGTGAAGCTCCAAGCACCCCTGCGGCCTCTGCGTTCCTCTTTGTAAAATGCTGTGGGTATTTTACACAGCCCAATATAGAATATGACAAACATTTTAGGGATAAAACACCCCCTTTTATGAGGTGTTTTGAGACAGGGTCTTACTATGTAGTGCAGGTTGGCCTTGAACTCACTATGCTCCCCAGGCTAGCCTGGAACTCAAGGAGATCCTCCTGCCTCAGCCTCCTCAGTGCTATAATTCCAGGCGTGCATCACCACACTCGCTCAAATCCCTACTTATTTTTCAAACAAAACCAATCAAGAAAACTCCAAATCATTAAAAAGATGGAAAATGTAGTCATTTTCCTCCCTGCCCCCCAGCGAAGAGGCCAGGGACTCCAGGAACCCAGGGCTGTGTGAGTGCCCAAGCCTCAGTTAGCAGCTGAGCATGGAGACTCTGGGATGTGGAATTCGGGCTTGGCTACTGTCCCCATGGCAGCAAAAGGTCCTCTGCCAGGAGGAGTGGAACAACCTCACCCTGCCAGACAGGCAGAGACCCTGACCTGCTCACCTGGTGAAAGCACCAAAGCTGCGGGGTGCACAGACTGAGGCAGGAGACTTCTGGTTAGATATCACCAGCCCGCAGCTGAGGGTGTGGGGTGCAGATGCCCATGCTGGGTCTATGGGAGGCTGAGGTAAGAGGATTGCCTTGAGTTCGAGGCCAGCTTGGGCTAAATAGTCATTCTAAGGCCAGCCTGGACTACATAGTGAAACCCTATCTCAAAAAGCAAATAAACACAATCCCAGCTGACCAGGTATCTTCAGACAGGTCCCAGCCCCTCTCTTGGCCTCAGTTTCCCCTACAGCTACGGTGACAGAGGACCCAGATCGCCTGCTCTTCCCCTCCCCCATGCGCCTCATGCTCGGCCTTCATGTCCAGGCTGGCCTTCCCAGCAGTACCAAGATGCTCACCCCGGCTCCCTGCGGCCACTGTCGGCCAAGCCTAGCAGCCAGCACAGGCTGCCCCTGGTGTCCCCAACACTCTCATGACTGGCACTGATTGACCTGTCCTGTGTCACGTGACCAACCCTGGCCTCCAATCCCTATACCAAATAGAGACAGGCCTTCTCTGATTGGCTAGTCTGAGTTCCGCACTCACCTCCAAAGCCTGGAATGATACAATCCCCTCCACCTACCAACCGCGTTATCCTGCAAAGATGAGAAGACAAAGCGGGTGCCGGGCGGGCCAAGCCCACAAACATCCATAAGAGAACAGGTGTCCAAGGTGTGCAGACCTCAGCGCTCCACCTCAAGTGCTCCACACCTGGGGCCCAGGAAGGCTCAGGTGGCTCTGGCTGCTGGAACTGGGGGCATGGCCCCACTCAGCTCACTGTTCCTCAGCCCCTGCCCACTTGTCAGGCCCTCACCTGCCAAGGGGGAGGGCCCACTGGTCTCTCTCCTGCTCCCTGCCCAGGGCAGGAAGACTCACCATTAGAGGAAGAACTGCGTAAGTGGGCGGGGGGACAGGACGGATAGACAGATGAATGGGGGGGGTTGGACAGTGAGTGGAAGGAAGGATGGGTGGATGATGGGTGGGTGGTGGGTGGGTGGATGATGGATACACGGATGGATGGGTGGGTGGTACGTGAATAAGCAGATGGATGGATGGACAGATGGACGGATGGGATGGACAGATGGAGAGATGGGTGGAAGGGTGGGTGGGTAGATGGGTGGGTGGACAGGTGGGAGGAGAATGGATGATGGGTGGGTGGTGGGTGCATGGCTGGCTGGCTGAGAACGGGTGCATAGGGGCACGGGAGGGAGGATGGGTATATGTTGGGGACGTGGGTGGGAGAATGGGTAGGTGGATGAGTGGGCGGATGGATGTTTGCGTGGTGAGTGGCTGAGAGGAGGGCTGGACAGACTGACAGGTGGGTGGGGAAGTAGGTGAGCCCATGGCTTGGTAGAGGGAAGGATAAAAGGGAATCAACCTTCCAGATCTCCTCCTTCCTGGACCCCAGGACTGGGAATTCACTTATTTAAGCTACCAACTTCTGTGCCAGACACACAGACACAGAGGTGCCTGTTCTGCAGACTCACCTGCCCCCAGCTCTGACCCTTGTGAAGCAGCCCCACAAGTAGCAGGGTGACAGTGACCAGGACCCCAGCGGCTCCTCTCAGCACTGAGTTGGCCCAGCTCCTACCATTGTTCGTCATTAAGTTCATGTAGAGCAGCAGTCACCTCCCTTTGTATAGGACCTATACCCTGGGTAATATGACCTAGGGGAATATTTGCTTCCCTGTACCATACAGAGACTAAGCAGTTCACCACCCTGAGCAGTATTACACCCTAGCCTGCTGTGCAAGCCATGTGCAGCTTGCCGGCCTAAGTGCTGGAACTGATGTTTATTCCTAGTCAGAGTCACTCACAGAATTCCTGCCAGCAAGACAAGGCCATTGTGAGACCTACGGTGGCTGTGGCATGGACATGGGCCCTTGGGGCCTGGCTTCCAGGAACCCTCCTGCTGTGGCTTCCGTAGGCAGGACAGTAGAGTCTCAAGGCCAGGACAGGGCATCCTCCTTGAGAAAAAAGACCTTGCAGTGGAGGGAAGGGCTTCTAGGGGGAGGAGCTGCAGGTGCCAAGCCCGCGGGCGTGTGTGGTGGTGGCATGTGGGTCCCCAGCACAGTCTGGAGGAGCCAGGGGCCAGGAGCTGAGGTGACAGGAGTGACAACCCCCGAAGGAAGCATGCACAGCGCCAGGTATCAGATCTTCGGAGCGAGTGGGTGGATATCAGCACGGCCCAGGTCCCCTCTGATCCCCACGCCAGGCATAAAACTAACCCCCTGAGGGCAGGAACTGGTATCAAGGGTCCAGGGGCAGGGCAGGCACCGTGCATCAGGACACTGACCCTAAGGACGTGGTGACAGACGACCTGCTGCGGTGGAGGCAGAGGACAGGCACACGCAAGGAAACCCAGGGACCCTGCGTGGCCCAGAGCGGGGTCCCTGCTGCTCCCCCATGGGGCCCCCGCGTGTCATGTGGCTGTGGGAGATGATGCTTCCCGGCAGCAGGGACTGATGTCACCGTGCACTGTTGCGCGGAACAGCACAGGCCCCACGCTGATTTCCTAAGCTTAGGGGGTGACAGGGGCCGGGGCCATCGCTGCAGCGGTGACCCTGACACAGCGCACAGGGGTGGACACCGCGCCGGGACACGAGAGCCCCTGCCCAAGGTCACAGGCGCGACAGCAGGACACGGGACGGGCGGGAGGAGGAAGGAGCGCGCCTGTCTTCCAGGCAGAGGCCTGCCCGCGATCACGTCATCCCGGGACCCCGCCGTCCGGGTCCGTCCGCGTCCCTGTCCGTCCTTCATGACCTCATCTCTTGGCTGCACCCCAGCGCAGCGCGGGCCGGATCGATGTGGCCGGGCAGCGCCCACGCCCGCCCTCCCTGCCGGGACAGCGCGGCCAAGTGGGTCCCCGCCGTGGTCCCCACGCCCCGCCCGCCTCCTGCACCCGAGTTCGGCTCCAGCCGGGTCCCTTCTCCATCCCAGGGCGCCGCAGACCCGCTGGAAGGGCGGCGCAGAGCAAAGGAGGCCTCAGCACCCGCAGCCGCAGGTGAAGCGGGGCACCCTGTGCGCCCTCACAGACTGGACACTCTGGGAGGCTGAGGCAGTGGGACACTCTAGGGAGACCCTATCCCAAAATTAAGAATAAAAAGGGGTGGAGATGTAGCCCAGTGTGAAGCCCCTAAGTTCCATCTCCAGGCTCAAAAACAAATAGAAAAGCTCAGCGCCCAGGCTAGAAAGCCACCTAGAGAACACAGCCCCAACCCATGCCCTGCTTCCTGTGTGTGAGAGCCACGGGCAAGGCCAGTGGTCGATGTAGGTCAGCGCAGAGCCTGTCCAGAGGGGCTGGGGGCACAATAGTCCCAGGGGCTCCAGGATGGTGGTGGTGGGTTGCATTTTTTAAATTTTGGGTCAGGGTCTCACTCGGTCACCAAATTGCCCAGGCTGCGGTAGAACTTGAGACCTCCTGCCTCAGCCTCCCAAGAATGTTGGGACTACAGGCGTGCACTCCAACTCCCAGCTTGTTTTTATTTTTAAAAAGCATCAGATCGTGGGCCCCAGGCAGGGCCACAGGAAGGGAGAGGCACCGTCCGCGTTCTGCTCTTCCCCTAGCTGCTGCCAATGCAGTGGTCACTAGGTCCTGGGATCTGGGGAAGTCATGCTGCCCAACACCAGGAAGCTGGCAGGATTTTCGATTTTCGCCACTGCTGCAAGCAGCGGCATTGGCAAAGCAGTTGCAATGAAAGCTGCAAAGGGTGGAGCAAATGTCACTGCTGCAAAGACCGTGCAGTCACACCCAACTCCCAGGCACCAGCTACACGGCTGCTGGAGACCGAAGCAGCTGGAGGAAAGGCTTTGCCGTGTACTGTGGAGGCGAGAGCTGAACAGCAAGTCAGCAGTGCAGTAGGAAAGGCAGTCGCAAATTTTGGCAGAAGCTGCCAGGCGTGGCAGTGTGCACCTGTGGTCCCAGCACTCGGGAGGCTGAGGCAGCAGGATCACCTACTGAGGACTGAACCCAAGATCCATCCGAGGAACTGACACTTTGGCGAACAATGCCAGGGTTACTAGCTTGACCAACACAATGCAAACACCTATGACGACGGGGGATTTGGTGATGTGTGCAAACACCAGAGGTACCCGCCTCACCTCTAAAGCATGCGTTCCTGTTTTGAAAAAGAGTAAAATTGCTCATACCTTTAATCTCAGCCCACCACTGACTTCAGATCCAGTGTGGTTCAAACAGCACTGTGCTTACCCCATTGTAAGAAGGGTGTGTCCACGTGTGTGCTAGGAATGGCCGAAGAATTGAAAGTTGCAATTGCAGTCCATGCCTTACGGCCTAAAACAGCTACACACGCTGCTGCTATGGACACACTGGGAAGGTCAGGTACGGAAAGCCAATGTAGGGGAGTTGAGATCATTGCACAAGCTGCATGTTCCATTTTTACAAAGCCAAAAGCTTTCCTGGCAACTTTAGTATGATGAAAATATCTTAAAAGCAGAAAGAATAAAAGTTGTGATGTCTATGCAATTAAACCAGGCCGTCCTCTGTTACCAGATTTCTCATTAGACGAACATCCAGATGCAGTTAGGGAGGAAAGGGAATCACAGGGTGCCATTCCGGAATTAAAAGAAGAGAAATCACAGTCACAAGGAAAGCCATATTCTGGACCTGTGGAAGAAACATTTAGAATTCTGAAGGGTGCTCTGAGTGATGATGCTGTAAAAGCCACACAAGCCACCTATTGGTTTGAAGCCTCAGGTGAATACGGTGGCACGGGGTTTCTTGATTTGTAAAGCAAGGGTGTAGGGATATAGCTCAGCGGCATAAGCACTTGCCTGGCAAGGCTGAGGTCACGAGTTCGATTCTCCCTCCCAGAAAAGGAAAAGAAAAGCAAGGGTGTGAGTGTTGGACACAGGCAGCCCTCTGACCAGGCATCTGTGGTGATGAATATACCTACTGATGAGTCTGTGAAAAATGTTTTCAAGGCAACTCAAACCAACGATGGCATTCCTGGCAGGAAAATGGAAGATTAAAGGAAACACGGCCCTAGCGATCAAATTGGAGAAGTTAACGAGTCAGACGCATTCCAGGCTGTGAAGGCAAAGGAAGAAAAACTGCGGACCGCTGTGCTATGCAGAGTGAAAAAACCCGACGGTGAAAATCCAGCCTGGGTTGTCTTCCTCATTGTACGACCAGGATATGCATGTTCGCTCTGAGAGAATAGACTTTCTGTACCTGTAGACTTGAAATTATAATCCCAGGAGCTAGCCAAACACAGGCTGCATTAAGTGGGATTCTAAGGCATTTTGTTTTTATAGCTTAAGGGTTTTGCCCTCCTGCCTTTATATCTCATCCTGTCCTTTTTCAGGAAAATTATGTGTTTTATAAACCAACCAGGGTCAAGCAGTAAAATTAGCTCTTTCCAATCCTGCTCCTCCTGCAAAATAAGGCCGGCTGGTTTAAAATGTTTTACTTTTGGATTGGATACTAATGAAAATTGCAGTGATAATTTGGAGTTTTATATACTTCTTTTAATCTATGTGTATCTCACAGAAATCACCTAAGAAACTGCTTAACAAATACTACTTGTCAGAGCTAAGTGAAATAAGGTTTTCAGTTTGTTAGCCAGCTTTCCCGACATAGTTATCCATGAGTAACTAGTAATGTACCTTAACTAATTGCAGTATGTACCCTATTTATGAGTACATAAAACACATTCTGTCTCACCATTGATTTGCCTGTTGTGGACATTTCATATAAATGGAATTATATATGAAAACAGCATCAGATCCAAATATCTATACAAATATCTACATGGCTATAAAATTATCTACACAAAATATTTATATAAAATTTCTGTGCTGAATCACCTAAAATCCAAGCTTTAGACAGAACCCCAGCAGGCTGAAGGGACAGCTCCAGAGGCTGGCACTGCCCTGCCCCCTGGGTGGTGGGCATCCTAGTGGTGGCAGGCACTGCAGTGGCTCAGCCTCCCTCATGACGTCATGGATGAGCACACTGGCTGGGAAGACCTCACGACTCCAGCTGGGGGCTGATGCCTGACTCACCCACACTGGTCTCAGTACTATGCCCGCTCACCTCAAAGATGGGCCCCCATAAATCAGGATGGGGCCAATCACAGCATGGCATCCTCTTGCACCAGGAACTGGCACAAGAGACCAATCACTACAAGACCTACAACTGCAACTGACTCTCCTAGGAATCCTTTCAGTGAGGGCTGGAGCCACCACAGCCACTTTGCCATCCTGAGGGAGAAGGTATAGGTGGCCAAGAGGAGAAAGACTAGGGAGAGAAATGGGGCAGGGGCTGGGGCTCCATAGTCCCCACAACCATCCACCCTGTGATCTGCGTGATCTCTGCCACTACTGTTCCCTTCCCTGAGCCTACAATGCTGCCCCGCAGGGTACATAACACACACTGAGTTCCAGCCTGAAGACCTTCAGGAAGAAGCCAGCTTGAATCCAGACCCTACCTCTCTCACTCTTGCACCTAGGTAGGAATGGTCCTTTAATTAAGCTCCAGGCAACGGAACTCAAGCAAACACCTCCCACAGCAGCTTCCAGTAACCTTTTTAAAAAGACATTGGAAACTCACCCTTTGCTCCTTTTTCTTCTCCCCTCTTTCCTCCAACCTGCTGCTTAGAACTCAGACGCGGGGCTGGGGATATAGCTCAGTGGAATAAGCGCCTGCCTAGCAAGCGTAGGGTCCTGAGTTCAATCCCCAGTACCGCCAAAAAAAAAAAGAACTCAGACATGATGGCTGGAACTCTGGCAGCCACCTTAGATCATCAAACCAGGTTCCACCTAGGTTTGGTAGAACCAGGAGCCACAGGCAGCTGGCCCCACTCTCAGACATGAACTGCTTCATATGAGAGAGATGCAGAGTCCTCTCCCTCTCGCTACTGAGCTGTTCTTTACTGTTCAGCCCTCCCTCCTATTGCATCCAGGGCTAACGAGGCCTGTGTCAGGTGCCCACCTGTTCAAGGCCAGACAACAGCTCAACAGCTCAGAACGTCTGCCCTGTCCTCTCCCAGTGAGTCACAAGCCCTCTTATCATCAGACATCCCTGGCCACCCCCTGCCTCATCCCTGCCCCACGGCCCCTGGGACACTGGACTGTACAGGGTTCTGGTGTGACCCAGACAAGGCCACTCCCTTCTTCGGGTCCCATGGCCTGCCCCTCAAATCTCAGGGCCAAAGCTCCTCTGAGGTGCCCCAGCCCCACCCCTGCCCCCCTAAAATGGTGTCCCAAGTGCTGCTCAGATACTGCAGGGGACGGGGAGGTCACTCCCTGCTCCCAGTCAGTCCAGCACACCAGCCCTGACCAGCTCTGGGTCCCCGCCCTTTCCCGCACTAAGTGGGGTGGAGGAGGGGACAGAGCCCAGGACCAGAGAGGCAGCCTCTCCCACCACCCCCGGGTGCCCGCCACCTGGCCACTCTGAATGCTCGGGGATGCCCTCCAGCTGGGCGGGGTGGGGGTTGGCTGCAAAAGCTGTCCCAAGCCCCACAGGAGGGGACAGGCTGGGCTGCAACTTGCAACCCTCCTGACTCAGCTTCCGAGTGTGCACCCCAGGTCCAGCAATCTCTTCTGTCTTACAGGCAGGGAAACTGAGGCATGCGGCAAGCTTCCCAGGGTGGCCCAGTTCACAGGTCTGGCCCAGGTGTGTCCCCAGGGATAGCGCCCTGTCCCCCACCCCATCCCTCAGGACAAGCCTCCAACTTGCAGGAGACTCGGGAAAGAAGCCTGAGCGAGCCGTGCTGCCCGGTGCATGCCTTGAGTATTTAAATTCTTCTTCATAATTATCTCAAATAGTAATTACTGCTGAGGCACATGCGCTCAACTTGGACAAGAAACCACCTGCCTCCCGTTTTTTGTCAAAAGTGGAAATGCTGACATTATTTCTGCAGCTCTCTTCCCGGCTGGTTCACTTTCGCTGCCTATGCTGCCTTAACCACAAGAGAACCCCAGGCCACGCTACGGGGGGATTCAGTCCACGAGGGCCGCCAGGACAAGGCCAAGAGGGGACACAGAGAAGGGAGAGTGAGTCTCAGGCCCTGTCCCCAAGCCCAGTGCTGTCTCCTCCTGCCACCGCCAGGGCTGCACACCGGCTGGAAGCAGCTCTTGCACCCCAAACCACATAATTGGCTGACAGGTTCTGGACAACATGGCACCCAAGACCTGCAGGTCTCCGTCCAATGCGACCCAGGGACACAGAGCTGCCACCCTGGAAGGGGAGGCCTGTGATATGGCCACACAGCCAGGAGACAGGCATCCCGGCTCCAGGCCTGTGCTTGCTGTGGGGTGGCCTTGCCCGTCGTCTCTGGCCACATGGTCCCCATCTGACACACGCACTAGCCATGCCCCAGGGCACGTGGCCGCTGGTTTCCAGCAGTCACAGCTCGGGCAAAGCTCCCCTGAACAGCAGAGCTCTCCAGGCCCGAAACCCCCAAGTCACACACACCACTGTCATTATTATCAGCCACTGGTGCCGGACACCTGGCACGCGTTCCGGCTCCTGTCTTGCACAAGGACGCCATCCGTCCGTTAGCACTCCCGGGGCACAGGTGGAGACGACGAGACTTGGAAAACCCACACGGTTCCTCCGTGGACACCCAGCACTGTAAGCCACAATGTCCCTGAGCCCTGACAACGTGTCTTCTACAGAGCAAACGTCCCCACTTCTTAGAGGCGGCTCCCAGGGGCCGGGGCACCGCCACTGGAAGAATGTGGCCCGGATTCTGCAGGGTTGCTCCCTCTGGGTGGCAGGGAGTTGGAGGAGGCTGGGGACAGTGGCATAGGCAGGGAGGAGCCCTGTCTGTAGCGCTCGCTTCGATCCTAACCGCATCCTCTGCTGCCCCCGTGTGGCCAGAGGGACGAGCGCAGCCTCCCGAGCCCGCAGGGGCCGGAGAGGCGGCGCTGGCCCGGAGGGGTCCCCAGATGCAGACTCTCAGCCCGGCCGCCCTGCACCGAGCGGTGCGCTTATATCGAGCACCGCGTGCGCCCCGAGCCCGCTCCCAGGTGCCTGTGACACGGCCGTGGCCCCGCAGTACAGGCCGGGGCGGGCGCGCAGGTGCTGTCCCGCCCCCGACCCCGGCGCGCTGCCGGCGGGTCTCAGCGCGGCCCGGGCGCCTGTTCCGCTCTCCGGGGCGGACATCGGTGTGTCCCGGCAGCACCCTGCCGCTGTCACCAGGGAGGCGACACTGCGTCCTCCGCCCGGGGTCCCACGCGCTGCCGGCGGCCGCAGCCGGGTCCCGGGTGAACCACGGCCCGGGGACGGGGAAGCACCGCCGGAGTCCCGCGGCCAGCGAGCCTCTGCGCTACGGCGCGACCGGGGCCGCGGCACCTGGCTCCCACTGGACGCGGCGACAGCGCGGCGGCGAAGGGCCTTCCCGGAGCCGGCCGGGCCGAGCGCCGCGCAGTGGGGAGGGAGCGGCGGGTCCCGCGGTCCCGGTCGCGCCGCAGCCGCCTCCCGCGCGCGGACGCGGGCTCGGGCGCCCTCTGGCGGCAGCCTCGGCGGGGCGGCGCTCAGGGACGCTCGGGTTGGGGACCCGGCGCGCCACAGGCTGTCCCTGGGTCACCAGCGCGTCCGGAGGGGCTGCCTAGGCCTGCGCCCCGACCACACCCCTGCTGGGGTACTCCTGTGTCTCCCAGACTGGGGGTGCGGGGTGACGCGAGTGGGGCCCCGCGTCTCTGCCAAAGAGAAGGGAAAGGATGAGCCGTCCGCGTTGACATGACAACCGCGCTGCCTCCGGGACAACCCCAAGGCCAGGCTTCCGCACCCGCCGCTCAGCAGCAGCCGGACGGGCACGGCTCGGGGACTGGGATGCGCACGCCGCGCACCTGCGCACTCGGTCTGCTCCCCGTCGGAGCGCGCGGGACACCACAGCACCCGGTGTCCAGGGACCCAGGCCGCCACGGCCCCCTCCGTGTGCAAAATAGTGTTGGCTCACAGCGCGCCTGCAGGCCATGTGTGGGGGAGCTGGGCCACGGGCTGGTTAAATGGGGCTTCAGGCATAGGGTGGCTTGGGGACGCCTCCTAAGCCGGGTGACATATGAGGAAAGACCTGAATGCAGGGACGGGAGTCCGGAAGCTTCCCTCCTGAGCAGCCGAGGACCACTGCGTTCCGAGCAGTAGAGTAGCAGGTGCAAAGGCCCGGAGGCCAAAGGGCTGTGAGGGCTGCGGGGTGTGGGGCAGGGAGGAGGCCTCAGCAATGACCAGGGCCACCGCACTGGACTGGCGGCAAGGGAGGCGGGCAGTGGCAGGGACCCGGAGTACCCTGAGGTCCTTGCAAAGCGGTGACTCATGGCTGGGTGTGGGGCACAAGGGAAGATCTGGGAGGAGAGAGGTCAGGTTCCAGAACATTCTGAGGTTTGGTGGTACAAGAGTCCCAAGGAATCTGGCTTAGGGCGGGTGCAAGAGAATAGTGACAAGGAAGGGGCCAGGATCAGGCATGTTCTGGGGTCCGGTAGGCAGGGCTCCCCATGATTTGAGTAAGGGGAAGAAAGAGGGAAAGTCAGGTCCCGCCTCTCTTGTCCCTGGGGGCTGCCTGCACCTTGACACTCTGGCCGTGGCTCACTCCCTAGGACTACTGCTTATCATTGTTTTGATTTCTGAGACAGGGTCTCATTGTGTAGCCTAGGCTGGCCTCAAACCCATGGTGATCCTCCTGCCTCAGCCTCCTGAGTGCTGAGATCACAGGCGTGGGACACTTCCTCTCCAGCTCCCTGAGCCCAGGCAAAGGCTGTGTGGGTCAGGGAGGAGGCGTCCTGCAGGTAGCACATGGGCTTCTACCCATGGCACACACTGGTAGGGCCACAGGGGTGGGCACAAAGACGATGCCGTCCACGGTGGGGGACTAACGCCAGGCTGGCCCCAGACCCCGACACCCACACCTTCTGTCCTGAAGGCAGTGGCCCCACCCTGAGGAGTTCCATCCTGACACTGGGAGGGGTGGACTGTGCCCAGGCCTAGGGAGACCCAGACATAAATCCTGGCCCGCTGACAGTGCCCAGCACAGGCCGGAGGCCCCCCTGTCCCTCTGTCCCACCCTTCCTGGCACGTCTCACAGGGTCAGAGCCAGGCTGGGGGAAGGACAGGCACAGAAACCTTGGCCCCGCCAGCTGGCCTGGCCTTGAGCTTCTGACCTGATAAATGGACAGACACAGGACATGTCGGCCTTGGACACAGCGGGTGGCAGACCCCTGACTCCAACTGCTGCAGCGTCTCAGCTCTGCCCCCTACCCCTGCGGCTCGGCCAGGCCCGGACCTGGGACGAGGGCTCAGTTTCCACCTGAGCAGTGCGAATGCCCAGCAGACCCCCTTCATCCACGCAGCAAACCAGGCTCAGCGCCTCCTTTGGGCGGTGCCTGTGCTGAGTGCTGGGGTCTCACGACGCTTTTCTCCACAGTCCCCAGAAAGGGCCGCACTGGAGGGAAGTAGGTGGGTGAAGCTGGCAGGCGAGCCTGACCCCTTGTCACGGTGGGAACGCCCGGCTCTGGGGCAGCTCGATGGCGGAGAAGGACACAGGCCACGGCCACGGGTGTCCTCGGCCTGGGGCACAGGGCAGCCCTGCCCGATCTCGGCACGGCTCGCTCTCACTCAGGTGTCCAGGGCCACCTACAAGGTGTCAGCCTCCTGATGGGTCCCCCGTGCGCGTGCCCGCGTGCGCGTGCCTGTGTGCGTGCACGCGTGGGCCGGGCTTGGCCGTCCTGGGCAATGAGGGCATGTCTCCAGATTCCTCCAGGCAGATCAAATCTGGTGGAAATGGAAGTCATTGAAATACCAAAAGAGGCCCAGCGGGGAAGCAGCGGGCTTTTATTTCCCCCGGTCTTGGCGACGAAAGCCGGGGCCCTCACAAAGTTGTCACTCGGCTCGCCGCTTGCACGTCCACCCGCCCGGCGCTCCTTTGCACTTGGGTCCTGAGAGCGGTAGCCCCGGCCCACTTGGCGCCTGCGCAGCCGCTAGTAATCTCAGAGGCTACCGCCAGGTGTCGCTACGCGCACACGCGGCTGAGAGAAGCCTGCAAATCAGGATCCCAGCCAGGTTCAGGGGGTGTCCCGCAGGGGCAGCAACACTCTGGCCCGTTACTTTATTTTTGCTAGAATCGGGATTGAATCCAGGACCTTAGCACTGACCTACATCCCCAGCCCCTTTTATTTTGAGACAGGATCTCGCTAAATTGTCCTCGACATTCTTCTGCATCAGCCTCCCACAGGTGTGCGCCGCCACACCTGGCTTCGATTTTATTTTCTTAGAGAGGTTTTGGGTGCACAGCAAAATTAAATAGAAGGCGGAGAGAGGCCCTGTGGGCCCTCTGCACCCACATAGGCCTCCCCACTGGCCAAGTCCCCCCACCGTGGCGCCCCGCCCTGTGGCCCTCCCCTCGGGGCCCTTCGCAGCTGTTTCTGGCTCCAAGTTCTGCCTGTTTCCAGCTGACTGTGTTCTTGGGGTTCACGCAGATGTACACGCTGCAGTCCAGCTTCTTGAGCTAAGAATGTGCTTTGAGAGTCTCACACACACACACACACACACACACACACAGAGTCTGGCCATACCTGCTTTCTCGTTTCCTCTGCATGGGACACCCCACTGCCTGCTGTCCGCGCGGTCATCCCCTCACCTCCTGAAGGACACCCGCGGGACTTGCAAGCTCCTGCGGTCCTGAGCAAACCTGCTGTAAACATCTGCACAAAGCCTCTGAGTGGACGCGGGCTCTCGGCTAATCTGAGTAAATCCTCAGGGTGTGATTTCCAGGGGTGTTTGTCTTTGCAAGAAATCACCAAGCTGTTCTCCAAGGTGGCCTCTGCGTCTCCCCCAGCCGTAGCAGAGTTCCTGTTTCCCTACATCCTCGCCAGGGCTTCCGGTTCTGGCCCTCCCAGTAGACGTGTAAGCAAGCCCCATGTCGGTGGGGACCCATCTCAAGACCCCAATGGACTCCTGAATGTGCATATAATGCTGAACCCTATGGAGACTATTTTCCCATACATACCCATGAAAACGTTTCCTTTACAAATTAAGTGGGCGTGGTCCCACACACCTGTAACTCTAGCACTCTGGAGGCTGAGGCAGGAGGATGGCTGCAAGCTCGAGGCCAGCCTGGGCTCCATAGCGAGACCCCATCCCCAAAACGACAAAAATTTAATTTATAAATTGCACCCAGGAAGAGATCAACAGCAACCGCAATACAAGAGAACAACCCTAACTGCACAGTAAGGAGGCTGCACATGGGGTCTTTCTCATTATCCTTTCACCTTTTCCCCTATGGAGGCGTTTTCGGTTTTCTCTCTGCCTCACCTGAACCGCCAGCATTGCTAAAGTACCCTGGGGGTCACTTGACAGCAGCACAGAGATACTGTGACATTGGGACTGTCGGAATCCAGACCCCATGACCCCAAGTCACTCGGTGCCTAGCAGCATGGATGTGGGGACGACGGTGCGGGTCACACGGGGCAGGCACGGCGGGACGGTGCAGAACCTCATCCCTCAGCACTGCAGCCTTCCCTGCGGGAACCCAGGAGTTACTTCGTTCTGGATTCCCCATTTAATATTCCTGGTCAGCGGCTGACCACAAACCACCAGAACCGTGGCGCTCGAGGCCTGGCATAAGGAGTGAGTGCTTGGCTGTTCTTGGACCAGTCGCTTCGTGTGCCTCTTTGCTGCGGGTCGGCCCAGGCGAGGCGTCTGTCCACCCTCCCGCCCCTTTTGTCTTTGCACGGCCCACTTTGTCCCTAGCGCTCCGTGGCAGGTGGGCCATGGTGCCCGCCACGGAAATACCTTATCGTGCCCACGTGCCTGCATCACTGCCGCCTCGGAGTGGCAGAGTCGCAGGGCTGGGACGCAGCCACAAGGGGGCACCATTGCCGCGCCTATGGGCCAGACCTTGGTCCTTGGAGGAGAGGAAAGGAGGGATATCCTCTCCCTGGCTTGCAGAGAGGATGCAGGTCTTATAAAATCCTGAAACACCGACAAGGTAGAGCTTCGCGGGCCCCGTCCCAAGCTCAGGAACTTCCAGAGCAGCTTGCACATCTCCTGTGCCAGAGAGCTCACTACATCCTGCTCCACCCTCTCCCCCGCTCTCAGCCCATCTCACTACAGTTCTGCCTGTGGGCAGAGAGCTGTACAGTGGCCCGAGGCCACCTGGCAGACGACACCAGTTCTTCAGGTGTCACAGCACCCGCTGAATCCAAAACTTTCGCGAGAACAGCTCTACTGGGGAAATTACAGGAAGGAGAAAGCTTGAGAGGTCTACAGAGGCTCAAAAGGTGTTATAGGATGTTGCTGGCTCTTTACACGATGGCTCAGAACGTCTCTAAATATTTCCTCAGCCAAGCAAGGGACGCCCCAGGGCTCAACCCACAGGATGGGGCTGTCGGCAGTGCCATACCTGGGGCTTAAGTCACCCCGCTCCATGAGCCTTGGTGGGAAGGGAGGTCACCCACCCGAAGGTGCTGACTTTCTGGGGGAAGCCTGATGCAATGCGGTCAGAATAGAAGCACAGACCCCCGAGAACAGCAGTGTCCTCCACGTCATGTGTCCAGAGAAGTCTTCAAACAGGTCCGATTCCCTATGGCGGGAACCCAGGGAAGCACATCTCTGGGACTAAGTGTGGGGATCCCTGAGAAGCAACAATAGCCAGCAGCAGCCTGGACCCACACATCAAAAAGAGTCAAGGTTGAAACCACCAGGCGCCAAACTCCTCACACACGCTAAGTGTGGTGGTGTCGCACAGCTGTAATCCCAGCACTCTGGAAGGCTGAGACAGGAGGATTGCAAGTTCAGGTCATCTATCACTAAACACTGTCAAAGCAAGCAAAAGTACACACACCAGTAAGTACAGCAGGGGAAAAACTTCAGTGGAAAAATCACTCGCACACCTCAGCCAAGGGTCAAGGTTGATTTGGCCAGTGATGACATCCAAAGTGACCAACCAGTGCCTGAGGTGCGAATTTAGGGAAAGGGGAGGCAGAGATATGGGACAAGGGAGAGAAGGGGGCTGAAGGTACAGTGAAAGTGAGATGACAGTGTCAGGCGACCTGGTAATTCCTACCCCCAAGTCAGCCCTGGCTTGAGGGCCAGTTGGAGCAGGACATTAAAGCACGTGGTATCGCTTGGGTCTAAAATGTCCCCAAGGCTCACATGTCCAGAAACGGGGCTTTCAGGTGATCGGATTTGGAGGCGCAGAGGACCCTCCTGTCAGGCTGGAAATCCTGTCGGATGCAGATGCCACGATTAAATGCCAACATTTGTCAAAAAGAAAGGGGAGGGAGAAGTGGTTGGGTTTTTTTACTTTATAACCCTTTTGTACTATTTGATTGTTTTTACAGTGTACGTGTGGTACTTTTGTAATTAATAAAAAACCCTTTAAAATGATTTTTTAAAAAAGTAGAGAACTAATCACAGTGGATCATGAAACGGAAGTCAGCTGTGGGGACGGGTCACGCAGCGGAGTCCAGAAGCCCCGACACGGTCGCTGTGCGGACCCGCAGTCATCATCCTTTGGCCTCGGCCCCCACCTGCGGGTCACTGCGGTGACCTCCACAGGCACCCGCAGGAGCTGGGCCTCCTGCTAACAAGCTCCCGCCCTCGGAGCGCAGGAGAAGCCCGAAACCAAGAGCACATTTAGTTAATTTACAGAGTTCAAGACCGTGCACGGCCACCCCGCGCTCGAGCCTAGGGCGCGAGGGCGGTGAAGAAGATGTGCATCTTGGCCAGGAAGGTGGTGACGGAGCCCTGGCGCCACAGCTTCATCTCCACGTCCAGGGCGAAGTCCCGGGGCTCCAGCACCGGCCGCTGCAGCGAGACCACACCGGTGTAGGCGTTGAGCCGGCGCGTGCGAAAGTAGCCCTCCTCGTTGCCTCTGGTGATGGTCAGTGAGATGGTATCGCCCGCGAAGGCTGGCGCAGGGCCGATGCGGAAGATGTGCGAAGGCACCAGCAGGCCGGTCTGGAGGTTGAGCTGGTAGTAGGTGATGCGCGCGGGCGAGCTCTGGCACTCCACCAGGTCGTGGCACGTGGTGCGCTCACACTTCCTGCGGGGCAGAGCCGGGCCAGCTTAGTGCGCAGCCTTGCAGGCCAAGACGTGGTTGGTGGGCGGGGCTCATGGGGCGGGGCCTATCCAGTGGGCGGGCTCAAGGCAAGGGCCTGGTTGGTGGATGGGGCTTATGGGGTGGGGCTTGCTCAGAGGCGTGCTCATAGTCAAGGGACTGGTTG
Source organism: Dinomys branickii (assembly GCA_004027595.1). Lineage (NCBI taxonomy): Eukaryota > Metazoa > Chordata > Mammalia > Rodentia > Dinomyidae > Dinomys > Dinomys branickii. Next base: position 120,315 of record PVLD010000685.1, read on the forward strand.
GTGGACAAGGCTTGTGGGGTGGGGCCTGCTCAGCTCTCAGCGGGTGGGCTCACAGGCAAGGGGCTGATTGGTGGATGGGGCTAGTGGGGCAGGGCCTGGTCAGGGACGGGCTCACAGGCAGGGGGCTGGTTAGTGGCTGGGGTCCGTGGGGTGGGATCTATTCAGTGGATGGGCTCACAGGCTGAGGCCTGGTTGGTGGACAGGACTCGTGGGGCGGGGCCTGCCCAGTGGGCAGGCTCAAAGGCAAGGGCCTGGTTGTTGGACAAGGCTTGTGGGGTGGGGCTTGCTCACTGGGTGGGCTCACAGGCAGGGGGCTGGTTGGTGGATGGGGCTTGTGGGGCAGGGCCTGCTCAATGGGCCAGGCTCAAGGGGTGGCGCCTGGTCAGTGGGCGGGACTCTCAAGGCTGGGCTGTGACCACTGTGGCTAGGTTTGTGGGGCAGCCCAGTCAGATGGGGCTCACTGGGTCCCCCCCAGACCAAAGGGGCACTGCCCCGCGCAGTATCTTCACCTGCCACAGGGCTTCTAACAGTCCGGTTGGCCTGGTGTGTAGACAGCATGAGGCACAGCTCCTACTGGGCCTTACGCCTTCCATCCTTCTGACCCCTTTCTCCTCCCTTCTCTCCTGCCAAGTCCCGCCCACCCTTCCAGCATCCCCATCCCCCTGCCCGCTGCACCCTCCCCTGGACCCCTGTCTGGCTCTCTCTGTGCTTGGCTGTGTGGATGGCGGCATAAGTCACGTTCAGTCACCTCCAAGGTTAGCTGAGGTTAAAGCACTGTCAACTCGCTCTTCGGCCAGTCTACACTAGGGGATGTCGGGTCAGAAGTAGCCCCCTGGAGAGGCCCAGAGCCATGAGAATGGGCCGTGTGGGGTCCCCAGACACCAGTGGCTCCTGCAGATAATGCAGCCCTGGGAGATGGCCAGTGGCACTGCTGTCGGAGTCCCCACCCTCAGAAACAGGGCAAGCTAGCAAGTGTTTGATATATGAAGGTGCTATGTGTTGGGAGAATTTGTTACACGACAGTAGGTGATTAATACCCTGTTACACAGCATGTTTGCAGAGAAGCCCAAGCTGGGAGTGGTCAAGGCAGATCCCTGTCACATGGTCTGGGTATCATGGGCGCAGTGTGGGGTCCCAAGGTCCCTACCCAGGGTTGGGGACACTCACGTTTCAGACACCCGGACGTAGTTGGGAGGGCACTCGAAACGCAGGCAGCGGAAGCTTCCCTGAAGGTTGTGGCAGGTCTCAGCCTCTGAGCAGTTGTGTGTGCCCAGTGCACACTCGTCCAGGTCTGGGGAGCAGAGAAGGGGAGATGAGGGGAACCCTGTGGCCAGAGCACCCCAGCCCTAGAGCTTATCCTGGCTTTGGGAACATAGCTGCCTTGCCACTTGGTGCCATATTGTATGGCTTGCATCTGGACGTCCCTCCAAAGCCTCATGCACTCATAGGTGGGGCTTTTCAGAGGTGGCTGGATCTAGAGTGTGTGCTGCTAGAATCAAAGACATGATGCTAGGATTAAGGCTATGTGATTACTGCACCCACCCTAAGCCATAACCTGGACAGAATATAAAAGGTGCAGAAAGAAGCTGCTACGGTCGCTTGTGGCTTGTTGCTTGACTTGCCTGCTTTGCTGTCTTCTGCCTGCCATGAAATGTTTGTTCTTTGTGAAGCCCTCTGCCATGGCACCCTGCCTTGGAGCCAGCCAACTATGGACTCAAACTCCTACAAACTGTGAGCCAAATAAACCTTTCATCTTTTAACTTGAGGGTGTTTGGTATTTTTTCCCAATAAAAAGATAACAGTAACTAAGACACACACGTGCTTCACCAGCTCAGCAGCCAGGAATCCCACTTTCTGCTCACCAATGCCCATGTATTCACTTCTGATGGCTTCTTCTGCCTCCCAGAATGAAACCCAAGTGCCTCCTGGGGACACAAGGCCCTGGCCAAGCCTGGGCTACAGCACTGCTGGACGCCTCCGTCCTCCTCCCCAAAGCCTGACCTGACCTACTCCCGGGCCGCCACATACTCTGCCACTTCTGCTGGGACGCTGTCTACCCAGTTTCCCCAGCTGGCTCATTTTCTGTAGAGCTGGGATGGAAAGTGCTCTACCACTGGGTCGAGCCTCCAACACTTTTTTTTTTTTTTTTAAAGACTGGGTCTTCCAAAGTTGCCTGGTCTAGCCTTAAATTTGCAATCCTCTTGCCTCAGCCTCCCGAGTAGCAGGGATCATAGGCCTGACCCACTACTCCTGGCTTCCACAATGGCTCTTTCTTATCCTTCAGGCCTCAGGTATTTCTTTCTGTGGTCACCTCCTCTGGGACAGCCCCCTGCCCGCCCTACCTTGGTCCTCCTCCCCCTTCCCACCACCCTACTCTGTATTGTAAATTATTCCTGATTGCTTGCCTCCCCCCCCGAAACACATTTGTGCAGGTTGCCAATGCTCCCTGTAAGCCACATAGAACACAGATGTCTCACACTTCCTGTGCACCCACAGAACCAGACACTCGTGTGTGTAATCCAAGCAGGCATGGGGCTGAGTGCACACACAGGCTCAAGCACACCCACATAACACACAGGCACACACGTAGGGAAGAGGTGTCCAGGCAAAGCTCAAAGCAGTAATTGTGTCTATAATACCAGATTATGGGTTCTAGTGTCACCCCCCGCGGATTCCAGCTGCTCAGAGTAGGAGCCTCGGGAAGCCCCAGGGGATGCTCTGCTCTTCCTCCTGGCCACTGTTTTCTGATTGGCCTTTTAGGGGTTTCTCCTCTCTCCATCCTCACACCAGCCCTGTGCTCCAAGAGTCACTGGTCTCCCAAGACTCAGGAGGGGAACAGTCTTGTCCAGGTCACACAGTGGCCAGCAGGGCACCTGGCTGGAACCAAGGTCTGCTTTGATGCCAAAAGTTGGCACCTGCTGGATGCCAGGCAGACTCCTAACAGCAACCTCACAACGATGACCCCACCAACCATGTAGGGGAGACCACAGGCCATCACCTGCTATCCATGGACATGTCCTAGGCCACATGGCTGCATCATGGCAAGGCCTGGCCTCACCCTGCTCCCTCCAGCCCAGTGCAGAGAGTAAGCTATGGCTCTTAGGTCCCCTCCAGGGCCTGGCTGGGATCTGCTCCCTACCCAGGCCTCGGATTGCTCCTCTATAAAAAGAGTCATCTTCCTCATGCCCCAGAGCGGCTGCGGGGAGGGGGCACGGCTAGAGGCTGTGGCGAGACACAGCCCAGGCTGGGTGAGGTCACTCCCTGCAGATGTGTCACTGACTCCTCGAAATGAGAGGGCCCCTCCTGCCCCCCAGCCTGTGTCCTGGGTCACCCACCCTCGTGACCCTGGCCTGGCCGTGGGTGGGCGGAGCTGAAGGGATTCCGGCTCGTTGTAAAGGGCTGTGAGGAACACAGGTGGCCATCATGGGACTTTCCGGCCACCCCTGGGCCTGTTTACAGGGGCCATCAGGCTCCTGTGATGAGGTGCTTTTAGTGTTGCGGGCTGGCTGGACAGCCCAGGCCAGGTGGGCGAGGGCAGGACATGGCCCTGTTCAGGGTGTCACTACAGGGGGACAAAGAACACAGACAGAGGGACGCTGCAGAATGCAGCTCCCAAAGGAAAAGCCTTTGTGAGACCCGAGAAAATGCTCTGCTGTTTTCTGCAAGGTCTCCGTTAGCATTATAAATACACAGCACTGTCTCTGGGTATCTGCACGTGCCTGGTTCCAGGGCCCCTGGCAGAGTCAGATGCGCACAAGCTCAGCCCCCGCTCACCCTCCCATTCCTCGAACTCATCTCTAGAGGATGACTGTGCCTTACAGCACATAAATGTCTGTTATACCGTGCAGCTTGGAGCCTGGGCGCCCAGCCTTGAGGCTGGCCTGGGCCATGCTGAATGAAGAGGAATTGTCTTGGGCCACATAGCAAACATAGAAAAGAGTTAATGTTCATAAGTAACAAGGCTTCCGTCATTTTACAAAACACCAGAGCAAGCCCAAGCCCAAGTCTCATTAAGAAATTTGCATGTCTGCAGAATCGCAATAAACGCCTGTCCTCACAGGCACTCACATGTTTGAGCTGAGGCTGCCACTGTCATCGCTGTGTTCCACCTGCAAAGCTTCACGGGCAGGGGTTCCTGTTGGACCACGTGTGGCAGGGACAGGAGACAGAGCCACCACAGCACCGTGCCCTTTGTACGTGCCGTTCACCTGTGTAGTCTGTCCTTTAGCACTGAACCATGGAATCACAAAATCATATACTAGATGGGCACAGTGGCGCATGCTGTAAGTGCAGCAGTCTTGGAGGCTGAAGCAGGAGGACTGCAAGTCTGAGCCCATCCTGAAAACCTAAGTGATTTAGCAAGACTGTCTCAAAATAAGAAAAAAAAATTTTAAAGGGACTTGGGATGTAGCTCAGTATGAGGGGCCTGGGTTCACCAGCACCAAAAATGAAAAATAAATTAATTAATTAATTAATGAAAACATCACAAAATAATTTTAAAAGTTTACCACTGCCCGAAGCTATATTACCAGCCGTCCCAAGCTGCATGTGGCCCGTGTGCCACAGTCTGGACATAGTGATTTAGGGCATAATGCTAAAAAAAAAAGTCCATGTATATGAGGGGAGGGGCAATTTTTATTTTCATGATTATTCTCAACCCACAGTTGGTTGAATTTGCGGATATAAGAGCTGAAGACACACAGGGCCCTGTGTGTGTGTGTGTGTGTGTGTGTGTGTGTGTGTGAGACACACAGGGCCGTGTGTGTGTGTGTGTGTGTGTGTGTGTGTGTGTGTGTGACACACAGGGCCCTCTGTGTGTGTGCGTGTGTGTGTGCGTGTGTGCGCGCGTGTGTGTGTGTGTGTGTGTGTGTGTACAGGGACACTGAGCAGCAGCTCTTCTCTATTCAGCACCTGGGCCATGTCCTGAGCTGGACAGGGCTCTAGGTGGGGTTAGCCATATTCTAGAGGACACAGCTGAGGCCAAGCACCCTCCTGCATTTCCATCCTGTTTGTGACTGCTGAAGAGGGGGTGCTAACGAGGTCTCAGTCAGTACACAGCTGCCCTGTGGCAGCCTCCGGGCCTCCTTCCCATGAGCTGACACTTCAGGGTTTGGTCTGGGTCTGCACAGGACCAGAGCACATGAGGGACAGCTGCTTAGCTTCAAAGCCAGCTCAGGCCCCTGGAGTGATCGGATACAGATAGTCCAGGGGCTGGGATTGGGGCACCCAAGACCAGACTGGAGCAGGGAGTGCTGAGCCCCAGGGGGACCCCTATGGCTCCATGGCCAGCACACAGACACTAGGATATCTGGGGTTCTCAATCCCTTGTGCAGGCCAGGAGGGGATGCGCTGGGGACAGGCTGTCCTGAATGCAGGTGAGTTTCCAACCTGCAGTTTTCCTGGAGTGGTCACACACACGTTGCACTACGGAGCAGATGGGTGTTGTTGTCATACAAGAAATCACTTGCATTCTAAGGGTGCAAGTCGTATTTCCGAGCCCGCTGAGCTTTCCCTGAGCCATAGATCATGCAGCAGAGGCTTCACAGCCAGGACGCCCAGGGGGCTTCTGTAAGGCAGAGGCTCTGAGCCGCCATCCACGAGAGCACACACAGGGCTTAGGACTTAGTTTATCCCTGCTTTGTCCACACATCTGCCTCCAGTAAGGAAGCCTTCTGCACTAGAACCAAGTACACACGTTGAGGACTGGAGTGACTCTTCCACAGCCAGGGCCTGCGGGCGGGCACCACGCCACATGCTCCTGTGTTCCTCCCTGCATTCTATTCGACGACCCCCAACCTGCTGTCAGGGTCCCTGGTGCAGACCGCTGCCAACACACAGCATTCAGTCGCACTCCAGATCCTTCTGGGCACTAACTGCGTCCTCTGCTCCAGCCCAGGGGCCTCCAGACTTCTGTGCCACTGTCTGGAGGAACATAGCCCCAAAGCCAGGGGCAGGGCAGTTGTCTCGAGCGCCAGGAGGCTCAGAGGTCAGTTCTCCAAGGTGAAGCTGGTGCCTGTCCTGCACCCTGCCCCTCCACCTGGCCCTGATGGCTGGCTGGGCCCTGAGTTTGGTGGCCAGTGGCTACAAACACAGACGTGACTCTCTTCGTGTTGCAGGACCCTGTCCCACCCAGTCCTCTCTATTGCAAATCAGACACGTGACTGCCTGCCCCTTCCCCAGGCAGCCCTCCCTGCCACCCTCTTCCCTCCTCCTAAGGGGTCCTACCTCCAGCCCCCTGGATAGCGCTCGAGAGACTCAGGGACAGTAACTGAGGCCCCACATCCTCCCTGGACAGTCCCCTGCCTCATTAGCACCCCTCACCATACCCTGCCCTGATTCCAGAGAAGGCAGTCCACCTGGAATATTCTATGTGGGACCGAGCAGCCACTCCTGCCACCAGGCAGTGCGGGCACAGAGCATTCTGTGTCCATGAACCAGCACTGCATTCCAAGCGCCCAGCAAGCTACACCCATTCAGCGCCTGCCACCACTTACCCTTGCAGGACCTGCCATTGGCCATCATGGTGTAGCCCTGCTCTGGGCATGTGCATTGGTAGCTCCCAGGTACATTGAGGCATCGGAAGGTGCAGAGCATGCCAGCAGCCTGCGCACACTCATCGAGGTCTGCAGAGAGAGGATCACCACTCACCAGGGGCCTAATACGTCCTCACAACCCACCACAGACAGCCTGGCCCTGTCACACCCTCAGAGCCAAAGGCCCACTCTACAAATGAGGCCATGAGGCCTTTAAAAATAGAAATGAAGCCAGGCATGGTGGTGCACGCCTGTAATCCCAGCACTCAGGAGGCTGAGGCAGGAGAATCCTTGTGAGTTTGAGACCAGCCTGGGCTACAAAGTGAGCTCAAAGCCAGTCTGAGCTGCACAGTGAGACCCTGTCTCAAAAAGAAAAAATAAATAAATAGAAACAAGTTCCCCAAGGCCACATGGCAGATCAGGGCTCCTATTCCAGTGCTCTCTCTCTCTCTGTGGATTTGCCCCATAACTGCTTCCTCTAGCAGAAGCCAATCAGACGCCAGTCACGGCCTCTACATTCTGACACCTTCAACCTCCCTGACAGAGAAGAGGGGCCTACCTATGCAGGTGTGCCCGTCTTCCGCCAGCTGGTAGCCCTGACGGCAGTAGCACTGGTAGGAGCCGTAGATGTTGGCACACTCCTGGCTGCAGCGCTGGGTCTCACATTCGTTCACATCTGCAGGGACACCAGGTGGCGGTCACAGGGGGCCAGGGTCCTCCCAGGCCACGTGTGAGACCCAAGCCCCCAGCTTACATGGAGCCTTGTCCAGAAAAATTTAAGTTCCAGCCAACCTTGGGGACTGACAGAGAACCAGATGCCCCGCAAAAGGGCAGGGACTGAGTCAGGGCATGAACTGAGGCAGGGCTGGCTTGGTCTGGGGCTGAAGCAGGGCCCCAGGCGGTACTATGGTTTAGAACCATTCACAGCTGTTTGGAGGTAGGGCCAGGTGGGAAGAGGCGGCCAGTGGAGTGTGAGCTGGAAGGGTGTACCATGTACTGCCAGCCGTGAACTGAACCCACTGACACTGAGCCAAATAAACCTCTCCTCTTTTAACTGCAGGTGTTGGGTATTTTGCCCCAGCAACAGGATAGTGACTAATATGCCCGGGCTCCAACTGTGTGCCTTGAAGTTGAGCTCCGTGATGTGTAGCCCTATCCATCCCTGCATTCTTAGCTTCAGTGCCCCCACCAGCAACTTCAGTCCACAAAAGACGCCTGGAGAGGCCAAGGCGAGGCCAGAGGTAGGGTGGGCGGGGCCAGATACCGGGAAGGTCAGAGGCTGGGGTGGGCGGGGCCAGACGCCGGGGTGGGCGGGGCCAGACGCCAGGGTGGGCGAGCCAGACGCCACGGTGGAGGTGCCAGCAGCCAGGTCCGGACAAAGGCTGGGTGGCCTGGGTCAGAGGCCCAGGGCGGGAGCTAAGGGCTGGGGTGGGCAGGGCCGGAGGCAGTACCTTCGCAGTGCTTGCCGTCCTGGGCCAGTCGGAAGCCGTTGGCGCAAGAGCAGCGGTAGGAGCCCAGCGTGTTCTCGCATGTGTGCTGGCACAGGCGGCCCGGCGAGGTCCAACATTCGTTCACGTCTGCGGGGTATTGGGGGGGCCGTGGGCACCGGTTGGGCAGCGCGGGGAGGGCGAAGCTAACCGGATGACAGCGCCCTGTGCCTAGCCAGGTCCCCGAGCTGAGGAAGGCGTGGGAATGGGAAGGACGGAGGGGGCAGGCACCGAGGGGCACAGGCAAAGGGGCACGGGGACAGCAGCCCAGAGAAGCGAAGACCTAGGAGGGAGCCCAGCCGCAGGGAGGAGACTGAGGGAGGCGTAAGCCTGGGAGGAGGGCAGGGGCCTAGCCCAGATGCCCCAGTAAGGGGTGCCTGGGGACAAGGCCACCACCTACCGATGCAGGAGCGGCCGAAGGCGTCCCGCTGGAAGCCGGCCTTGCAGTCACAGCGGTAGGAGCCGGGCAGGTTGTGGCAGACCTGGCCGTCACCGCAGCGGTGCACACCTGTGGCGCACTCGTTCACATCTGCAGAAGAAGCGCCACCCTGAGCACCGCTCGCCCTGCGCCACCGGCCTTCCCGGGCGGGGTTTGGGCGCCCACCTTACCCACGCACTGCGCCCCGTCCTCGCTGGCGTGGTACCCGTGCCTGCACACCAGCGGGTTCCTCTGGCACCTGTAGGAGCCCACCGTGTTGACGCAGCTGAAGCCGGGGCGGCAGGGCTCGGGGAGCGACGTGCACTCATTGATGTCTGCAAAAGGGGCACAGATGACCAGGAGCCTGCGTGACGTCCCCAGGCTGCCTTGGGCAGGACTATCCCAGCCCTGTGTCCCACAACCCCAAGGGTAAACCTCCAGTCCCCAGAATAAGCTGCACAGCTAAACTCCCCTTGCATTTGATGGACCCGCTGGAGGTAGAGGGGAGAGCAAGGCTGAGCCTGGGTAACTTTTCCCTCAAAAGCTGCCCATCCCACATAGTGAATGGGGCCCTGCCAGCCAGCCCCACCCCTGCTTGCCCTTACACACCACCCAGCGCCCCCCCCCGGCACACCCACCCCAGGGCCTTTCCATTTGCTGCCCAGCTTCCCTGGCACACACTTCCTCAGCTCTCTGCCCCAATCAATCGAGTAGGAGAGTCTCCTTTACACTTCCGCCCCCTACGGGTTTTCTTGTGTAACAAAGTGAATTACTGGCACTTTCATAAACTTGGTTGCTTATTGGTGCTCCTTGCTAAACTGGTCAGGCTGCTGTAGCTCCCTTACACCTAGGATCCAGCACAAAAAGATCCTCCACGATCAGATCACTGAGGAACTGTCAAATCAGGCAGACCCCTCCCCACCTTCCCCGGAAGGTCCTGAGGGGTCCTCTGTGCAGTATGACACACGAGATCAGAGGGCAGGGGGACATTAAACGTGGTGTCTTGGGGAGGGGTCCTCAGACTGGCCAACGGAACCACTGAAAGCTTGCAAAGGCCTTCACGCAAAGTCAAAGACCCTGTGAGCCGCAGCCTCCTCCCTGTGGTCATGCGGATGGGCAAGCAAGAGCTCTGTGCCCCAATCACCCTGGCTCTGCTCTCCCGCTGTCCCTCTGCACTGTTCAGCCCTGTGGCAGGGGTGGCCGTGACCTCCCCCGTGGGCCCTCCTGGCTGATGAAGGAGGAGTGTGGGCTCTGAGCCCTCTTGAGGCGAAGAAGCCAGCTTCTATCCGACTGTGGGCCTCAAGCCAGGAGTGCTGCATGGACTCACTGCAGGACTCACTAGCATTCTTTACAAATGAAGATTTGTAAAGAGCATATGAGTTATTATTGTTCTGTGAACTCTGTGTGCCAGCTGTCTGTGAATGTGCATGTATGTACCAAGTCATGATCTGATACAGTCTCCTTGGCCAGGTTAGAAACACTGGATACCCATTCTTCCAGTCCAGTAAGCGGAGATGGTAAACTGAGGCCATAAGCAAAATAACTGCTAAGGTCAGATACTTCAGGGTAGGGAAGTAGCGACCGCTCTGCAGGTGCTCTTGGAGCTGGCGTTAGGCACACAGGTGAGCAGAAAGAGCAGCCAGCCAGGTCTGCCTGTGCTTGGAGGCCCCCAGCACCCCCACAGACGACTCAGACTCACCCACGCAGTTACCCTCAGGGTCCTGCAGGAAGCCCTCCATGCAGCGCTGCCGGGCCTGGCAGTAGAAGGAGCCCTTGGTGTTCTGGCATGAGAAGCCTGGCTGGCAGGTGTGTGTGCCCATGGCACACTCGTCCACGTCTGCACACAGAGGCCGGGTGTCAGGGTGGGCAGACCCCACCCCCATATTCCCAGTCACAGAGGTCTTCTGCGTTCCCAGAAGCTCAGAGAGCCAGGTCACCGGCAAGACCCAGATCCCAGGAGTTTCCGTGAAACGACCACATGGGCCAAGCTTTCCTGAAGTCCGAGCCAGATGCACTGATTTACTGCACCAGCCCCATGCTACATGGGGAAACTGAGGCCCAGCAATGCACCAGGCTGGGTGCAGAGCCCAGGCAGTCAGACCCTGGGGCATGCACTTGTAACAGTTCGCTGTCCCCCATTTGCAAGGACACAGGGAGGTAGTAATGAGTGCTTATGCCCCTCAGGGAAGGTTACATGGTGACACTTACAGGGAGGCAGCATAGGTGGTGCGAAAGCTCCAACCCCTGGGAACGCTGCTTCCTCCCCTGGCTCGAGGCCTGCTGCTCCCCAACATTCCCAGTAGCCCCCACCACTCCCATCCCAGATGCAAAGTCTCCGCTGGGAGCCTCCTTGCACCCCACCCCGGGCCATTCTGCCGTCCTGGTTGCTACCATGCTCCCCAAATCACCTACCACGAGGTCGGTGGGAGGTCACAGCACCCCCAGCCTGTACCCCCAGTCCTCAACCCTGCCAGCACCCAAGGCAGCTCGGGCAGTGTTTGTTCAGTGGGATGAAAATGCCCCCTCAGAGGCTGGAATTTCCCAGTCAAAGACACTCATGATTTTCCTGAGGTCTCAACTCGGGGCACATGGGGGCTGGGGATATAGCTCAGTGGAATAAGCGCCTGCCTAGCAGGCACAGGGTCCTGAGTTTGATCCCCAGTACCGCCAAAAAAAAAAAAAAAATCTTCAACTCGGGGCACAAACAAGGGAACCACGGTGTGGCACCCGATCTGGGCCCTGCCGGTGACCCGGCTCTCTGAGCTTCTGGGAACGCATAAGACCTCTGTGACTAGGAATATGGGGGCGGTAGGCAGCAGGAATGCCAGAAGCCGACCTGCCCACACTCAGCTCGACTCCTCCACTTCCGCCCAACACCACCTGTGGGGACCTCCCACCAGCAAGAAACCAAAATACCGGGAGCTTGCAAGAAAGAAGGCTGTGGGCGGGGCGGGGGGGGGGAGAGAGATATGGGTGGGGTGGGGCGGGGCGAGGCGGGCGGGGGCTGGGCTAGGCTTGGGGTGGGTAGGCAAGGGGCTGCACTAGGAGGTGTAGGGCAGAGTAAGGTAAACTAGGGGCCGGGGTGGGGCGGGGCGGCCGGAGCGGGCGGGGCGGCGGCTCCAGCCAGTCCTCCTCACCTAGGCACTCCCCATCCTTGAGGACGTAGCCCTGCTCGCAGGTGAGGGCTTTGTAGCAGCGGAAGGAGCCCAGCGTGTTCACGCAGTGCTCACCCCGGCTGCACGTGTGCAGGTCCGTCACGCACTCGTTGATGTCTGCAAGGAGAACGGGGCTGACGGTCAGGACCTGCGGGATGCTCCTGAGATGGCCAGTGGCCGGGAGCAACCGGGGGCCTCAGGCCATTAGAAAGAAGGGAGCACAGGCCCTGCCCTCGAGTTACTCACCGTTGTCCGGAGCCAAGTGCACAGCTGAGGTCCCCTATCCATGCACCCCTCCATTCAACAAAGATTTAGGAAGCACCCGCAAAATGCCAAGCACCCTTCTTGGCAAGAGGGACGAACGCACCAGTGAACAAGACGCACACAAATGGCGGCGCTTGGGCCAGATATGCAGATACACAAGCACAGGATGGGCAGGCCGTCAGGAGTGCTGTGCTGACCAGCTCGGGGGAGGACACGGGAGAACCCGGTGGGCAAGGGGTGTGGCGTTCACGTGTGGACAGGGTTCTCAGGAACAGCTTTGTGAGGGCCTCTGGCAGGTAGCTGGGCATGGTGGCACATGCCTGTAATTGAAGCACTGAGGGAGGCTGAGGCAGGAGGATTACAAGTTCTGAGTGCTACCTGGGCAATTTAGTGAGCTCGTGTTTCAAAGTGAAAAATAAAAGGGCCGGGAATGTAGCTCAGAGGCTGAGGGTTCCTTGACAAAGATAATAATCCAGGCAGAAGATGAGGTGGGGGAAGCTGTCTGGTTCCAGAGATATGGAAAGGACAGAGAACCCTGAGATCCACCGTGGATGAGATGAAGAAGGTGCCAGGAGCCAAGAGATACCGCAGCCCCTCTCTCCAGGGTCACGGGGGCAGGCGGTGCTGTTCTATTTGACTAAAGTCACAGGCAGCAACCAGAACGAAAGTTAGAGCACCCACCCCCAACTACACCCTGCCCCTAGTTCACTTCCTGTGTAGGGCGAGTGGTTCCCCCCATCCTCCTGCAGCCTGGCCCACCTGAAACTTTTCCCAGGGGGCCAAGATAGTCCTCAAAGTGCACAGCACAAAAAAGGCAAATAGTAAAAGGACAAGGGAGTCCCTAGCACAGGTCACACCCACCACTGTCCCTGTTTCGCTTACACACCTCCAGGAACGAGGAGCTCACTACCTATGGAGATTGCCCTGGTGTGATACGTTTGCAGAATAATCACCATGACCAAACACTTGCGAAGTTCCTTAGGTGGACTAGCTCCTTCCATCTCTGCACCATCATCTCATTCACAGATGCACAAACTGAGTGAAGAGGGTACAAGAGCTGATTGAAGTTGTCAACATTGCAAACAAATCTTTTGGAGTGTACTGAGCTACGTCCCCATCTCTTTTCTTTTTTTCTTTGATTTATTTAGGGTGCTGAGTTGCCCAGGCTGGGTTTGAACTTGCAGTCAGTCCTCCTGCCTCAGCTTCCCAGAGTGCTGGGATTACAGGCATGCATCACTGTACCCAGCTTGTTCGACATCTTCTAAGCAGAAAGTGGCAGAGGCAAGATTTGAACTCAGGCAGTCTGGCTTCAAGGCCGTTTTCCTGTCATCTGCCAGGCTAAGGAGCTGGGAGCCCCAGAGCTCTCTGCAGATGTGCACGGGAGTGGAGCGGGAACAGGGGCACCAACACGGTCCCTCAAGCACATGAGGGTGTGTGTGGGTTTGTGCAGGATGAGAAAGGACGGAGACAGGACAGCATGTGCACAGACGCTGTGCTGACTGCAGGGTCCCCGGCACCCACTCCAGCTGTCAGGGACCGCCTTCACCTCACGGGTTCGTCTCCGGACCACCAGGGAGCCTGCCTATGGGGAGAGGGGTGCACAAGCCCCCAGCAGGGCCACCTTCCCAGACAGATCACAGACCCACCCCAGACAGGAAGAGCTGCCACCTGCTGGCAGAGAGATCAAGAGGCACACGCTGTGCCCAAGGCTGGATGCCCAGGGCAAGCATGTCAGCCAGCACCTCAGGCCACCTGCCCACAGCGTAGCACCGGACACAGCCTCCGAGCACAGAGAAGACAGACAGGCTCTGGTCCCTGCCTCCTGCCTTTGTGCTTCGCAACCATCCTCAGAGACGGGTGCAAACTCCACCTCTCCAGAAAGGGCATGCAGGTGCCACCAGTGGGAAGATGCCTCCCTCTGCCTGTGTCCCACACACTGCAGCCTTGGGTCTATCTGAAAACAGTGAAAGACAAGCGTTCGTGTCCCCTTTGTGACAGCATCAGGTGGCCCAGAACCAGGAGGGCACCAGGGCCTCCTCACTGCCCACAGAGAGGCCCCGGAGACCCAAGCCAAGGGCACAGGGATAGAGTGGAAAGTTGGGACTGATGCTGACCCGGGCCGGGCACAGGCAGTGCAGGGTCAGAGCTCTGCCCTGTTCCCATCCTTTGGTCCCTGTGGAGGCTCAGAGAGGAGCTTGGGGTCCCTCAGCAAACAATACCAAGCTGGGGGACAAAGCCAGGAGTATCAGCGGCAAGCCATCCATTCACCCTTGGAGAAGTTCTAGCTGCACCTAAGGACAGTGTGAGCAGCTGGGGACCGTGCTGTCCATGGGCTGTGCACTGTCCTGTATCCATGACCCTCGGCCATCAGAGGGGTCCATGAGCCACCTCTTCACAGAGGGGGACACTGTGGCTGGGAGAGGACAGGTCACATAGTCACCTGTCTGCAGACCCCATGCACCCCGTCCCGCTTCCCTGTCAGTGACCAGTCAAGGACACGTCCCTGAGCACTTTTGGACACACAGGCACGTACCTGAGGAAAGCAGCCTCCCAGAGGACAAGCGGGAAAAGACACCAGGACACAGGTGTGACACAGAGCATGGGGCCAGCTGTGTGAGGGCTCATATGCAAAGGACGGGCCTTTAGCATGTGGCCTTCGCGGCAGGCTGGGCGTGTCGCAGAGCGCAGAGCGTGACGCTGGCGGGCGCGGGTGGGGCCCTCGCTTACCCACGCACTTCCTGTGCGCGTTGAGGATATAGCCCTCAGCACAGAGCACTGTGTGGTTGACACAGGAGAAGGATCCCAGGGTGTTCACACAGAACTGGCGCCGGCTACAACCGTGAGTGCCCAGCATGCACTCGTCTTGGTCTATGGCAGCCGCGGAAGGAAAAACAGAGGGGCAGTTAGAGGGGCGGGGCCTGCCCTGGGGCGGCCGGTGGTGGAGGGCCAGCCAGGACCCAAGAGGGGACAGGAAGTGCTTGAGCCTGAGTTTGTAGAGCCCAAAGGTGTCAAGAGCTGAGCCCCAGTAAGAGCAGATGCATGAGACTCAGAGCAGAGGGGTAGGCGGGCAGCCTGGGTCACACAGCGCAGCAAAACCAGGTGCCGCCTCCCTCCCATGCTGTGTACCAACCCCTTGACCACAGGCAGCATGGAGCCCATGGCACAAGGCTGCACACCCAAGGCCTCAGGGGCAGGAGAGGGTGTGAGCACACAGTGGAGGTGCTGTGCTGTGCTGTGCTTGGAGGCTGGGGTCCATCCAGAGCGGTACAGGGCAAGAGAAGCCCCAAAGCTGGAAATGCTGTAAAAATGCTTGAGCTGGCCATGGCTGAGGAGTCACTGGATTATTTTAGACCCCGCGGAGACAGCCAGACTCCTCTGCAGAGCGGGCTGTGTGCTCTGATGGCCCACTGCAGCCTCTGTCCGTGCCCGTAGTTCCTCCTGCCAGGACCCCAGAGGGGAGCAGTCTGGACAGACAGCACCCCAGCCAGGTCATAAGGCAGTAACCCAGAATGATGCCCTCCTCTGTCCTCAGGACTCTGGGAGGTGGCAGGGGACAGAGCCTAGGGAACAGAGCCCCGACTCTGGGACGGCCCTTGTGCTGTGCACCCTGGGCAAGTCTGCTGTTCCGTCTGGGTTTGCAGCACATTTTTGGCCTACACTAGAACCCACCAGGGCCAGGTCTCCTCCTGGACATGCTTGGCCCTGTGTCCTTCTGTCATTGGATGGTAGAGGTTGGGGACTGCAAGCTGCCTCTGAGACCTCACACAACCACGCCACCACTGTACATCGGAGAGGGCTTGGCTCCCGGAGGACCATGAGGACACCATGCCACCTCGGTGGGGCTGCCCAGGTGAAAGAGACATGGGCTTCCTTGTGAATGGCATGGCAGCTCACTGCTGCCAAGACCCGTCCCGCCTTTGTCATCTTGGTACCACAGACTAGCTAGGCCCCCCTCGCCAGGTTCCCCCGGCAGGCCAGCAGGGGACGGAGGCCATGCCTGGGTGTCACCCAAACCAGTAGGTGTCACTTCAGTCCTTCCCTTTCTCCACCTGGGACAGGAACACGGACAGACAGGATGCTCACAGACCAACTCCCACCAGGGATGTGGACAACACAAGGACACAGCAAGGAGGAGTGTGGCCCAGGACCTCACCAGAAACACAAATTCCGTCCTACTGGAGCCACTGAGTGGGGATCTGCTCCCGCCAGGTCTCTGGGTGACGGGGTGCAGCCCAGTGATGAGAAGCACAGTCAAGCCTGAGCAGCACTGTTTCCACAAGAGCAGGCCCGGACCCAGGCAGCACAGGGCCACCCTGGAGGGGAAAGGGCTCTGCCACACAGCCAAACCTGTCACTCACAGACCCCACCACAGGTAGCAGGGCAGCCCCGCAGCACTCACCTTCACAGGACACACCGTCCGCCATGATGGCGTAGCCGGGGAAGCAGGAGCACATGGCTGAGCCCCCAACGATGCTGCACACCTGCCTGCAGGGTCCGTTGTCTGGGGGGATAGCATGAGGTCAGAGAGAGCTGGCCACGTGGCTTCCCATTACCCCAGCTCTGACACATGAGGTAGAGGCAGAAATAGAGGCATAGGGAGGCAGAGGACCTGGGATGCAAGAACCCCTTTCCTAGGGCCCTGCCTCCCCCACCATTCAGGTCCCAACCCATTCTTCTAGTGACACAAAAGAAGAGACAGAAAGCAGAGAGGCACAGGAGAAGCAGGAGAGGAAGGGAGGGAAAGACAAATGGATGGACGGATGGATGGATGGGGGAGGGAGGGACAAGGATGGACGGACAGATGAAAGGATGGATAGATGAATGGATGGATGGATGGATGGACAGAGATGGACAGATGGATGGATGGATGCATAGATGGATGCAGGGATGGATGGACAGATAGATGGACAGACTGACGGAAGGATGGATGAATGTATGCATGGATGGATGGATGGGTGGATGGACGGACAGACGGACAGATGGATGGACTAACAGATGGATGGATGCATGCATGGATGCATGGAGCTCAGGGTACAACACTTGCCCAGCAGGTCACATGAGGCCCTGGTTCCAGCCCCAGAATGGCAAAAAAGGAGAAACCGGGATGGAATGAAAGGACAACAGTGAGAAAAGCATTACTGAATCTGGCCTCCCTGTCAGCTCACCAAGCAAGGATGTACTATCTCAATTTTACAGGAACAGAGGCAAAAAGTAGACAACTGGCTTTCTGGGGACCACACACCCAGGCTCCAGGCTCCCCCATTGCTCCTCCACAGCTACATTCTCCGATCCTCACTTAACACACAGGCAACCACCGGCCCCCAAGAAGAAGCACCCTTTTTGCCAGAGCCATTTGCCAGCACCCAGCGGCCCTGGGGCCCCATCTGGGGACACTGTCTCCACTGCTCACCTTTGCAGGTGTTGGGCTGTGGCAGGGGCAGCGGGATGGTGTTGGGGGCCGCCTGGGCTGGTTCGGGTCCTGGCGCAGACTCCCGTGTGGCCCCTGGCAGTGGCGCAGTCCTGTCTGTCGGGGCAAAGCATAGAGCAGAGGGTAGAGTTTGCCTCAGGTATTCATGGGCACCAGCCCTTCTTCTACTCAGGCACCACACTGGGCACTGGCGGGGGGCTTCCCCGAGGCCCCTCCCACATCACAGAGAGGAAACTGAGGCTCAGGAGGCAGTTTCTCCTCATGTAAGAGCCATCTCACAGCTATCTGGGGGGCACAGGTGGATGAGGGGAAGGTAGGCAGGAAGGAGAGGGGAGGAGGAGGATGAGTGTCCAGGCTGAAAACGAATCCACCCCTTCTGCTCCAGGGCTGAACACCACAGCACTGCATGGCCCCAGTGGGTCTGTGCAGAGGCTCTCACTGCGGGGTTCCAAGTAGAACCTCTCTGGCCAGCCTCAAGAGTCTCCATGGCTGCCTTGCACCAGTCTACCATGAGTGGCAGCAGGTGGTGAAGCACCATGCCATCCCCCAACTCAGAAGGCCCTGCCCTGCTCATTCCACACCTGGGCGGCAGGTGTGGCCGTCTTCCTGCAGTGAGAAGCCAGGGAAGCAGGTGCAGCGGTAGGATCCCACAGTGTTGATGCACAGGTGCTGGCACAGCTCTCCTGGAAGCAGCAGGCACTCATCCTGATCATCACCTGGTAGGCTGTTGGGCAGCTCGGCCTCTGTGCCCAGTGATAGGGCCTCCCGGCTCCCCATCTCTGGCTCTGAAACTGGGGTAGGGAGCAGAGCTCAGGACCGAGCAGGTGGCTGGGCACACGAGCCCCACACACCAGCATAGGTCCAGCAGATGGTGAGGATGCAGGCAAGATGGATGGAGGGCTGCAAAGAGGGAGGGAAGGAAGGTGGGGAGGGAGGGTCAGATGCATGGATGTGTGGATGGACAGACTAATAGATGGATACACGAGTAGGTGCATACATGGGTAGACAGAACAGCGAATGAATGCAGGGATATATGTATGACTGGGTGGATGAATAGACAGACAAAGGGCAATGGATGGACACATTGATGAATGGATGGTTGGGCAGATGGATAGATGGATGGATGGATGGATGGGCAAATGCTGAACAGTCTTGCAGTAATAAGAGTGATTCCATGAGAACTGGATCCAAGTCTTCATTACCTGAGTCCCTGGTAAGAAGACCTGGCCAGGTCCCCAAGGAAGCTCTTGCTAAGGTGCTAAATTAGGTTCTGACCACCCAGCCTCAATGACATCAGGGAGATGTTGCCTAGCCACCAAGCCTGGGTCTGTCGGGTGGAGATCAGAACTCCGCCCCAGGCTTTCCTTGGGTACACTGCTCTGGGCAGCACCAGGTCTCTGGGGTCCACCCAGCCCCCGGTGCTGTGAAGAATGCAGGGAAGAGGGGAGAGGGCGTGCTGAGCAGCTCTGGGAGGCTCTTTCTGAAACACCACAGGGAGGGGCAGGGCCAGGACTCGGGCCAAGGCCTGCAGCCCCTCCAAGCTCTGTATCACTTGTGACCTCAGCCCTTCCAGCAGCCACAGGCAGCCGAGCCCCAGAGAGAACAGCTACACAGAGTCAAGTGGGAGGAATGTGGTTCCTACGACGGTGTTTACATTACGTTCCAGCTTGTCAGACCCGCAGGAGGCTGAGGCAGAACTGGACCCAGGGCCCCTGGCACACTAGGGCCAGGCCATACCCCAACATTTTGGGTGCAGCTCACACTCAGCGGCCAGCCTGACCCTACTGCCAACACCTCTGTGGCCCAGGCTGACCAGCAGTTCCTCCCAGGAGGAAGGAACATGTTGTCACTGGTCCTGCTGCTGCCTGCCATGGGGCCCACCTGCTCCCTGCCTGCCCATCTGCCTTCTGATCCCTGAGGCTGTATTTCCTCCCAACACCACCTCAAAACACATTCTTCTAGGTCATAAGCTGGGTCTTCACATCAGCACTCAAGCAGTGCCCTGGATGGGTGGGTGGAAGGATGTGTGGGTAAATGGGTGAGTGTGTAGACAATGGGTGGATGAGAGAATGCATGAAGGACTAGAAGGATGAATGCATGCACAGCTAGGAATGGGTAAAACAGACCAAAGGATGGGTATATGAATGCGGGGGTGGATGAATGGGTGGGTGGATAGGTGGGTGGGCGACTGGGTAGATGGGTGAATGGATGGAGTGGGTGGTACACAGAGAACCAGAACAGATCCACATCTCCAAATCAACAGGGCAGAGTCCAGTCTGAGTCCATAGAACTCTGTCTAGAGCAGAGCTCAAACCTAAAGCTATAGACAGTGACAGGCCCAGGATCCCCAACATACAGCAGCAATCCAGCCTAGGCTTGGCCCACCCCCAAAACTCACAGATCCCCCTCCTCCCCAAACCGCCCCCCGGCCCCAGCCCAGGAAGGACAGCACCCACCTCTGCGCGGCGCAGCCTCGGGCTCCGGGGGCCGGCGAACCTCCGGCACGATGAGGGGGTCCACGCCCTCGCAGCAGGAAAGCATGACATGGCTGCAGGGGTAGCCCAGGTTGGGGTTGGACTCACACAGCTGGCCCTCGGCCCGCACGAGGAGCCCCAGGCCACAGCAGTCACAGCATTGCTGGAGGGAGATCCACTCGAGTTAGATTCACAGAGGAGGGGTTTCTAGCAGTTTGTGTTATTTTGTTTTGTTCAGCACTGGGGACTGAACTCAGGGCCATCACACTGAGCTGTACCCTTAGCCCTTTTTATCTTTTACTTTGAGAAATGGTCTTGCTAATTTATTAAACTGCCCAGGCTGGGCTTAAATCTGCAATCCTCCTGCCTCAGCCTCTCAGAGTGCTAGGATTACAGGCACGGAACGCCATGCCCAGCTCTCAGGAGAGCTTTCACCGGGACTCACTCTACTGGGAAGTGTACCTGTTTCGCTCTCCCCGCTCCCTCTTGAAGCACATAGAACATAGCTGGAGTTTTTACAGCCACTGGGACCTCAAAATATCCCTGAAGATGGAGGCTCCACACTAACGAAGATTAAAAAGAAAACTGGAAGCCTGGGTCCCTAGATCTACCCCATCTCAGACTGCATACTTGCAAAAAGAAATGAGGTTTAGTTTCTTTTAGCTTTGGTGATAGACTGGATGCAATCACAGGCCCAATTGTTCCCTCCTCCTTGAGTCCACTTCTCTGCAATATGATATTTCAGCTCCCTGTGCTATGGCAGTGGCTGTGTCTGAGGACTTGCTTTGGCCAACAGCATGAACCAGAAGCAGCAGTGTGTCAGCTTGCACACAGCTGCAGTTGGATCTGGGTGTCCAAAGGCTGGCATCATGAAGGCTTGGTCCTCCGCTTGGGCTACTGGAGGGCAGCAGAACTTTTGAAAGGTGGGACCTGGCAGAAGATCATAGGTCATTTATGCCGTATGTTCTGTCACAGTGCCAGAAAGCTGACCAACATGCATGTTTTCATCCCCTTTCTTAGACTCCAGCGTGACTGCTAGCATTGATCAGGCCCCCTGATCAGATGGCTCACAGCCTATGGCACCACATAAGCAAGACCACAGAGCCCAGCTGGGCAGGGTCCCAGTCAGCTGACCAAACTGGTGCGCTGGGCCTGCCATAAGATGAGGGGCTGTGGGCTCTTCGTTATGCAGCGATAGCTAGCTGATGCACCAGGCTTATCTCTCCTAGGGTGGAATCTCCCACCAATTGAAGCCTCGCCATGGACACAGCACCTCCTTCCTCGCATTGCCCCTGGTCCTCCCCACATCTCAAAGGTCAAAGATTTCTAGCCCCATTGTCTAGAGGGAAGAGCTGATGCTGAAAGTTGGGAATCAGCCTAGGGATAAACATAAAGAAAGAAATGGGATTCCATGCTTGTTTGTTAACAAGGTCCTCTCCTAACATCAGGAAAAATGGACCCCAAAATGACAAAACTCTAAGTCAGAATCCTCTCAGTGCTACCCTTTGCAGAGCTTGGGACCAATGGACTTCTTCAACTCCTTCCCCTCCACCCCAGTCAGGACCAGGCCCCTTCTTCGAGGTCTCCTGAAACATTCTCCAGCCTGTCTGCTCTTGCCTCTGCTGCAGAGACAGCTCACTGTTGACCCCAACTCTATTTTCCCCCTTATTTTTAGTGGGTACCTGAGCTCCCCAGAATAAAGACTACATTTCCCAGCCTCCCTTGTGGTTGGATGGCTACTTGACTAAGTTCTAGCCAATGAGATCTAAGCAGAGGCATTTTCTGCTTTTAAAAGTGGGCTCTTCTATCTGGGTGGCATGGCCCTTGTCTGCAATCCCAGAGGTCTAGAAGGATCACAAGTTTGTGACCAGCCTGGGCAATTTAATGAGACCCTGTCTCAAACTTCAAAAAGGCCTGAGGGTTTAGTATAGTGTGAAGGCCCTGGGTCAACTCCTAAACACTTGAAAATAGGAAAGGAATTCTGACGTATACAAAACACAAATGAACCTTGAGGACATTACACTAAGTACAATAACCAGTCACAAAGGGACAACACTGGGTGACTCCACTTCTCGGGGTCCCTACAGTGGCCTAAGTCATGGAGAGAGAAGCGGGGTGTGGGTACCCAGGGCTAAGGGTGGGACTGTGGCTTGGCCAGAGGGTGGAAGATGGGTGCCAAGGAGAGTTTTAGGGCTGTAATCTGGATCCTCCCTGGCAGTGTAGGCCAAGCCACAGTCCTGCCAGTGATGGATGAGACCTGCCACGTCACTTGCACAAGCTCAGCTCCTGCAGCTCCCCACGTTGGTCCCACCCCAGCCAGACAGGCTCCCTGCCACCCCTGGGTTATGCTAAGTGTGCTGACCTCAGGACCTCTGCACATGCCGTACCATCTGTCTGCCTGGAAAGCATTCCAGACATCTCCACTACTCGCTCCCACCTCCCGCAGGCTTTTACACAAGGGTCCCCTTCTTGGTGAACCTGTGGCCAGCTATCATGTCACTGCCTACGCACTCCTCCCTCTAGCTCCTCCTCTGTGGCCCTATCACCTATGGCACTAGCCCCTCCAGACACGACACATGACAGTGTTCCTCCCCTGCCAACCTGACAGAGATGCGCACAGAGAGCAGGGCCTGTCACCAAGTATTCACTGCTGCGACCCCAGTGCCCAGGACAGTGCCCCGCACACCCTGAGTCAACAAGCACCTGACAGTGTTTTCTGCACAGGTGCTGGGACCCCTGAGATGGGAGACCCAGTGTCCCAGACCATCCCACTCTGCAGGGAGGCCATGGCCACTCACCTTGTACAGGGACACACTGCAGGTGTCATTGTCCTCAGCCCCACAGGCCTCGCCCTCCTTGGCCCCCAGCACACCGGCCACGCAGCTCTTCTCCTTCAGGTAGGATATGCAGCAGTGCCTCTGGGCCGTCCTGCAAAGGTGCGCATCAGCTCTGCTATCCCATGCCCCTGCGGGCCCTCTAGAAGGACGACAGCCCCCACATCACAAAGGACAGGCAGAGTGGGCTGCCCAAGATGCCGGCACACTGGGCCAGTGTGGTTAGCAGGGCGGGTGCCAACCCGCCACAACGTGTGGGTTTGTTTCTTGGCTTAAGTAAGAAGACTCAGGCCTGGGTCCCTTAGGACTCAGAGCCGTGGATCTCTGACTGCAGAGGGAAGAAGGCACCCTTCACTGCCCACTGCCAGAAGAGACTGGCACAGGGAAAGCCAGCCTCAGAAAGGCCACCAGGCAGGGCTGTCCTAGGACAGAGGCAGCCAATTAGCCAGGCCAGGACTGCAGAAGTCACGGGGCGCAGGATTCAGCACCACCTGAGGCAGGCACATCCCAGGGATGATTACTCAGTGAAGGAAATGCTGAGCTCCCCGTCACAAGAGGGATACAAGTGTACACTCGGGCCATAAAGCCCAGACTCTAGGGGTTTGAATGGTGAATGCTCTCACTCCTCAGGACCCCAAGTCGGTGGGAGGGGGGAAGTGAGTTAGAATTTAAATTTCCTCTAAGAAGGCAGCACAGGCTAGGCCCTGGAAAATGCAGTCTGATCCTGCCCAGGCCTTCTAGGTGAGTCACACAGCCTCCTGGAATTCAGGATGGTGCTGCTGGAGAAAGGCAGGAGAGGGGCTCCCCCGAATCTGCCCACGGGTGTCTCACCTGCACACGTCGCCCTGGGCGCCGCTCTCGGGCATCTCTGCACACTCGTCATTGTCGATGGCCCACTGCTGCCCCGCAGCGCAGCACGACTCAATCAGGTCCTTGGTGGAGCCTGTGGGCACAGCAGGCACAGAGGAGGCCTTGGCCCAGGACTCCAGGGCTGAGGCCAGATCCTGACCCTCACTGGCGGCTGGACCCTGAGCCCTGCTGCTGTGCACCGGGCTATGACAGCCAGGGAGAGGCATGGCCCACCACAGACTCAAGGGCCAAGCACAACCAGCACTCCCGCTCCTGTGGGAAGAGGGCCAAGGCCCCTCCAGCTCCCACTCCCCCACTCCTGAGACCCTGGCTCTGCTTCCAGAAACCTGATCTGAGTCACCAAGGCAGGGCAGGAGGTAAGAAAACAGCAGCAATAGCCAGGCAGCGTGGTGCACACCTGTCAAGTCAGCTACTTAAGAGGCTGAGGCAGGAGGGTAACGAGTGTGAGGCCATTGTGGGCAGCTCAGTGAGACCTTGTCTCAAAATAAAAAACAAAGAGGGGCTGGGAATGTAGCCCCAGTGTGATGGCCTTGGGTTCAATACCCAATACAAATGCATGTACGCAAGAGGGAGGGACACAGAGAAAAAGAGGGAAAGGGAGAGAGAGAAGGAGGAGCGTCAGCAGCAACGCACACGCCCACCTCAGTAAGGAAATTTAATGGAAGGAAGTTAATGGGAGAAACCAGATGGGAGAGAACGTCCTAAAATTCAGATTGCTGGTGGCACAGCGCTGGCCTAGCATGCACAAGGTCTAGACAACCCAAGGGAATGACAACTTAAAAAGTATTAAAATTAATGCTAATGAACAATTGTTATTCTAACATGATGGCCAAAAATAAAACTAGCGTGCTCAAATTAGTGGCTTTCTTATATCTCAGAAACAATTAAATAGGAAAATCCTATTTGCAAAATACACAAACCTAGAAATAAATCAGCATTAAAGATGTCTGACTTAGGTGAAGAAAAAAATTTGATGGTCTAATGGGTATAACGGTAGGCTTTACTCTAAATCCATACCATGTATCTGCATCAGAAACTCAGTACCTTACCAGTGTCAATTCTACTCAACTTAATCTATAGCCTCAGAGCAATTCTAATCACAATCCCAGCATAATTTCTTACAAAATTTGCTGAAATGATCCTGACTCCATGCAGAAGTGAAGAAATGCCTAAGACTATGCAAGAAAACTTCCAAATAGGAGAGAGAGGGAAACAGAGACAGAGACAGAGAGGAAGCAGGTGTTTCTCTACTAGTATAAAAAATACACTTTAAAGTTCTAAGCATTAAAAAAAAAAAAAGGTAAGGAGATCAAGTGGCCCAGACCAGCTCAGAGACAGAACTAGGTGACATGGTTTCTGAGTTACAATGAAAGTGGCCTCATAGCACAGCAGGACCAGTGTGACGATGTGGAATTTACGCCCCAAAGGCCATGTGTTCAGGCCAATGGCATCCTGGGAGGCTGTGGGACCTCTACCTGGGGGGGTCCTGGTGGCCAGAAGTGAGGTCATTGGGGGCGTGGCCTTGAAGGGGCTATGGGGCCCACCTTGGCTATTTGCTGAGTTGCTGAAACCTTAGAAGCTGCAGTGTCAGGGGGCAGAGGCAACGCTGACCATCTGAACCTAAGGTGGCACAGACACCCTCAACATGGCACATAGTCTGGATGCCCGGCAGAGCCCTGCCTCCACCCGCTACTGTGACACTCAGGATTTGAGTCTCTGTGGTCACCGCACAACACTGACTCCGCCTGTCACACCCCTCTGGCTTAAATACTTCCAGCTGTGGGGCACTCGCTCGTGGCTATGGCCTGCTTCTGTTCTTGAAACTCCCACTCACTGCTTCTCTCTCACAGGCCTCAGTCCTTTCTCGGGATCTGCCAGGGCTGTGTTAAAAAGATCAGGGTGACAACAGGTCCTGGTGTCCCAGCCAGATGGCGTGTGGTGGACGCCCAAGCCAGCTAACAGTGACCACTAAGATGAACTGGGTGCTGGGCACAGGTCCAAAGCTGCTGAATCTTTTGTGACTCTGGTTTATAGAAGGGGGGAATTACAAGTTCCAAGCCTCAGTGCTTCACCTCCCCTCTGTTCGAGGCCTCAGTCCCCCCACCTGTGGCACAGGCACCTTGATGTAGCCCCACCTGAAGGTCCCCTCGGTGCATCTCACCATCAGCAGCCTGAGAGGCGGCTCTTCTGTCATGTGCACTGAGGAGAGCTCTTCCTGCTCCACCCCTGCTGGGAAGCAGGGACTCAGCCCCCCTGGCAGACTTCCTGCCATTCTCTCCCGGTCTTTCCCACAGGCCTCCCTCATTTCCAAACAAAGGGCCTTGGGCTGAGACTCCTGGGCCGGGAGGGCCACCCACAAGGAGCAGGAGTGGGGACTGGTACGGGGCCACCTATGGAACTGCCAGCTACATCCAAGACGCGCGAGGCAGGGACCCCAAAGCCTGACCCCATGAGGACCCCTCGGCCCCACAGTCTTCCAGGACAGGGCACTGCCCCCGATGGTTCCTGGGCTGCCCAGGCTCCCTGCTGGTGAAGAGCCCAGCACCCCCAGGTCTCTCCTAGGTCGGTTCTCCAACCTGTGCCCCAAGGCACAGCCAAGGCCACCACCTCGCCCCTGCCAGGCCCCCACCACCTGACCCTCTGCTCTGCTCCTGTCCTCCCTGTCACCTCCGGTGCGGTGCTGGAATGACCTTCCAGATCCCTGTGTGCTGACAAGCCTCATGTAGTGCAACCCCGCAACCACCCACCTCGTCTCCATTCTCCAGCCTGTCTCTCAGTCTCACCATTCCCTCCTTAAACTTTTCATCCTGTTCCTGCCCCGGGGCCTTTGCATGTGCCACACCGTGGTGCCCCATCTGCCACCATCTCCCAGGCAGCTCCTCTTTTGGGGGTTCTTATCTTCTCAGAACAAGATTCCCCAACCTCTGCCTCTGAACTGACACCCATCCAACTTCACCACACTACGCCACTGAGTCTCCTCCATCACTCCCTGGCCGTGAACGCCCTTCCTCATGGAGGGCTCCACAGTGCCACTCAAAAGCCAGTGAAGGACACAGTGTGACAACGAGAGGCTCCGCGTGCCGCCATCAGCCCTTCACCTATGGGTCCTCAGGACCCAGCCGGCAGCCAACTACTCGCCGCCACCCTAGAGGGTGAGAGCTGCCTCCCCAGCTTCCCCACTTTTCCCTCCATGGCGTCCCCACCAGGGGACACACCTGTTCCAACCACCAGCCCAGTAGGGTCTCAGTTGCCAAGAATCAGTCATGTTACCTCAGGGTCCTTCAAGGGTAGCACAGGGCGGCACATAACGGGCAGTGTCAGCAAGTTCTGGTGCTGGTGTGCATGGCGCCTCCTGCTGTCAGTTCATCTCGCCCACGGTCCGTGGCCCCCACCCATATGGGAGGAGGGGGAGGCCAGGGCCCAGCCTGAGGAAAGTGACCAGAAGCCTGCCCACCCCATCGCCCACCAGTAGGTGGCAGTTTCTACCCATATGTCACCGTCACCTTGAGCACAGGGGTCCAATGGGACCCCACTTGCTGCTGCAGGACGGGTGTGGCAAACAGGAGGGTTTCGACCCCTGGCACAGGAGTGAATTCACCAATAAAGGCCGACAGGACAATTGTCCCTGGAGCAGCAGGAGCCTAGGGACCTCTGCCTCGCCTCTCAGCCTCCTCTAGGTCACCTGGACCTCTCCAGTGGGAGAGGGCAAGGCTGGACTCTGAGGAGACCTCACTCTCCCCTCCCCGAGGATCACCTACAGGCAGCAATGTCACCTACAGGTACAGGATAGCTGCGCCTCCTGGGCTCCAGGGTCTCATGACGTGGGTAACACGTCCAACTCACACAGGCATGCACTGGAGGAAGCAACAAGTCCTGGGGGCACTGGGCACCGTCTGCCACATGCAGTTGAAAACAAGAGATGAGATTCTCTAGGCAGCAATATGCCCAAAAAACTAACTGAACACTGAAGACCAAGACTGCCCCCCAAACGGAAGCCAGCTCAGAGAGCAGCCGGATGCACAGCGACAGACACTACAGGACTCGCTGCCTCACAGGAGGTCCCCGGAGAAGCCACGTCGAGAGCCCAGAAAAGTGGATGCCAAGGGCTGGGGGAGGTGGGGGCCCATGTTGGTGGGGACAGCCTTGATTTGTGGAGCTGGCTGGTGACGACAACACTGGGAAGGTGCTTACGGCCGCAGAGCTGCATGCCCAGTCACTGTGGATGTCAGGCTGTGGATTCAAAAACTGCACCTCAGTGTAGAAAGAAACCTGTGGCCCAGCACTTCCCTCTCTGGGAACCCACACTGCTAGGAGACAGCACTGCCCTGGCACAAACAGGAGGAGGCCCCGTGCTTGCTGCCCCTCTGCCAGCAGAGGTTCCAGAGACAGCCTCCCTGCCGGAGTAAAGAAATGACAAGCCAGCCATCCAGCCTCACGTAGGTGTTGCGAGGACTTAGCTTCACTGAAATGAACAGAGTCTCAAGTCTCCCGGAGGATTTCAAGATGGAGACCAAAGACTGCGTCCCGCCCCTGTCCTGCGAAGGGGCCCAGTGCTGGCCGTGGTGGAAGGAAACGGGCGGTCTCTATTTACTTCTTCTGTGTTCTGCGTTTGTTTCTATCATCTGCAGGTTTTGCCCATTCAGGAACCCTGGCCTACAAAATTGTTCCCTTATAAAATGGTTCCGGAATTCCAGGGTTGCTACCCCTTTGATCCCAGGACAATGGGTCCCCAAACAATCCTGTCTAGGGGTCATGACCCTCCAGCCAGGCCCCTCTGCTTGATGTCAGAGCCCTGAAGAATTCCAGCTTAGGGAACGCTTGGGAGGGTCCTTTACTTGGCAGGAGATGAGGAGCCTCCCTCCACTGGGCCCTTGTTTGAGCAGGATGTTTGAGGGCCCTGAGCAAATAGCATGAAAATAGCTTCTGCCAGCACAGGGGTCCCCTGGGAGGGCACCTGATGGCCCCAGGTGGTGGTCTTCCTTGGCCACCCAGGTGACCTCGTCTGTTTATGAGTTCTGGGCTCTGCCGTCTTCTAGGACCCCAGAAACAGGCTGGGATGACCGAGAAGCACAGGGCTCCCATTTGAGCCCCCTAGTCGGCCCTGGGTGCCCTCTCGGATCCAACGGGCGGCCTCCCCTGCTCCCTCAGCACCTGGCTCTCCATCCCCACTGTGCATCCGGGCTCTCCTGTCACCTTGCCTGCTCATGTGGGTGTTCACTGTCCTCCCGGTCTCCAGCAGACCCCTCACAGACTTGGTACCACCGGATCCTGTCCCAGGAGGCACTGGCCTCCCCTGCGGGCCACCTGACCTTGGGCTTGGCAGTCACCAGCTAGATGCCAGCCTGCACCCATGGCATGGTCCCTCAGCTCTGGGATGAACACCCTGGTATATCTGGGGTCTGTCACTCGGCCTCTCCTGCTGAGACTACCTACAACCAAGCCTCACCAAGGTGCCCAGACCTGGGAAGACACTGGGAGCAGCTGGGATTTCCCCAAAGGCCCTGAGCCTGGAGTTCTGGCCACCACCCAGCTGGAAGAACAGCGCCGTGGAGAAGCAGCGTGGCCTGCCTGAGGTTGCGCGCAGAACACTTACTCTGTGAGATGACCCTCACCCCCAGCACAGACAGTAGGGCCCAAGTTGCAGGTCTTCTGAGCCCAGGAAGGGCAGCAGACAGAGTGTGAGCAGACAGGGGCAGGAAAGGGTAGGTTAAGCCTCAAGAAGCCTCTGACCCGCCTGTGCCTCATGCTCAGGGTAATGGAGCCCCCATCTCTGCCACCTTATCTAAAAGTGGCCCCGAGGTCCTCAAGGAGGCCAGGTTTTACAGCCCCTCCAGCACACCCACCTGGGGACTGAGTTTTCCAACAGTCCTAGAGGGAAAACATAATGCCCCCAAATCCAAAAGAAAAACCACCAAACAGAAATTAAAGGATGTTTGAGAAAGGCCTATACATATCACATCTCAGTTTCTTGGTCAGAAGTCATCTCAAGCTACTCTGACATGGAGGGGACAGTGCTGCCCGGGCGCTCAGTGCCAGGGCACAGCAGCGAGGAGTGCACTGTTTTAAAACTGGGACTGTGAGGCCAGGCATGGTGGTGCGCGCCTGTAATCTCAGCACTCGGATGCTGAGGATCGCTGCAAGTTCAGAGGCCGGCCTGAACTACATGGTGAGTTCAAACCCAGCCTGAACTACAAAGCAAGACACTGTCTCAAAAAAAATCAAGTAATAATGAAATAAAATAAAACCCAGGCTGTGGGCATGAAGCTCCATGGGAGAGCATGTGTGTCTTACCCATGAGGCCCAGCTGAAAAAGGAATTGTGACCCCCTCTACCATATCAAGAAACAAACTCCAGATGGACAAAGGGTCTAAACACAAGAGGTCAAACAGTAAAACATCTAGGATATAATGACATCAGGAAACAGGACATGAGGGTAGACAAAGATTTCTCACACGGAACATAAACTGCACTAACATAAAAGTAAAGATCAGTGGCAGGTGGGGGTGCACGCCTGTAATCCCAGCGCTCTGGGAGGCTGAGGCAGGAGGATCACAAGTGTGAGCCCAGCCTGGTCAATTTAGTGACTTAACAAGACTCTGTCTCAAAATATAACAAAGGGCTGGA
The DNA here is from genome assembly GCA_004027595.1 of Dinomys branickii. NCBI lineage: Eukaryota > Metazoa > Chordata > Mammalia > Rodentia > Dinomyidae > Dinomys > Dinomys branickii. Next base: position 150,402 of record PVLD010000685.1, read on the forward strand.
GACGGATGTTGCCAGTACAAAAGCCCTGAGTCCAGTTCCCAGTAAAGATGAGTAAGCAGGCGCTCACTGGAGTCACGAGTTCGTGCTCCTCACACGCCGACATTTGTCATGGACTCATCAGAAAGCACTCAGTGAGTGGGAAGACAGGATGAGATAAGACACTCGCAAGCCACAGGGCCAGCGGAACCAGCCGCAATCAGGCAGAGGCCTAATCTTTAAAAAGCGCAAAGGGCAACAATATGTCACAGGAAACAACAGCCAGACGAAACCGCACTTGGCACCCTAACTTTGGAGGGCACGCTTATGAAAACCACCAGGGAGACCATTGTGAAAGGCAAAGTGGTCCCCAGGATTGGCCGGGGTGCGGGACAACCAACAATCGCTGCTGGGACTGGCACTGTCGTGTGTGGCAGAATCTGCTAATGCCGAATACCCGTTCTGATGCGTGGGTCCCCACTGCAGGGGCCCGAGTAGCCAGGCCTCCCAAGATGCACACAGGATCACTCCCACCATGGCACCCACCGTGGCCCCAACTCAAAATGGCCTGAGTGTCAGCACCCAAGGAGATAAATAATGATTTATTTCTACCCTGGAATAGTTGTAATTGCAGCATGCAATTTAAGTGCCATTAACTGTGTTAGCAGCAATGTAACTGCTTTGTGCACCACTCTGAGGAGTCTCAGATACATTACCTCATGCTCAGGAAGCCAAGATCGCAGTGGTCATTCCCATCAGGATGAATTCACCGATAGGCAGGGGGCCCCCGTGAGTTTCAGTGGGAGGGAAGATGACAGACCCTGGGAAGGGGCACCTGGAGGTACTGAAACCTCAGCGTGGTTTCGATGAGCTGGGGGCAGCGCCCAAGGGCGACACAGGGAAGATAAACTCACTGAGTTGGTCTACTAAGACCACACATTAAAAGTAGTTATATGATTCTAGGTTACAAGACACCCCGGAGCGCGTGGTTTATGCCTCAGTAGAAACTTGCAGAAAGGAGCAAACCCAGGAGATATTAAAAGTAAACAAGCAATAGCTAATCGCCCTCAACGAGATGCTGCTTATATTACAGGCAGCTAAGCTAGGTAGAAATATTAGAGGCAGTCAGGCAAGGCTAGGCCCAGGGGAGAGCCAACAGAAAAGATAATAACACCTTACAACTGTGGCCAGAGGCACATCAGTTGGAGGCCAGGCCTCAAGATAAAGATGGAATGGCAGGCCCTGAGTGCTTCCCCAAGGAGTAAGATAAGGGACAATGCCTGGTCCAATCAAGTCTATACAGACAACAATCACCTCAGCGGGAGACCAAAACTCCAGACCTACCCCCTCCTAAAAAATTCTTTCTTCTTTCCATGTACTCTGCTACGTGACCTGCTTCCCCATTGGGTCAATATTGCCTAAGCGGCTGTTCTTAGTCTTCTTGGTTGATCACAGCTCTAACCCACATTGTCCCCACCTCATGATTTTGTTCTACAAAACTCTTTAAAAAGCGGGCTCACTGGAAACCCACTTGGGTCCCCTCCTGTCTCTCTCAGGAGCTGTCTCTCTCCCGCAAAATTTCCTACTCTTAACTTCTGTTGTTTCTTAAAATTCATTCTTTGATTTTGGGGAACACAAACTCGGTATATGAGGCATTGAACACACTGAGAGTTACATTCATTTCCCCTATATAAACTAAAGGCCCTATTTACCTTTATGAAACGAGCTACGCAACAGAGTTTGGGGACAAGTGAAGAGATACTAACATGGCCCAAGCATTAGATGGCATTAAAGAGTTGATAACTGTGCTACTTGTAAGACAATGGTAAGTGGCAATAATGTGGGAGAATGTATTTTTTTAGGGATTAACACAAGATTCAAATGTTTCCAGCATGCACACATGCTACTTACAGATGTATAACCCTGCATGCATGTATGTGCACTAATGTATGCTCTATACAACCCCCCACCCCCGCTGGCTCTGTATCTGTGGGTTCAACCATCTCAGTACAGAAAAATATCTGAAAAAAACTTGCCATCTGTACTGAACCTGTGCCAGTGTTTTTCTTACCACCATTCCATAAACAATCTATTATAACAAGTATTTATATAGCATATGCGTTGGATTAGCTGTTATACATAATTCAAAGGTGATTGAAATATAGGTGTCCAAATTTGTGGCTTACCTGAGTGAAGAGCAACTGTATGGAGCCACATATGAAATATTTAATACAGTTAATGTATAAATGTTGCAAAACATTTTATATTTTAACTCACTGAAATCTTTTATGAAATAACACAAATCAGGAAAAAGGAACCCTTCTACACTGTTGGTGGGAACATAAACTAGTACAACCACTATGGAACTCAGTATGGAGATTATTCAAAAAACTACATCAGAAATTCCACTTGGCCAGGCGTGGTGGTGCATACCTGTAATCCCAGCACTCAGGAGGCTGAGGCAGGAGGATCACTGTGAGTTTGAGACCAGCCTGGGCTACAGAGTGAGTTCAAGGCCAGCCTGAACTGCATAGTGAGACCCTGTCTCAAAAAGAAAAAAAGAGAAAGGAAGAAGGGAAGGAAGGGAGGGAGGGAGGGCAGGAGTGAAAGAGAAGGAAAGAAAGAGAAAGAGAGAAAGAGAGAAAGAGAGAAAGAGAGAAAGAGAGAAAGAAAGAAAGAAAGGAAGGAAGGAAGGAAGGAAGGAAGGAAGAAAGAAAAGAAAGAGAAAGGGAAGGAAAGAGGGAGGGAGAGAAAAAGAAAGAAATAAAGAAAGAGAGAGAGAAAGAAAGAAAAAGGAAGGAAGGAAGGAAGGAAGGAAGGAAGGAAGGAAAAAAGTCCCACTTGACCCAGCTATTCCCCTTCTAAGAATCTTCCCCAAAGAGTTAAACACATCATGACAGTGGTCCATGTGCACCCATATTTACGGCAGCACAACTTATAATAGCTAAATCTTAGAAGAGCTCTGTATGTCCATCAAAAGATGGCTGGTTAAAGAAAATGTATTTACACACCATGGAGTACTACTCTGCCATGAAGATACACCTGAGTACTTGTACAAGGATGGGTGTATCTTGAGACCATAATGTGAAGGAAATCACAGACACACAAGCTGAACCAGGTATCATATATGAGAGGACCGAATTATAAATAAAGAGCAAGATGACAAGATAGGAAGTAGGAAGATAGATCTTTCTCGAAGGGGACGGGGAGGAGGGAGGGGAGGGGAGGGGGTGAGAAAGGAGAGGAAGATGTGCTCTGCACACAGACCAGCACCACACAGGGGATGTGAACAATATGTACAGCAAACACGGACTGATAAAAACACGGTTTTAACTCGTATAAAGTTCAATAAGAACACTTACAGGCCTACTTGATAAATACCTGTCTTCACAGGCACACACACGTGAGCTGAAATACCAGCCATCGCTGTGTTCCAGTGACGTGTCAAGTCACGGGCATGTGTGAAGTCTGACCCATGAGGACCCCCATTCACCGGGTACTGGACACAGGGTCAGCGCTGCCCCTTGCTGTCCCCTGGGTGTTGCCCCTCTGCACCGTCAGTGCTTGAGCACCCCGCAGTCAACCATGAAAAATGACGCTAAAAATCACGTAATGGTAAAAATGTACAGCCTCATGGGGCCAACTTCCCAACTGTCCAGGGCTAGATGTCTGTGTACTGGATATAGAGTTCATGGGAGGATATGTATAGTTTTTGCATGAATACTATTATCATATTACAGGGGCTTGAGTATCCTTGAGGTCTGGTATTCAAGAGGACCCCAGAAACAATTCCCTGCAGGTACTGAGGACCAGTACATGTGTTTATATGTACTTAATACCCATAAGCACGTGTGTGTGTGTGTGTGTGTGTGTGTGTGTGTGTCAAAGAAGAGAGGGCACTGGACAATAATGGAGTTGGGACTTTTCACTGAGCCCCTCCCCTCAGACAGCCCCAGTGGGTCGATCCCAGCTCCCTGCTGAGGGTCAGGTTACCAGTGGTCCTGCAACAGAGAAGCCCAGTTCCTGAAGAGGGCTCCATGCAGGCCCCAGGGCTCAGCTTCTGGCTGCTCTAGGAAACTGAAAGAGGGGACGGCTGAGCAGTCAGAGGACCCAAGGACAAAAGAACAAGCCTCACCTTCCTGTAATTCCTCCCCTTTCTGCCCTTGGGGAACTCTGTACCTTCCTGTAATTCTGTAGATCCTCCTTTGTGAAGAAACTACTTCTGCACAAACTGAAGTTGGATGGAATTCCACTTGTCCGCACGGTGTTTTGTAAGCATTATTTATGGATGAATCTCATGACCTAATTCTCTGCACCATTTATTTTTTCTACTTTAATGCATTTCCCAGGTCATTGTGCACCATAGAGTTTAATGAGATATTTAGCTGGGATTTAATTATAAGGGAGATATAAACACTGCTTTTGGTGTGTGTGGTGGTGATCAAACCCAGGGCTTCTCGAGTGCTGGCAAGAGCTCTGCTGTGCAGCTGCACTTCCAGGTCGCCACATATTAGCATGTGACAAGCAGTGACTTATTTAAAAAATAAAAATAGCAACATCACATTATGAAACAACTGGACCTGTTGTTTTCTCCCAGAGGCAGACAGGGAGCAGGTACTAGTGCCGCCCAGGCTGGCTTCTGGCACAGGCCCAGGGGGTGGTGCCTCAGAAACGCTGCATGGAGGAGAGGCAGCAGGTGTCGGGGCACAGTCACCAGTGTGGATCTCCTGTACTGGCGGTGGTCTGGAGACTGGGTCTAGGGGTGCAGGGTTCCCCTAGGGGAGCCATGGGCCAGAGTGGGCTCTTCCCAAGCCAAATTCCCAGTGATGCCACCCAGCACCTTCCCTCCGTACCTGGGGCTGTGTCCAGACCTGTGCTCCACACCCCGACCAGGCACTGACCTACCTGACTCCCTGCACCTCCGCGTAAGATAAATCCATCTCCCTGAAGGCTGCAAGACAAGCCGCCACCAGGAAGTGGTCACAGAGGCCAGAGGTGCCCAGGAGAGGCTGAGGTAGTGAGCTCTGCACCCCATACCCTGAAGGACAGCATGTTTACTGCCAATGGCCACAAGCTGGTCTAGGATGCCAGGAGCCCCAGTGGAGCTCTGCTGTGTCCCTGATGGCTGAGTGAGCTCAGCCAAGACCCTTACATCCCTGCTCCAGGGACCATGTGGTGATGCATGAGGAACCACCAAGCCGATGTGAGCAGTCCTTGCACAGGAGCCTGGGCTGCCCCTTCCAGGAAGCATGGCCACACCCATGCCTGGAGGTAGTACAATAGCCAGTCCCTTGTCTCCTGCCAGCTGCACCAGCCACCCTCCCCCAGAGAGCCCAAAGCCACCCTCCACTGCCCAGGGAGGCTGCACTAAGGGCAGCATGGCTGCCTCTCTACCTACAGCTACAGCTCTTGCCAGGCCTGGGCAGGGAACACTGGGCTGGGGGTCAGGACTCCTCTGTCTCCTGGCTCCTCATCCAGCCCTGGCCCTCTGTGGGGTCCTGGTCATCTAGTGGAATAATCAGCGCAGGAGAGGGGGAAACGCATGCTCTGTAGGTCTAAGTGGTAGCAGTGAATCTGTGACCACTGCATGCTTTGCTGGCGCCTTGAAATATATGCATTAGTGGCCAATATGCACAAATTGGGAGCTTTTGTATGCAATTCCAGATCTTAGGCTTCTTTTGGAAAATCCAAAGTTATGGGCCAGGCTAGGCATTCACAGCCTCCAGGCGATCGCCAGAGCCGGGCAGCTACTGCTGCTGGGCTCAAGGCACCACTCTCTGGCACCCATCAACCCTGTGGCTCTTCCCGTGAGCCTCTCCAAGGCCTCAGCTTTCCCAGCCCCTGAGCCTGGGCCTGCATTCCTGCCCTGCCCTGCCCTGCCCTGCCCTGCCCTGCATGTCACAAGCCAGCAACCCTCCCAGGGCCTCAGTTCCCTAACTGTGAAATGGGCAGAATGGCGGCTCCTGCTCCCTTCTGGTGGTGTCAAAAGGAGCATCCAAGGCTTCATGGACAGGCACTCATACAGAAACTAACAGATGCCTGGCATCCCAGGCCAGCCCTGTGCAGTGAGGGCCACTTGCATGAGGACACAGTAAGGCCAGCACCCTGCCTGGTCTACAGGGTGCAGCTCAGGCCTTTGCTGACTTGGCTGGCAGAGGCTGGAGGGAGCACGGAGTGCACAGAGGACCAGCTGGGAGAGCTTGAGGCGCAGCTGCATGACACACACGGGCAGGGACAGGAAGCGCCACCTCCCGCCCAGCCCCAGAAGGCCTGGCCCTTGGCTCTTTCAACAGCTTCTGACCCACAGCAAAGATACACATTTGTTCACTTCAACAAAAACACAAACCCAGCCCCAACCAGAGCCTGAGCCCAGCAATCCCCCGGCAGGGAAAGGAAGGGGACCTGTGGCCCTGGGCGTTGCTCCGGGCCAGCTCAAGTATCACTTGCTCACCCAGGAATCCTGAGATTACCACCAACATCTTAGGAGGTCAAAAGTGAGGCTCAGAGAGGATGCGTCACTTGCCTGAGGTCACACAGCTGGGGAGGCAGAGGCAGGAATTCACTGTCTGAGAGCCAGGCTGTAAGTTGGCCCAAGCCACCTTTCCCAGCAATGGACACAGGGGTGGAGGTCCCTGCAAAGCGCTGGCCTGTGCAGTGCTGACCTCAGCCAGAGGGAAACCTCCCTGAAAACTCTGAGCGCTGCAGGACACGGGAGCCAGAGGCCACCCGAGCCTGGCCCAGCCTAGGCAATGCTGGCAGGCAGATGCACCCACAATAGAAAGCCACAGCTCGAAGCCTAGCATGTCCCCGATTCTGTAAGGCCCAGGGACACAGGAGGCCAAGGGTACCAGGCATGGCCCAGCCTCAGCAGTGCGTCCAGGCACCAGCTGTGAGCAGAGCCAGGCGGCTTCTTCCGACAGAGAACACAGCTAGTGCAAGCCCTCTTTCGGAGGCAACTGTCAGGCCCACGGCAATTAAGCACTGTGCTCAGTGATCACACAGTGAGCCACAGGGAACAGGCCAGCATCCGGATGGGCACCTATCCAGGAACCAGGCAAGAAACGCAGTGTTAAGGACCCAGCAGATCTGGGTTCTGAGCTGGGCTCACACACACTTGCCCTGGGTTGTGGGTAGGACTCGTGTTTCTGCCCTTACAGAAAGGGATTCTTCCTTTCGACTTTTTGGGACAGTGTCTCCCTGTGTAGTATAGGCTGGCCTTAAGCTCACTATGTAGCCCAACCTGGCCTTGAGCTCTCAGCAATCCCCCTGTCTCAGCCTCCCGAGTGTTGGGACTACAGGCATGCACCACCACATTAGGCACTAGAAGTGGTTCTGTGGGTGTCAGCCTTTTGTTGCTGCAACAAAACATCTGAAACAATCAGTTTAGAGTAAGAAAGATTTCTTTGGGCTCATGGATCTGGAAGATGCAAGTCTGTGGTCACCTTGGTGTCATCCCCAGCCCACCTGGCTGGCAGCTGGATCTCGGTGCTTTGCCCAGGATACCTGTCCTGGGGTTATGCACAGCGGTGACCCCATGAAGCCATGGAGACAGCCCACTGTATGGAGGGGATGAATGTCACCCAGGACCAGGGGCTTTTCTGTAGTCTTTTCAGGCTTTGGGAGACAGCAAGCCCTTCCCCCACCTTAATCCCAGGCCCCGATGATGTCTAACAGGCCATGTTCCCACCATTATGGCTGCCACATTCCCAGCAACACTGGGCCCAGCACTTCTTTCTGGGGACCTGCCTCAGTCATAGTATGACTGCTCTACTGCCACAGTACCAATAGTCATGGTAAGGCAGAGTGGCTAGCAACCCCGGCAGCACACAGCCAGGGGGCTCTGAGATCCAAATCCCACTTCCCTCCAGGATCCTCCCACAGGTTCCCAAACCTGTCCAAGTTCCCATAGAAAATGGTGCGCCACCTGCACGGAATCTATGCACATCCTCCATCCCACCAGCAGGCTCACAGGGCACCCTGCCTCATTCCCCAGCAGGATCACAGCTCGGAACTCCACACCCATCCGACTGCTGGGGTCTTGAGCTCACCTGCCAGAGCCTGAACTTCCCAGGGGCAGGTTCTGTCTGCATCTGCCCAGCACAATGCAGCCTGGGCACTGAGAAATGCCAGGCAGGAGGAAGAAGAGTCAGGGGAAAGGACAGTAACATGCCAGAGGAACCTGGTGCCACCACTTTGCTCCCACGCGCCCACGGGCAAGTAAGTGGCCTGAGCTATGAGAAGCTCACTTTCCCCTCCCAGAAACTAATCAGGGCTGCTGTGGGGGTGGAAGGGCTTAATCACCACAGTTCTCACGGCAGTGCCTGGCACAAGTCATAGTGCTATGTGGTGTCTGCAACGGAGTTTCTCGGCTGTTCAGAGCATCCCAGCAGCCGGAGACCCCAGCCCTGGAGAATCTGGGAACTGGAGGCCTCAAGCAAAGGGTCCCATCCGGCCCTACCTTCTTGCCACACAGAGGTTGTGGGGGGCTTGGTCCAGGTTGGGGGTGGCCTCCCGGACCTCCTGAGGGCTGCCTACCCCAGGGGTCTCCCTGTGGCAGGGGTGGGAGCTACCAGCTCAACAAGAAAAGCTGCGCTCCCCAAGCCCCCCAGTGACAGCAGACATCAGGCTCCCTCTCCCTGCCCAGGGCGACGGCATGTGGCTTCCATTAGGCCACATCTGGAGGTGCTCAGAGGCAAGGCTGGCCCGATGAGGCAGCCCGGATCCCTGGCACAGCTCTGCTCCTACACAGGACCCCCAGCCCAAGTCAGGGCCTGGGGCAGTGGCTGGAAACCTCATTCCCCAGACCCCAGGCTTCCATGGCAACATGGCTAGGGGGTCACTTCCGGCCTGTCACAGCCTCTTGCGGGGTTTGCCCTGCTACCATCGCCCCAGCTTCTCCATCCAGGGCCCCACCATGACTGGGGAACCCCGCCCCCAGCTCTCCCCTACAACAGCAGCCAGGTCCAAATCCCATTTTTCAGTTCAGACGTTCCATCAAGCAGCCGGGTCCCCACACAGGACACCGCCTGTCACCCACCCTCACATGCTTCTTGCCCACGGCTGTTTATCTGCTTAGCTCCCTCCACCCCCATCAGACCCCAGGGACAGAGGAAGCTGCATCTGCAGGGGTCCCTGCACAGCTAGGTGGAGATAGGGTGTGCCCCGAATGCCTCTGGAGAACAGATGGTGGATAGTAATCGCTCACACTTCTAATTACTCAGCTCTGCACACAAACTAGCGCATTTGACCCTCAAAACACTGCAGCTGACAGATGGAGAAACTGAGGCACAAGGCGGCCAGGCACCTGCGGTTCATGGAGCCAGAGCACACATGGTGGGGGTAACAGGCAAACGCTGGGTGGACAGAAAAAAAGACGGGGTGAAGGACGTTTATCTGGCCAGGCCTTAGCTCTTGGGCCCCATCTCCCCCCTCACCTTGCATTCTATGCCCTGCACACCTAGAGCTGTGGCTGGGCTCAGGCTCCTCTCTGAGACAGCCCCAGCCCAGATGGGGACCCTCATCACAGGCCACATCCACGGCCCCATCTCTGAGCCGAGGGAAGAGAAAAAACATCAAACTGGGCCCTGAGAGAAGAGCAGTTCCCCAGATTGAATAGCCCAGGGCCCCAGAGGCCCCTGGCAGCAGGAGGCGGCATGGCAAAGGCCGGGGCTGGGGCTGCTCCCCCCAACCAGCTGCACCTACTGGGCACCCAGCACATGTGCACCTCATCAGGGCCCACTGCACCCACCCCCCGAGGGCTCTGGGCCGGTGTTGGGGCTGGGGCTGGGGAGTCGCTGGCACTCAGAACAGGAGAGAGGGGACCTGAAGCCCGGTACCAGGCAGGGGCTCCAAGATGGCTCCCCTTTTGCCACAACGCATGGGCATAGGTTGTGCACAGTCCACACCTGTCAGTGTCCAAGCAGGATCAGAGAGCGACCCAGGCCACACAGCCCAGGCAGCCGGATGCAGCATCAGGACACTGGAGAAATCTCAGAGCCCCTGTTTCCTCTCCTCCTGCACTGCCCAAGCCTGGGGACCCACACACTCCCGGGCCACCCCTGCCTCCTTGGGCCACCTGGCCTGCTCGCTGCTGACCTGCTGACATCTAAGCAGGGTCTGTAGAGGGAGTGACAGGAGACAGACCTCTGGAGAGCAGGACTTCCCAGAGCACCCTGAGAGGCGGTGGGGAGAAAACAGCTCAGAAGGGAGAAGGGAGATGAGACCCGGAGGTCTGGCTTGGCTTCCGGGTGGGAGGGTTGTCTGGGATGGTGTGGGCAGCAAGGGAACCCAGGCGAGGAGGAACGACTAAGAGAGGAGGCAGCCCAAAAGATCCACTCGTCGGCACGTAGGGAACACCAGCTGTGTACACAACCCTCCTAGAGGCCCTGGGGTTCAGTGGGACAGAGGCGATCCCCTTGCAGTGCAAAACCACATAATAATAAACAGGCATCTAAGGAAGTACACACCATCACGTCAGTGATGGCTTAGAGAAAGTCAAACATGGTTAAGAAGAAAGGTGGATAGCCAGGCAAGGAGTCCCTGGGAGGAGACTGGAGCAGAGGGAAGGTCTGGAAGGCACCTCGGGAAGAGGTGCGGCAAATGCAAAGGCCCTGGGGCCAGTGTGGCTGGGCGGATCAGGGCAAGGGAGGAGGAGGGGCAGAGTCACACAGCTCTACGTGTCCTACTGAGATGCTCACAGGCCCTACCAGACCCCACAAGACCCTTACTTTGATGAGGGACACCTGCTTGGGACGGGGACCTCACCCCACCCACCATCCACCCACGGAAGCCAGCTGTTTGAGGCCCGGGCAGTGCCCAGCACCCCTAGAGGAAGCGGGAAAGGATCTTCTTACCTTCAGGGCTGCTCCTGGGGATAGAATGGACAGAGTTGGGGTCTGCATCCTCCTCTGCCCGGGTATGGGGTGGTGCTGGCTGGTGCTTGGGTGCTTCCAGGGTGGGCAGGACCTGGGCCTCCTTGTGCAGTGGTACAGCCAGGATTGGGTGGGTGCTGGGTTTGACAGGACCCTCAGGAGGGCTCAGTGTAGCCGGGGATGGGATGCCACGGACTGGGCCTGACCCAGGCAGGGGCACGGGGCCCTCCTTCCCAGCACTGTGAGGAGTGGCTTGTGCATCCGGGATGAGGTTCTCCTCAGGCCTTGCCTTGGCTTCTGCCCCCTTCTCCAGGACAGCGAGGCTGAGCCTGGCTGGGGCCATGGTGGGCAGACCACCCAGCACCTTGGGCCGCTCGGTGATCGCTGCTTCTTCTTTCTCCTCCTTCTCCCCTCCCTCCTCCTCCTCCTCCTCCTCCTCCTCCTCAGCGTCCTCTGTCACTCTCCTGGCTTTGGCCTGCACAGGAGCCGGGGGCCCCAAGGCAGCAGCAGCTGTGGGCCGGGGAAGGGCTGCCGGCCAGGGAGGCGCCTGCACAGTGGACTGCAGCTGGATCCCACCTCCCAGGGCAGCGGGGGCACCCCCTGCCCCAGCCTGGGCCTCACCCATCAGCGCCGACACAGCCTCCCCCTCGGCCACCTCCTGGTCATAGCTGTAGGGGTCCTCGTAGTGTCGCTCAGGGCCCCCCTCCTCAGTGTCCGAGAAGTTCCCATGGCAGCCAGGAAGCTGGTAGCAGATGAGCTCCCCGCCAGCGTCGGGGCAGTGGCACGCCCGGCAGGCCGACAGGTGGACGGTGTGGCCCGCAGGGTATTTCCGGCTGGAGTGGACGCAGCCCACCTGACCACACTGTGGGCAGCTGTCGGCTGCCACCACAGCCTCGATGCAGTTGGGCGGCAGCTCGGGGCACAGCATGAACTGGCAGCTGATCTTGCCCCCACCTGGTGGGCAGGAGCACTCGGTGCTGCCAAAGTCCACGAAGTAGGACTGCCCCGCAGGTACCCGGCCATCCACAAAGCCACCCTGCACACAGTCGTAGTACTGGTAGCCCTCGCAGGCGCAGCCATGCCGCACACAGGTGGCGCAGCATGCGCCCGGCTCCAGTGCTTCCTCGATGCAGTTCTCCAGCAGTGGGCACTGGGCACCCGTGCAGTCCTGCCACGGCCCTGCCACGCCTGGGCTCGGGCCTATCACCACAGCTAGGGCCACCGCCAGCCAGAGTCCTGCGGGGTCCCAGAGCAGCGCCATGGTCCTGCAAGCCCCTGGGGATGGAAAAGAAGCCCATCAGCACTGGGGCAGGCACAGCCTGGCACACCCTGGCACACACACTCACATGACTCCGCACCATGGGGACAGACACACACACAGGCGAGTCACCGATGCAGACGCTGCGGGTGTCCTGACGTGGCCCCAAATCTGTTCTCTCAAAGCCACCTGGATGGGAACAAGCTGCTCCCTGGGCTCTGGCACAGCCTTCCACCCACACACAGAAGCCCCAGCTGGAGATTCGGGGTGCAGGACCGTACCCCCAGGAACTGCAGGCTTAGCACCAGGGACACTCCCGCCCACCTTCCCCAGCACCAGCAAAGACCTCCCGGACCCCTCGCTGCCCCTGACACCCCAGCACAGCCTGCCCATCTGCCCTGTCAGCTGTCCTCTCTATGCCCACCTTACTCCAGTGCTGCCTCAGCACCAGCCGGGCTCCCATCTGCCCAGGAACATCCGCAGCTGACACCCTCCCCCTTTCCTGGGCTGCCAGGGTGACCAGGAGTGGTGGTCCTGCCTTACAGGGCCATATCGCTCCCCCATCTCACCATCACCTCAGGACTGGCCTGTGCCTGGCAGCCAGGGAAGCCAGCTGGCCCAGCTCTCAACTGGACCCTCGAAGCGCTCCTTCCCCGGCCCCTCATCGCCCTCTTCTCATCCTGGACCCTCCCCCACTTCACCCTTGGAGAATTCTCAGGCCCCACTGCCCATGGGACCAGGTCTCACCCTGGGCTCCCCCCAGACCGTGGGCAAGGGCTCCCTCCGCACCTACCCCCAGGCAGTGCTAATGTTGGTAGCTCCTTGCTAAAAGCACCTCTTTTTAAAAAAAGAAAACACAAGGAAGTGGCCTGTCTAGCTTTTTAAATATGTCATATCAAACTTTATTTATACATTTTTGGGCACCAGGAATCGAACTCAGGGCCTCACACTCGCCAGGCAGGTGCTGGGCCACTGAGCTATATTTTGGGCCCTCCCACTTTAAAAAGTAGCTTTTTAAAAGATTTGTGCAGGAGGGAGAAGTGGAGAGCACTGCCAGTGTGGTTTCTGGAGGAAGCCACAGCGGGCACCAGGTGCACAGGACGGAGCCCCGAGGGCAGTGGAAAAGTGAGATCCAGTGTCACCACCCACAGCAGCAGCCAGGCAGCACCAGCGGCGACCCAGGGCCTCCAGATGCCAAGGTTTCTTGGCCAGTAACGGCAGGCTTCTGGCCACCCTCCAAGGCTGATAATCCGGGGTGGGGGACATAATCAGTGCACGCGCAAATCTGTGTCAGGCACAAAGGAGCACAGTGAAGAAATAAACAAAGGAAGGAAGAGAGAAGAGGACTGGCAGGGAGAGCCCCATCAGCTGGTCGGTGGCATGGGCAGGAAGGCTTGGCAGGGTGTGTCAAGCTGAGACTGGAAGGTCTGGCTGGGGCAGAGCATGTCAGTGTCAGGGCAGTGCAAAGGGCCCGTGGCAGGACCAGCGGAAGCTAGGTGAGGAGCAGCTGGGGCCACTGTGGCTGGAGCCGAAGGAGCAAGTGCAACAGGGGTGATAGTACATGAAGAGGCTTCCACTGGAGGTGAGGGCCACCACAAGCGCCAAGGGGCCCACAGACGGGGAGGACTTGGTGCCCAGGAGGGTGCAGGTGGAGTTGTGCAGGGCAGTGAATGGTGGGCAGGCAGAGAGAACAAGGGGAGGGCTAGGTTTCTAAGCCCTCTCCGTCCCCCTAAGCCTGTCCCCCTTTGTCTGCTCACTTGGCTCTGTGCTCACCCCGTCATGGCCACACCCAGGTGAGGCCAGGTTTCTGGCTTCCCACCATCCCCACTCCAGGCCCAGAAAGGACACATAGCACCAGGTCCTGAGCCTGACCATGGTCTTTCATTTGCTGTGCACATCTAGGTGAGGCCCTGGCCCTCTCTGAGCTCGGCCCTGCATCCACACAATGGAGAGGTCCCTCAGGGACACTTGTCTGGCACACACCGTGGGTGACAGCACTCACTCAGTGGATGCAGGCTTCTGACTCCTCCTCGGGCATCCTGAAGTGTCATGTCCACACTCCTTCCACCCAGACTGAGTGAGAAAGGCAGAAAACAGCCCATGTGCACCCAGTGCTGTTCACAGGACTCAGAATGCTCACATCCAGATGGGCGTGGTGGTGCATGCCTGCAACCCTAATACTCTGGGAGGCTGAGACAGGAAGATCTCCAAGTTTGAGCCCACCTTGGGCAACTTTAGCAACCCACTAACACCCCATCTTAAAATAAAAAATAAAAAAGGATGGGGGATATAGCTCAATGCAAAGGCCCTAAGTACCAATCAACTCCCAGTATCAAAAATTTTTTAAAAATAAAAAAGCAAGCATTCCCGCAAGATACAAGATAAATTGTATAACACAGACAAATGGATGGAAATAGACGCCTGCCTAACGGGGAAGAGGGTGGGGGAGAAATAAACTAATAAAGCAGGACCCTGCGGAGGCCAAGGTAATTAACTCCTAGTCCCCAGGGTCAAACTAAAAACAACAGGATCCTACAGGTCCCTGCTGGGCGACCACAGGTAGGAGCAAATACGGAGGGATCAAGGAGGGAGGAGAGGACCTCACCCAGCTGAGCTACAATGCTCAGCCCCCTCCTCACTGTGATTGGCTTACAGATGAACATGTGACCAAACCTGACCAATGAGACACAGAGCTGTCGGTGGCCACTCTGCCAGAAGACAGGCAAAAGAGATGCTAAGGCCAGGCAGCTGCTCGTTGGTCTCTAGAACACCTGGCCACCAGGTAAGATCTGACTGCCCTGTAGCACAGGCCACATAAGCCCAGTCCTCCTGAAGTCTCCACTACATCCCAATTATGAACCATCAGTGAATTACTCCACTTAGGAGGCAGAGCCCTCAGGATCCAGTCCCTTCCCCAAAGCCCTCCTCTATCCAAAGAGCCAAGGCTTCACACAGAGCCTTGGGAAGACAGTCCACATGTACAGTCAGCCAGCCCCCAAAGCCCTGCCAAGGGCCCTGGAGCCTAACATCAGTGCTCAGAGGCAGGCAAGGCCGGTTTGGCATCCTCCAGGGCTCATGGCACAGCCCTCTGGGCACCAGGAAAAGGGAGGAAGAGGCCTGAGACAAAGCACCTGGACACATGTGGGTTCTGGCTGGACTCAGGGGTAAGCCAGCCAGCCAGGAAGCCATACGGGGATAACTGAGGGGCCTGTGGGACCAAACTGAGCACCAAACACTGCTGGGGACGGTGGTTTGTCCTGGGAACACAGTGGGCAGCAAACATTAGAACTGTTTTCAAGATCCACACGTGATCTGTCCCCTGTATGTGACACATCCTAGCATATTTCACACAGGAGTGTCAAAGGCAGTATGGTCCATGTCCCCTCACCTCCCCACCTTTGCTGATGGGCCATTCTGCCCACCAAGAAGCACACAGCCAGCATCTGAGTGACAAGGAAGGACTGCAGGCCGCCCTGAGGAGGCATCCAGCAGCAACATCTAGGCATGTATCTGGCTTGTAGGGGCGGTGCCGACGGCAGTGCATGCAGACAGAACAGCTGTAGGGGAGACAGGGCCAGGGGGTGCTCAAAGTCCCCCTCTGGGCTGTTGCAGCTTGGGGCTGTGTGGACCAAACCCCTGCCCAGGTGGGGCACAGGAGTTCTAAGCTAGGCAAGGGGTTACGTTCTCAGGACCATACCTTGAGTGGGGTCTGGACCTGAGGACACACGGGGCAGGGTGCATCCCCAGGGACACTCTGCTGGGATGGGTGGCTGAGAGCACCGTGTGTGGCCCCCTCAGACTCGACTTCTCTTCACAGCTCCTGCAGCCGCACCCAGCACAGGCAGGGTGGTGGGTGGGGGATGGGTGGCCTGGGCACATCAGAGTCAAAAGCGCCCAGGATGGGGTTCAGGCTCACTGACCTCCTGAATCCGGGGGCGACCTCCTCTCCCTGCCATTTTCACTGCTCCCTGACCGACTGTGAACTCGTACCCCTCCAAGGGAGCGATGCCGCCTTCCTTACCCACCAGTCCCCATGCTCATCCACTGCAGCCCCCTGGTAAATACTCGCTGGGCTGGCAAGGACACTACAAGCAAGACGGCCCTAGGGATAATGTCCCCCACTGGTCCACAGGGAAACATTCCTGGATGCCCAGTAGGTGCCAGAAGCTACAGAAAGGACTGAGCCCGAGTACACTATAGGTCACTCTAACTGAGGCTCTCGGCAACCTCAGCATACAATTGTCTTCTCTTTCTTCAGAACTTTCATCTTTCTGAAGTGAAAGAAGCACTTTATGATTTCTCTTTGATGTATATGAAGGCTAGTGGTACTATTCTTGCACTCTGGAGTCACTATTAAGCAAATTAAGGATTACAAAGACACAAGCACTACGCTACCACCACCATCTAGTTGCTGAGACAGCCACTGGGTCACTAACAGGAGGGCAGCATATACAGCGTGGATACTCAAGACCAAGAGGCAAGTCCCAGGTAGGACTGCAGATTTCATTATGCTGTTCAGAACAGCGCATGAGTGAAAACTCAGTTTATTTATGGAATTTTCCATGTAATATTTTTGGATTATGATTGATTGCAAATAATTAAACGATGGGATGCAAAACCATGGATAGGACAAGGACTACTGTACATTATACCCATGTGTACCTTGTCAAATCAGGGGACAGGAAATGCCCTTTCCCTCTCTAATTCTCAGATAATTTCTGATTCTGATGAGAACAAGCTTACCAGATCTAGAAAGGACAAATACAGGATGTGTGTAGTTCCAGGGGGATTTCAGATAACAATGGGTAACTGTCTGGTGTAAGGATGCTCCAGGCAATATTCAAGACGTACTCGTTTGCTGTGTATCTGAAATTCTGATCTAACTGGGCATCCTACATGTGCTCAGGCAAGAAGAAAGTCTCAGGTTAGACCCGGCATGGCTTTAAAACTTCCTCAGTATTCAGAAGGTCTGCTATGTCTTAAATAGCAGACAGCTATATCAAAACAGTAGATCTTGCAAACAGGCAGGATGACAGCAGGGAAATCAACACAGAAGACAGTGGTGATGTGCCAGCACCAAACATGAGTAATCGGCTCCCCCATCCCGGCCACCCCCAGGTCCAGCCAAAGGGCAGGCGCAGACCAGCAGCCACACCGCGCCGGGCCAGCTCCACAGCAAGACCTGCTACACTGGCTAGCACTGAGGACTCCGAGACACACCAAGCCATGTGCCCTCTCTGCTGGCACTGGCGAGCTACCCAGCTCCCGTCTAACAGGCTCTCAAAGATCCAGGCATCTTGTCTACACTCAAAGGAGAAAGAAGGCCGCTGAAGTGCGAGCCCCGGAACCCTTCCCCAGACCCGGGTTACCTCCTGAGCAGCATGGGGGTTGTGGTTTAGAACCGCCTCTTCTCCAGGTGGCAGGCACTGGGCACTCCCACCTGCTTCCAAAGGGCCAGCGTGGCTAGCCATGTGGTCTGCTCGCCCATCAGTCATTAGTCCCGCTGAGCGCAGCTCAGCGCTCATAGTTTTACAAGCCCCACAGCAGGAGGAGGGACCAGGGAGTGATGTATCTGTCTTGGGATGCAGGTGCACACGGATTATGAGTGGAGAACTCTCAGGAGCAGGGACAGCGGGCACCAGCCTGCACCAGAGGGGGCCCTGCAGGAAGACCATGGTGTAAGCTCCAAGGCGCGCCAGGGAGTGGTCACACCTGCAGCCAGGGACAAGTGGCCAGCAAGTCACCGGTCTGGGCCGTGAGCTACCAACCCTCACACAGCTGGGACATGCGTGCACCTTCAGGACCCAGTAGCAGCACCATGCCAACCACACGCAAAGACAGACACACACCCAGCAGCGGCAGATACAAGGGCTGGGGTCTAGAAGAGGTGCAGAAACCTACTTCTAATTCACAAATCGCCCTGCGATCTCTCAGACAAGCAAACATGCGATTTATTACAAATAACACCTGCAAGCGCATCTGTATGGCAACATTATTCACAATAGATGAAAGACAAAAGCAACTCACGTGTCTGTCAAGGATGAATGGATGTAGAAAACATGGTCCCTCCAACAATGGAATTGCAGCGGCCTCAGAACGGGCAATTCTGGCACAAGGCACCACACTGATGAACCTTCGTGATGGTATCCAAAGCCATCAAAAGGGCAAAACCCGAACGAGTCTGCTTATCTGAGCTCTCTGCCATAGTCAGCTTCGTAGAGACAGAAAGGAGAACAGAGCCTGCCAGGGGCTGGATGTCGGGTATGGGGTGTTACTGTTTAACGGGGACACTTCCTGTCCCCGATGGTTACAAAGTTATGACAGCTAATGGCAATCATTGCACAACGGTGTAAATTTACTTAACAACACTGAACTATGCACTTAACAATGGCAAACTGTATGTATATGTTACTCAAAAGTAACGGCACTTGTGGATGATAGTGCCAGAAGTGAATTGGCACAGCGCAGGGAAAGGAATAAGAAGAAAGAACTGCATCGAAGACCCAGCAGGAAATAAAGGCCACTCCTGAGCCCTTCCCTTGGTAGTGAGCTTCCCGGCATCCAGGGCCAAAAGGGAAATTAGCAGATGACCCTGTGCTCCTTGTCTGATAAGAGGAAGTCATTTAGTTTAGCAGGAAAAATAAACTTGTTCTTGGCACAAGATCTCTTGGGGGGGTGCTGTTGATGGGGTTCATACTTGATTATCACTTCCTCAGTGCTGACAGAGTGCCAGGCACCGGACTGCAAGTTTCCAGAGTTGAGTGTTTTACTTCACCATGCTCTGCAGGTGAGGAAACTGGGGCTCCGACACAGAAGATGATCTGACGAGGTCTCATGACCAGTGACATGGGAACGGGAATAGGAAGCCAGGTCTGTCTGGCCAAGGAGTAAGGCCAGGGCCCTGCAGGTCCTGAAGTTGGGAGTATTCACCGAGTGCTGTGACTGCCAGCTGCTAGGACAGGTGCCAGGCAGTGCAGGTAAAAAGGGCCAGAGTGCTGTGCTCGCTTCACAGTCCAGCAGGGCAGTGGAGCCAGTGCTTGGTCAGGTGGGAGATTCCAGTCCACAGAAAGCAGAAAACCTACAGGATGTTGTTTAAAGATCGCAAAAGTGGAACCAGAAGCCAAGCCTAAGCAGTCACAGTGAAGAGAGATCCCTAGGGAGGGGGCGGGGGTTTCACACAGCCAGTGGTTACCCAGGCTCTGTCCCGCCACCATGCAGGGACTGTGAAGTACACTTTGAAAGTGTGCCTTTTCACTAGAAAGGGGCCTCTTCAAAGAAAAAAGACAAACAAAACAACACAACAGTTGCGGTAATTTAGCAAAAGGCAACAAAAGCCAGAGAAGGCAGGATGCTGGCAGAGAGAGAAAGGGAAAGAGAGAAGGGATGTGAAGGTCACAAATTATCAAAAGCCAAGAGATGGCGGAGCTTGGCTTCCAACCTGAAAACCTCATTTCCTTCATTTCCTGTGGCTGAAAGTCTTAATAACTGAATGGCGTGATCTGCGACAACAGCAGTGCCAGCCGGAAGGGAAGGGCTGTGGGTCAGGCTTTGGGAGCGCCCTGAGACCCTCTGGGTCAGACAGCATAGGCAGGCTGAGGGCACAGGGGTGCCTGAGATCCAGGAGAAGGTGGGAGACGCTGGGGTGACCCAGAGCTGGGCACAGAGGCACATGCCTGCAGTACCAGCTACCCAAGAAGCTGAGGCAGGAGGATCACTTCAGCCTGAAGTTCTGGACCAGCCTGGACCACACAGTAAGATGCTCTTAAATAAATGTGACTCAGCACAGTCCCATGCAGGACTCGGGGTGCTGGGAGTCTGGCTGAGCTCATGAGAGAACACTGGGAAAAATAATCCTTCTAGCCAGGTTGTCCACCCCTCCCTTTCCACTCCTCCCTAAGAAAGAACAAAGGAAAACAATAAAATGCTCCTCCGATCCAGGGTGAGAGCCGACCCTACATCTCATATCTGTGTAATCACTAAGCTCATTACCAGCACGAGCAGATGAAAAATTATAGAGATTAATGCGCCTGACTTTTAATTAACCTCTGTGAAAAGAAAATGTTGCTTTTGGCACTGGAGGAGGCTGATGTTTTCCTTCCCCACATCCCCACTCTGCAGAGAGGAAACGGTCCCAGGGCAGAGGGCTGAGCAACAGCCCTGCCCCTGCTGAGGCAGCCAAGGCTGAGCTCAGGCTCCCACCTGGCGCTCCACACCCCCCCATTCGTGGCTGGGACAAGGCAGGCACACCCGTGTTCTCCACGCCAGTGACATCCGAGGTGTCCTCCCTGCAGCCTCCCGCCCTTCCCCCCTGCTCAACACTCTGAATTCTCCCCATCAGCTTTGGTCCTGTGGGAATCTGGGAACAGCTATGGATGATCCACCCCCACCTCCACGAAAAACCAGAATCAACAAAACTACTCTGTAGTGGACCCTGGCCAGTGTCTGACCTTCCGGCACACGTTCAGCGTCTTTCCAAGAACAGAATCCACCCGGTTGTCCACTTACCCACGTGCCCATCCACCTAGACATCTACCCTTCCATCCACTCACCCACCCATTCACACATCTGTCAACCCATCCGTCTTCGCTCATACCACCAAAGGATCCACGAGACTCTCATCCGTTCACCCATGGACAAACAGCCCAGAGGGTGGGGGAGCAGAGCTGGGCAAAGTCTCAAGCCAGAGCTCTTCCCAGTCCCCCTTAAGCAATCTAGGACAAGGTCCTGGGCTGTCTCACAGCCCAGTGTTGCAGATATGTCGCCTGCAGAGGGGTACAGTGTAGGAAGCACAGGCTCTGGAGTCAGACTGGTCCATGTTCAAATCCCTAGATTCCACCTGGGGTCCACACCGCCCCACTGCCACGCCAACCATAACCCTCACAATGACGCCAGCCCAGGGAGTAACACCACGCCATGTAAGAGACCCAATTCAGACAAGTCAGTGGCAAACAGCCTCCCTCTTTCCCACTGTACTGCACAGGAGATGATGAGTTAACATTCAGGGTCCCGGAAGCCATCCTGTTCTCAGGTGGAAACTGTCTGGCTGTGGGCCAGCTCAGTGAAATGCTCACTGGAGTCAAGTCAAGAGATTAAAGACAGAGAAACACAGTAACAGTCACTGAGCACCTGGATCCAGCCACACTTGGAGTTGAAGGAAAAGCTGAACTTCACAATAACAGGAACCCATTTTGCTTTAGCTAACTTGGACCAGGTTTTCTGTCACTTGCAACCAAGAGCCTTAACAGACCTAAGAGACACACCTGAAACTGTCAGATTAGGGATTTCATAGATGCCCTGACAGTCCCTCATGCACATCCTTGGCTAAAGACATAGCCCAAGGATAAAGTGAAAACCTCTAAGGGTAGCATCCAACACCTTTCACCAGCTACCAGTGGTGGTGAGCCCGTGGCACACTTGCCACAGCCAGCTGTTTGTTACCACTGCAAGCTCTACCAGGTTCCCCATCACTGACTCTAGCCCCCACCCCATTTTTCCTAGCCCATTTTCCTCTGTTGCCCTCCCAACTCCCAGTTTCTGTAAAATAAGAACAATCTTCCTGGCTCCTGGCCTCTCATTTTTGCTTATATCATTACCCTTTCTCTTAAGACTCCGCGCACCCAAATTCACCCTTTGCTTTCAGGTTAAACTCCAAGGGTGGATGAATGGATGAACTGCTGGAAAAATGGGTGGGTGGGTGGATGGATGGATGGGTGAATGAACAGATAAGAGTGCTGTGGATTGACTGGTGGTATGCGCAAAGACGGATGGGTTGACAGGTGTGTGAATGGGTGGGTGAGTGGGTGGGAGGGTAGGTGTCTGGGTGGATGGGCACATGGGTAAGTAGACAACTGGGTGGATGTATAAGATGGTGAGTGGGTTGGTACGTCAGATGGGTGAAAAGTGGATCAGGGGATGGACATGCGAACTGGTGTGGCAAGAACTGATGACATGGATGAGTGAACAGGCAGACAGGAGGCAGATCGTGGATAAATGGGTGAAGGGCTGGCAATAAATGGAGGACAGATGGATGGGAAGGTAAATCTACAGATGAATGGGTAGATGGAACTAAACTGGCGGGTGGACAGGTGCTGGTGGGTAGATGAGTGGGTGACAAGATGCCAGATGAACGGACAGGTGGCTGGCTGGACAGATGGATGGGAAGATGCATGGACGGGTGGGAAGAGCAGTATGGGGAAAGATGGAAGACCAGGTAGTTCCCAAATGTGTGGCCAAGAAGATGCATGGGCAAACGGCCCAGAGGTGGGGGAGCAGAGCTGGGCAAACTCTCAAGGCAGAGCTCTTCCCAGTCCCCCTTAAGAGCATCCTAGGACAAGGTCCCGGGCTGTCTCACAGCCCGGCGTCGCAGATATGCTCCCCGCAGAGGGGTACAGTGTAGGAAGCACAGGCTCTGGAGTCAGACTGGTCTGTGTTCAAATCACAGAGGAGCCACTTCCCGGCCGTGTGACCACAGGACAGGGACTGTGGTGCACTCAGCCTGGCTTGCCACATCCGTGGAAGGAGAACAGTCACGCTCGCCTCCGGGGCTACGCGGATGAAAGAAAAGCTTATCCCCAGAGGCTAGCACAGACTGGTCCAGCCCGAGCCTGCAGTCGTCTCCACCCTATTAAGAAATTATTAGAAGAAATGGTTCTAAGCATAGAAAAAGGAAGATGCCTCCCCTTCTCCCTACAAAGATGACCGAAATCCTGATACCTAAAGTATGGATAGCATGAGCAAAGAAGCTAGCTGCCAAACCCTAACTGAACTATTAGACCAGAGAATCCAGCAACATAGTAAAAGGTTAATAATAATAGTAATAATAATAAAAATAATAATAGTGCTCTAAGAAAGTTTTAAACTGCTAATACTTTTTATTCTTTGTGCTATCAAGTAATAATAGGGTAAAAGAACAATGCTACATAACCATCTTACTAGATGCTGGAAAAATGTGTGTGATAAAATTCAACATCTTGGAATTAAAAGCCTTTGAGATGGATACACCCACCCACCTCCCCTCCTACAGCAGTGGTCCTCAGCCTTTTCTGGTAGCAGGAACTGGTTTTTGTGGTAACAATTTTTCCACGGACTGGGGGAGGATGGTTTCAGGATGATTCAAGCATATTACATTTACTAGGTACTTTATTTCTATTATTAGTACATTGTAGTCTATAAGGCAATGGTGCTGTAACTCACCACAATGCACAATCAGTGGGAGCCCTGATCCTGTCCTCCTATCTGTCCCGAGCTTGGGATGGAACTGTCCCATCGAAGGCTGATGGGAGACAGTGACACCTCCAGTGTGCTGCTTATGGCCAGTCTACCCTACAGTCCCAGTTTGGTTGGTGTCACTGAAAAGCCTGCTTCACAAAGATGGGTGTTGGAATGGAAGCAGGCTGTTCAGTGCTTCTGTGGCAGTCTCAGAATACTGCACCTGGACTTTAAGCCAGAACCTATGGAGATTTGAAGTTGCTCAACCAAACTTTTCAGGACACAGTCATTTGCGACCTCAAGCAGTTGATCACCCATCTTATTCACAAATGAGTCACAGATCCACTCCTTCCCAGTTCAGGGGTCTCTTGTGGTTGAGAAATAATGCTCTAATTCCTTTAAAAGCTGAGATGAGTGAACGTGCACCAGCTGGGAGAAAGACGGTCCTGATTCAGGCTCTTTCAAAATCTCTGCTAATGTTTGAAATGTATCAAAAAATCCCTATGTTCACTCATCAGCCCCACAATTCCAGGTTGGCTTTGAATGCAGCCACTTTACCTGCCAACCTGAACATAGCTGTCATTCCCATCTGCACTGACAAAGTGAGTCCACTGAGCAGGTAGAACATGTCACATGAGTAAGCAAGTTCTCTGTCACTGAAACATGCTGCCAGCGGTGGCTGTTTTTCTAAAAGAAACCTCTGGGGTGGCTCTCATAACTCAAAAGACTCTGCCCAGTGACCTACTTTTAGAAAGCCATGTCACTTTTCCATGTAGGATGTGTGTACTGATCGAGGCCAGCCTGAACTGCATGGCGAGACCTTGCCTCAGAAAGACAACAACAACAAAAAACAAGACATGTGTACTGAGTGTCCACTGCCTCCCAGAGCTGTGTGAACAGACGTGAGTTAAGGGTGTGTACTTCAGTGTGGCGGATAATCACGTTGTAGAGAACAGTAACTTCAAGGACATTTTGCTATGGGTGACACAGGGTATAGATTCACATTCGGAAGTGACCTCTTTGACCTGAGTAGTGAAACCAGAAAGCCATCCAGTCGTAGCGATCAACCTGTCCATCATATACAGATGCAAACTGACCAGTTCAGTTTTCCTGATATGTAATCATTCAAAGACTTGAATAGTTCTGCAGCTGTGGTGTTGACTGGCAACAAAGTACACATAACACATCCTCTTCACATCCTCCTGAAAAATGTACCAGACAAAAACAAAACACCGTTGCTTTGTTGTGCACACTGGCAGACTCCTCAACTTCGACCCTGCCAACAGTGACTCACACACCCTCCCCAACCACCGTGCCTCAATATCCTCTGCTGTCCCACCAGTTCATCTAGTGAGAGCTCTGGCCAAAAGAGGGACACACCCCACCTTTTGAACTTCAGGCTTCCCTAAAAGTTCACGACAGATGTCCTCAGCAGCAGGCAACTCTTCACCAACAGTCAAGGACTTCTTAGCTTTAGCAATGGGCTGTCCACTAAGAATGATGCCCTCGGTGTGGACACATTTGATGACATGGTGGCCTTCAGGATTGCTTCTGTATTTTGTGCTCATGTTTCTTGCTCTTTTTTTTTTTCCTTTTGAAAAACCCCAGACTCACCCTTTAATGCAGAGTGCTTGGTCTCTGTGGAGTGAGCAGTTTTTAAGGTTTCATGGCCTCACTAGACAGCCAGCCACCAGCCACATATTATACAAAGCGAGCCTGGAGGATGTGAATCACCTGGTGCAACAACGTGTAATTTAAGTAGGACTCTTGGTATTTTCTTTTAAATGTAGCTTCCTTTGTTGCTGGTAGTCCTCTGTGTTATCACTGGGTCTTTGCCGCTTTCCAAAGCAGCTCTCCAGTAATTTTTTTAAACTCATTTTGGTTTGGGTTAGCTGTGAGTTCACCAAAACTGAGACTGAGATGAGGGGCCACTGTGGGAAAGAGGCACGGGCAGGCCACATGCAGACTGAAGTATCTGATTCTGACTTAAAGCCTTCTACTGGGTGCAAATGTATACTTTAAGTGCATAACTCATCCATCCTGCCACCAGATGCAGTGTAACTGTCACTCGCCACTCCCTGATGAGGTTCTGACAGGAGTCTGTAAGAGGCTGATTTATCGTGGTCTCTGTGTAGCCAACACTCCTTGCTAATGTTACTCTGTATCTGCAGCCACCCCCCAGTGCTAGTAGCACCACCTCAGCTCCACCTCAGATCATCGGCATTAGATTCTCATAAGGAGCTTACAGCCTAGATCCCCCTTGTCCACAGCTCACAGCAGGGTTCGTGCACCTATGGGAATCTAATGTCATCACTGATCTCACAGGAGGTGGAACTCAGGTGTGACGGGGTCAGCTGGAAATACAGATGAAGCCTCACTCACTGGATGGCTGCTCACCTCGTGCTGTGCAGCCTGGTTCCTGACAGGCTATTGACTGGTACCTCTGGGTGGGGTGGGGGACTTCAGTGACTCTCGGGAGGAGCAGGAGGGCAGGATCCTAGGAGCACGGTGGGCTGGGGACCTTAGGGCTGCCCTCCCCCTGAGCTTCTCACGGGCCTCCGGGACAAGGCCGCTCAGTGGCCTGCTCCACCCCAGGCAGAATGCAGTGCCAGCGCAGAGTCATGTGTGCTCAGAGTCCAGGCAAGACTGGCCAGCTCCAGGGAGGGGAAGGGACCCAGAGAGGGGTCTCACCCACCTCTGACCCCACACAATCCTTTTGCTTTTTTTTCCTTTTAAAACAACAGGTCTGTCTTGAGGCAAGCCTGAAGGCCAAAGGCCTTTTCCATGTTGGATGTGTACATACGTGACCGAGTATCTGTTTCCATGTGTGTGTGTGTGTGTGTGTGTGTGTGTGTGTGTGTGTACATACACATGTGCTGGGCCTGACTCACCTGGTAGCTCCCACCTCTTGTCTCAGTCTGAGGCAGCTGCTGGGTGACCCCTCCCAGGATCCTGACCATTTCCTCCCCACTCGTGCCTTGCTCCCCTCCGTCCAGACCACACTGCCCAAAGTCATCAATGGCCCAGCTTCATTCCCCACTTCAGTGCGGCAGCCCCGCCAACGTCACCTCGGGCCGGCACACTCTGCCAACTGCCCGTTTCACTGCGGACCTCCCTTCTCTAACCCGATGAACGCAGGTCCCGGAGGTGGGGCAGGGAACCAGGGACAAGCAAAACGAGGCTGAAACTGCAGGCTCGGGAGCAAGGACAGACTCCATCGGAAAGCCAAGCGAGCCACAGAGGACAGAGGCAGAGAAGCGGAGACAGGCAGCCGGCCGCCTGCACAGACCCAGCTCCCTCAGCCTCCACCGCCGCTGTAGCAGCATCTGGAAGGCTGTGCCGGCTAGGGGAGGGGCAGCCAGGCTCTCTGAGACTCCCCCGGGGCCTTTGCCGTGCCAGTGCCCTAATTTACTTCCACGGGCCTGAAATTTAGGAATTTCTCAGGGCTGCCAGTGAGGCGGCTGGGTGCAGAAAGCGGCAGGGTCTGGCCCAGGCTGTGGTCCAACCCTCAGAGGCCCCCACAGCACGCAGCCATCCCTGCGGAAGCAAAGGGGCACCCCCACGCAGGGCCAAGCTATGCACTCCCAGAGACCTGGTGCAAAATCAAACCCAGCTCTTTCCCTCAGTTGCTAGGCAATGCACAGCCTGGGATACCCAGAAGAGCAACGCTTTCATCTGCAAGACGGGCCTGATCACCGCAGCTTTCCAGCCATCTGGAGGCCTTGAAGATGGTGCAGAGACCCTGCCACTATGCCCAGCAAACCACGAACTTTTTCCATTGTGTTTAGTGAGAAAAAGAAATGAGAGGCTTTAGATCTGCCAGGCACACCTTTCTTTCAGCAGACTCCTATTCATCCCTAAAGAGCCAGCTCAACATCCCCTTCCCCTGGGAAATTTATCCTCAGAGTTCACTGTTACTTCTCTGTGACCTTCTCACCCTATGTCTTCAGGACTCACAGACAAGAAGGATGAAGAAAGAGGCTTGGACCAAATCCTCAGAGAGCAAGAGATGCTGCCCAAATCACTTGGGGGACCCTGAGCCCCACCCCTTTTCTCTGGCTCCTATTTTAACAGGAGCTACCGAAAACCATGCATGACATGTTCCCTTTGAACATGCCTCCATGCAGGACAAGGCCAGGAAAAGAAACATGCTGGCTATTTATAGAGGGCAGGACAGACATACTTGGGGGCTTCTACACCCCTTCCCTCCTAGAAGCCCCCAAATTTCCTCTGGGGAGGCCCCCTCTCACACTCTCAGGCTACATGGACCACAGTATCTCTCTCCATCCACAGCGACCAGGCAAGGACAGACGGTTACATGACTCAGGCACACAAGCCCATGCTGATACTGCTAGAAAAGGGGGAACCCCTTGCTGCTCAAGAATATCAGCCCAGAGCTGCTAGGGCCACCTGACAACTGAGTGGCAGAACCTGACCGAGAATACATGGAGAGAAGCAGAGTAAGATATGGGGACACAGCCCTGATGGCATCTTTCCAGCTCTGGATACAGCTCTGCCTGAAACTAACACTGACATTTTCTAGTTCCGTAATTTCTTTTTTCTTTCTTTCTTTTTTTTTGCTTAAATTTTACATTCTATCCCCTCCAATTCAAATAATCCTTACTCTTGTGACAATAAAGACAGAATAACAACCTTCTTGCACCACTGCTGACTCATCCTTGTGATGTATGAACTTCAGCAGTTACTAAACTTTGCCCTTGCATTCTCTGAAATGGCTCACCATGCAGCCCTAGGGCTATGTCAACATCATGATCACGTGACCCTCCCCAACTACCACTGATTGGCCACAGTGGACATCTCTCCCAAGCTAGACCAATCAGAGTTCTCCCCTCAGATGTTGGACTGGAACTACAAGAAAGCACAGACCATCTCTGGAGGCAGGAACGGTGGGCTCTGGAGTTCCAGGCTGAGGGTGGGGCCATCTCAGTGACAGACAGGCCACCCCAACGGCAGCAGTGGGAAGAGAGCAGGAACACAGTGCCACAGGCAGAGGCCCAGCCAGCCCTGGGGGATCTGGAGGTCTGGAACTGAGGAAGGGTCACCCAGCCATCCCAAGGGAGTGTCAGTGGGTGGACACGTTTTATCTGGGGGCCCAGGAGGGCCACCTGGGGGAAAGCACTTCATTACACCAATCTACTATGGGCTCTGTGTCTGTGTCCCCTCAAATTTACCTGCTGAAGCCCTATCCCTAGGGAACGATGTTAAGAGGCAGACCCTTTGGAACATGGTCACCAGGCTCCCATCCAGCCATTGGAATGGGTCCCTGTGATGGGAACAGCACCCCTCCAAAAGGAGGAAGAGAGCCAGAGGTCACCTGTCCACCACTTGTCTCCCTGCAGGAAGGCACAGTCCTGGAGCTGAATCTGCCATGCTGGCCTGGGACTCCCAGCTCAGAACCACAAGAAATAAACATCTGTGTCCCAGGCACCAAAGGTGCCATATTTTGTTAGAGCCACCCAAGCTGACTAAGGCATGGTCTCTTTTTATTATGACAGTGTCAGGTCAGGCACTCAGTTCCAACAGACTTGCAGGCAAGGGCTCAGGCATCCTCACTAAGGGTGCTACTGGAATAACCCCCAAGAAGCAACCTCTGATCACCTTGGCACCGCACTTTACAACTCGCAAGGCCCTCTCCTCGTCAGGCCTGTGACCTCCCTCGGCCCCAAGCCCTGGCCGTCCCCAGCTGAGACCCCAGGCCCTCCTACCTCAACCCCCAGAGCTTTGCCAAGTGGCTCAGAAGGGCAGAGCTGGGGGTGCAGAAGGCAACTCCAAGGCCTGCATGAGCACAGGGACCAGACTACCTGGGGACAGGGACCTGTTTTTGGAGATCCTGCCTGCCAGAGCCCAACCCAGCACACAGCTCACCAGGGATCCCTGGGAGACACAAGGTGTTGAGAACCAGCCGCCAGGCCTTCCCAGCCATCTAGAGACTGCCATGCCCAGCCATGCCCAGCTTCAGGGACAGGCTTTGAGGACTTCATCCCTTGGTGAGGAATAACTTCCTCCCATCCTCTTAATGCAGCTGGGCACTGGAGAATGACTCTGTGTGGCCCCGGTGTGCCTTCAACACCCCTGAGACGCATGCCACCTCTTTATAACAAATGGGGATAAGCCTGGGGCAGGAGGCCGAAGGGGGCAGCACGTCAAGCGCAGCTTTGTCAGTGCTGTGTTTATCTATGCGGGGCTTGTGGATCTCAGGTGAGTGGTCCTGAAATAGATAGAGCTGTGATTAAGGGTTTCCTTTCAAAAGAAGTGGGAGCAAAGCAGGGATGGGAGCTTTCTAAGTAATACCAGGTATCAAGGAAGGCAGAGGAGGCAGGAGGCCGGGCGACGGGCGTCATGCTATCGCAAAGGAAGTAACACCGCCTCTGCCAGCCCTGTAATCAGATAGCAGCCACAGAGGGAGAGGGGCCAGGCAGGGGAGTGAAATAAATTTTCTTCCAGAGATAAGCAAGGGAGCAGACAGGGGACACAGAGACTGTCTCCTTCCCTGTGAAGGGAGACCATCTAAGAAAGGGCATCAAAGAACGGGTTCTTCAGTGCATGCATGTGGGCATGAGTGGCGGGGGGACAAAGGCAGACGTGGCAGGGTTAAGCCCTCGAGGGTAAAGATGTATCAAGATCCCCACGTGGAACCAAGCACAGGGGAGAAGAACCAAGGCCCGGTATGGCCCAACACAGGTGGTGGCATCTCAGTGACCAGCAGGGTGAAAGGTGACACAGTCCAGCTCACACACTCGGCTCAGTCTCCCTTCCAGGGTGTGAGTGCAGCTTCCTGTTTGTTCCCCATCCCTACCAACCTTCCAGGGAGGGCACTATGCCCAGGCCCACTCTGTAGATCAGGGAGCCAGGCCAGGAAGGGAAACCCACATGGTCCCGCATTCTGGGCTGAGGCCCAGGCAGGTGCCAGCAACCTTCCCAGATTCTCCAATGTCAGAGGCCATGGGTCAGGGTATGCCTGGGCACTGAACACCAGCAAAGGCAGCAGGCTGTCCTCAGTTCAGAGAGGAACACACGGAGGCCAGAGCGAGGTGGCTCAGGCCCAGCACTTGGGACCCAGCCAGGGGCTCCCACGGTCCTTCTGGACCCAACCCAGGGCTGGGGTGGCACCACTTCCTCACCAGCTCTGAGACCTGGGTGGGGACGCTCCGGCCAAGGACAATACAGTCCCTCTCAGCAGGGCCAGGCTCCCCACCCTGGAGAAAGGAAATAACCTTTCCCCAGACCAGTGCTGGCTTTGTGACAACTGCCATGTAGGAGCAGAGACAGGCATGCTTGTAACGTTCCCAGATTACAGAAACGGTGAGCACAATAGCGCAAAGCCACGCACGGCTGGAGCCTCAGGCCCTGGGGAAGGATGTGCCCGACGTGCCTGGAGGAGGGGAACAGCGGCACAGGACACCACAGTGCCCCGCACTCAAGGACCGGGAAGTGGATGGAGCTGGCACCCAGCCTGGGTCCTGTTCATCGCTTGCACTGGGACTACAGGCAGGCAGCCCCTCTCTGTGCCTCTGTTTCCCTGTCCTGTCACCCGCACAGGGCTCCCATCTGTGGCTCTGCCCCTGAGTCCCACTCCTGGTCCTCCAACCTCACAGGTCTAGCAGGGGCCCCTTCTGCTCAGACTGCCATGGGTGCCCTTGAATCAAAACCAGGGGTCCTCCATTTGGGGGTCCCCCATTTTTAGCGTCCTGCCCATCTTTAGTTCCCATCTCCCCTACAACTCATTCACCCAAAGAAGCTGTGCTTTCTCCTGTCCCTAAGTCTCTGCCTCTGCCGTCCCTCCACAGCAGCAGCAGCACGTCTTCCTGGAAGCCCGCCCTGACCACCCCAGGCTCCCTTGGTCACAGCATGGCAGAACTGAGCGTGTAGCACCCCAGGCCCTTGAGATGACCAGAGTCACCTCATGCAGGTTGTTCCCACCACACACCAGCCCTAGTCCCAGGACAAGCCCACATGCATACTGGTGCACAGGAGAAAGCCCGAGGCCTGGGCCCACTCCAACCCAGGAATTCCACGGAGCAGCTAGCCCTCAACGCCTGCAAAGGTCTCCCAGGCTCCTCTCACAGAATGCCAGGGAGGGGTCTCCCCTCCTCAAGGAGAGCCACAAATCCACGATTCCCTTTCCCCCTGTGCTCCCAGGAATGGGGCAAAGTGCTCATCAAACTGTCCTCAAACTGCAGCCTCACGCTCATTCTGCTTACAGCCCAGCCGAAATCCAGCAGCCCCACCTCCCAAGAGGCCCAGAGCCTGACTGCTGCTCACCTCCAGCACCCGGGAGCTGGGGCCCCACTGCCACCCCTGCCACTCCAGCCTGCTCCCCATTTCCCAGGAGCAGGGGTACCTTTAGGATCTCAATCAGACCCTGCCCCTCCCTAGCCCAACCCCCTAGTGACTCGAAGTCACATCCCACAGTACTTCCACAATCATGAGGCATGGTCATGACCATGCTCATGGTCACTTGTCTCTGCCATGGCCTCTGCCTTACTGTCCCTTCCCCCCAGCAATGCCCCAGCTGGATCCCTCCCTCTCAGCCTGTCCTAGGCATCTGCCCCACCTTGCACACACAGACCACACAAGACTTCACAGCATGCACTGACCTGTCCCCCACCCGTGTCGCCCACCATGATGGAGCTCTGTGGTGCTGGAGGATATCGTCTTGGTCACTGCGTCATCCCCAGCACTCACAGCAGTGCCCGGTACTCAGCAGGTGCTCGTTGAGTACCTGCTGAATGAAGGGAGAAACTGAGGCGACAGCTCCCATCTGGACGATCAGTGGGGTGGTACCCACTGCAGGAAGAGCCCACAGTCCCATGCCCAGAAGCAGGCACACCCACGGGAGAAGGAGTGAGGGAAAGACAGAGAAAGTCTGTTGGCCAATCTTGCAAAGAAGGACTTTGGTACCATATAATCTTGATCTCCATGGAAACTCAAAAAGTCTAACAAAGGACCCAGTGGAAAGTCTCAGCACCCCTTGGCCCTCTGTCCCCCCCACCCCCCACCCCAGGCAAGCACAGGGAAGCAGAAGCACTGAGGCTAGTTCTCAGTGTGTCCTTTGGGTTTGCGAGCACACAAGTGCAAACATGAATTTATATTCTGATTTTATAAAAGAGACAACATGTTTTACACACCAGTCAGCTCCTCGTTCTCTTCTAAATAGATGTTAATGATCTTTCCATAGACAGCTTCCTCAGGTCTTTTTTTATAGCTGAGTAATAATCCAAAGTAAGGATGTGTGGCATCTACTCAACAAGCATGCATCACCCTGGACCTCACTGTCTGTCCACAAGCCTGTCTCCCGGGCCTGTCAGTTCTCCGGGGAGAGACATGCCCCCCAGCACCAGCCCTGGTACAGGACTGGCTCAAAGAAGTGGTTAGCAGGCAGCCTGACATTTCCGCCAACATCTTCTCCGCCGAGGCACAAAGACTCAAGTTTGCAGCCAGCCAGGACACCTTTAAGGGGAAACTGCATCACCTGAGCCCCTGGCCCAACATTTCAGTAGCTTTCAAACTCACAGACAGCGCCTCCCAAGAGCCCCTAAGACTGTGCCTGGCCCGAGACTGACAAGTGACTTCCTCCTCTGGCTGGAAGGTCCTAGGAAAAGTCCCCAGAGTTCATGGGTGGGTTCCTCAAATCCGCCCTCGACTTCCCAACACAGGCCCAGGGCACAGAGAGGCCAGCAGCAACCCACCCTGGGGCCATGTGCCCCATGTACCCCATCATGCTTCCAGGCCCAAAACAGCTCTGGTACCATGCACTGAGGCCAGGCCTGGTCTCCATCCATTCAGGCACACGCTTCTGGACACACGCTACGTGGCAGTCAGAGCTGAGGGTATGAGAACAATATAGGGCTACCCCACCCCATGCCACCCAGCAAGCAGCTGCCTGGGGCAACACAAGACAGGGGTGGAAGCCAGCTGTCCCTCTGGCTGCTGTGGGTCCCCCACGTCCCTCTCTGTGTGGCATCTCATTTGCCACCACCAGCCAGGGGCTTACGGAAAAAATGTTCCTACCCACAACTTCTAAATAAATGCAAGGCCAATGCCACATCTGGTGTCCGAGAGGACCAACCTGGGTATTCCTGGGGCTGCAGGGACTCCCTGAGACTCAGAGGTCTCCACCTGGTGGCAAGAATCCTGTTTCCTGGCTGATGTGTGTGTGTGTGTGTGTGTGTGTGTGTGTGTGTGTGTTAAAAGCTATATGGGTCTCAAGCAATCTTCCCTCTTAGCCCCTGAATTAGGCTCTATCCTAACCCTGCCTGAGCAGTTTCATACACCTTAGTCAAGCCACACAAGCATTTAATGAGCACTTACTGTGTGCTGTTCATGGAGCAGGCTCAGGGAGTTCACCCAGGGTCAGTGACACAAGCCCCTACCTCCCAATACTCACTTTTGAGGGGATTTTTAGTGTTAGAAGAGCCTGGGTTAAAATCTCTGCTTCCCCACTTGTTTGCTGGAAAATTTTTTCATTCTTTTCTTTTTTTTTTTTTTTTTTTTGAAATAGAGTCTCACTATGTAGCCTGAGCTGGCCTCAAACTCGAAATTCTCCTGTCTCAGCCTCTGGAGTTCTGGGATGCCAAGCAAGCACCTCCACACCCAGCTTTCCAAGCCTCCCTCCCCCATCTGCCAAGTAAGGGTCAGAGAGTAACTTGAAGGATGGTCAGCAGGTCTGGGAAGAGAAGCAGTGGACAGGGCCTGACTCAGACTACATCACCAGACTCAGCTCCTGCCTTCCTCCCACGGGGCTCCAGATCCCTGTCCCTATGGCTCAGCAGAGAAGCCTGTGGTCCAAGAACCTGGACACCTCTCACTGCTCCTGTCCCCAAGGCCTTGGGTAAACAAGACTTCCAGCCGCAGGTGGGCACCAAGCCTGGGCCCATCCTCGAGGTAGGCAGGGCAGCCAAAGGAGTCCAATTTCCATGGCAGACACAGCCACACAGAGGCCAGGCGGGAGGCAAGCTCGGCAAGAGCGCCGGGTGGAGACTGCGGCCAAAGGCTACACTTGCCCCACCTCAGGGAGCACCAGCTGAGGGGTGCCAGAGAAGCATGTGGACCCCAAACCTCCAGAGCTTGTGATATTTTTTCAAGAAAAGACGGAAATCTGGACATTTATGTGAAGCCAGCCAATTTGTAAATGCTGGCAGCTAATTAGATTTTTTTTAAATAATAATAACACGGTGAGAGCCAAACAAAACAGGCAGGGCTAGCCACAGCCACGGCTGGCAGGTCTGAAGCTCCAGAGTGAGAGGCTTTGACTTCAGCCGCTGCTCACCCCGTCCCCAGCCCACAGCTTGGGATGGGGGGGTTGCAGAAAGCCCTGGGTACACCCCAGGGCAACAGCTCCCATCCTGCTCAGCCCTTCCTCCAGGGGCATCTTCACTCCCACTTTGCAAATAGGAAGCAAAGGCCCAGAGGCCCAGCTGCTCAGGGTCAAACAGCATTGGATCTCACTGAGGGCCCAGCCTTTGGGCTGCCACCCAAGCCACTGAGGCTCCCTCTGGGAGGGCTGGGGGTTAGACCCCTTCCCCGGGAGTCTCTGGAGGAGTAGGCACCCCGGCTGCACACTTCCTTCTTTCTCTGGCCTTCCTCAGCGACACCTGCTGGCTCTGGCTGGCCACATGGCCATCAGAGAGCTGAGCTGGAGGAGACCAGGACAGCAAGAAAGAGGGGCAGCCTCTGCTAACTAAGGGGGAGACTGCAGCAGGAGGCAGGGGGATGAGAAGTCATGCCCATCCTTGCAACCAGTGCTCTCCCCAGAGCCACCAGACCCCATGGGAGGGGAGCCAAGCACAGGCCTGCCAGCCACCCCTTGCCTCCCCCCAGCCCACCAGGACAGCCAGAAGGACTTTGGGGACTGGGGCCATGGAGTTGCTGGCGTGAGTGACTGTGTGCAAGGTCCTGGGTTGAAAGACACTCTGAGTGCGGGGCTGTGTCTCTCCACATGTAAGAGACGCACGTGTGTGGGAGACACGCATGGTGCATATAATGGAGATCTGTATGTGACGGACACCCTCGTGGGGCTGATTGGTATGGATGTTAGGCATGCGTGTTCCGTTAAGATACAGCTGTCTGATAGAGGGCCATTTGTGTCTGAGGGGCGCTGGTGTGCAAGGCACGTGTGTATGAAGCACGTGTGAGCAGAGGGGGCCCTGTGTGGGAGATACTGTGGACTGGGGGAGGGGGCTGGGATGTTCACGCACACACTACAGAAACGTCTGTGTGGCGGTGAATGTGACGGGGTGGGGGTGTCACAGCTGGGAGGTGACAGACCCAGAGGTCCAGGTCGTTCCTGCCCTTGGGGGTGGTAACCTGGGGGACCTATGTGGTGATCCCGTGGGGCGAGGGACCCTGCTGCACAGGGCTGGCGCTATGACTGACGGGGCCAGGCCCAGGAGCACGAGGGGAAGAGACAGCCCTGGTGGGTGTGGGACCCGCCCAAGGCAGCCCCCACGCGGTGGGGATCCGGACCGCGAGATCCGGCGGGTGGGCGGCGGCGTGGGGGCTGTCGGAGCCTTCGGAGGTCCCTGCACCTCAGCCCAAAAGAGCGCTCGGCGGGGACGCGGAGTCCGGGCAGGAGGGGCGCGACACTCACCACGGTGCGCTCCACTCGGCCGCGTCGGTCCGTCCAGCAGCCGTCGGCGTCCAGAGCCCGGGCCCCAGGCTGCGCGCGGCGCGGGGCGGGGCGCGGGGCGGGGCGGGCGGGGCAATGGGAGCTAGGCCTGCGGGCGTGTGGGCGGGGAGACCCGCCATGGTCCCGCCCATACCCCGGCCCCGGGGCGGAGCCTGGCGCCCGCGGCGGTGGGACGGGGCGCCTTCTGAAGATGCGTGCGGCTACCTGAACCCCATGACTCTGTCCGAACCCTCTGTGCACCACTTTCCAGCCCTGACTACACTTTAAGTCCCAGATCTGCCCCTATGGCCCAGCTACCTCAGCCAGCCTGAGCCTCAGCCTCCCACCTGGACGGAGAACCCAGAGCCCTTGGCTTGGACACACCTGAGGGCCCCGGGGTACAAAACGAACAAGAGGCAGGCCTGTCAGGGGCCGGTCTGGCCTCCCACCACAATGCTGCCTTTGGTACCAACACAGAACACTGACCCGGTCCCCTACTGAGGCAGGCGTCGGTCGCAGGGACACCCCATCCCTACATAGGGAGCCCGAGCCTCCGCTGGGAACAGGCACCGTGGAAGGCAAGCAGTTTGGGGCGAGGGGCGATCTCTCAGGTCTTTCTCTGGTCAGAGGCTCCAAATCCACACCAGTAGATCCAGGTCCTGCCGGCCCAGGACCCACATTCCCACCCGAGCAGCCCAGGGGGCAAGGACTGGCCCGGAGCCCAGACTGCAGGCCCATCCCCCCAGCACCCACAGGGAGTCCCAGAGGCCAGCCAGGCAGGCGGCAGAGCTCCAGGCAGAGCTCCAGAATGCTGTCCATCCACATGTCCGTCCACCTGTCCGTGCAGCTGACTCCCTCTACCTCTCCAGCACAGCCTCTGTCTCTGTTCCTCTATTTTACTGTGGCGAAATTTACACAGATAAAGTTCACCCTGTTAACCACTTGGAAGTACACATGTGGAGCTAGAACTGCTGGAACTTCGCAGGCCCTTTTTGGGACACACCTTGTCTCTCACAGCGTCTGTCACTGTGACCATCCTCTGCGTCCTTGGTGTCTCCTTCAGAGAGCCATTCTGCCCCTCTCCCTTCTTCCCCTGTCACTCTGTCCCATCCTGTGTCTCTGCCTCTGTTTTAATGTCATCTGTCCCTCCTCCCCCTCCATTTGTCCCTCTTGGTTCCTCTGTCTCTTGGTCTCTGTGTCTCAGTCCCTGATCCACATTTTGCAGGATCTGAGGCTCAGCACCCCCTCCCTTGCCAGTGGCTGCTTCCCATCTCAGCATCAGCCACGGCCCCAACGAGTGGCCATCTCCACCTCTGGGCCCCAGCAGCTCAGGACAGCAGAGAGGCAGCCAGCAGCAAAGGCACAGAGAGGTCCACTGGCCTGGGGTCATGTGGGGGGAAGGAGGTGCCGCCAGGAGGCGCCTGGTGGCTCACAGTGGAGCCAGGAGGGGATGAGGGGACCAAAGCCTGCACAGAGAATGGGCCAGCTGGCTTGGCTTTCAGTCTAAACCTGGGCATTGCAATGTCGCCAGCCCAGAGAAGCAGCAGCTGACACTCTACCCTGCTGCTCTGCTGCATCCTTCTCCCCAGTGGACGTGCGTGCTTGTGTGTGTGTGTGTGTGTGTGTGTGTGTGTGTGTGTGCGCGCGCGCGTGCATGTGTTATGCTAGGGACTGAATCCAGGGTTTTTGCACTGAGTTACATCCCTAGACCTTTTTTTATTTTGAGACAGGATCTCGCTGTCTTGGTTACTTTTCTGTCTTTGTTGGGACAAAATACCAGACACCCACAATTAGGGAAGGAGAGGTTTATTTAGCTCACAGTTTATAGCGGTTTCCATCCATAATCAGTTGGCTCCAAGGCAGGGTGGCAGGGCACAGGGGCAAGAGCTCATGGCCACAGAAGACAGCAAAAGCATCAAGGGCAAAAAGAGAGTAGCTCAAGAGGAGATTCTTTCTGTCCCTTATAGTGTATGCAGGCTGCCCGCCCTGGGGTGGGTATAGCACTCACATCCATAATCCCAGTACTGGACCATGAATCAATCAAAAACTCTAGAAGCCAGCCCCATACTACATGAGGCTTCTAGGGGACATCCAGACACAAGCCATAACACCCTGTAAGTTGCTAAATTGCCCAGGCTGAGTTTGAATGTGATTTTCCTGTCTCAGCCTCTCAAAATGCTGGGACTGTAGATGTACCCTACCACACCCTGCTCTGACTGAATTGTTAAAGTTCATTCATAAATGACTACCATAACCTGGTAGTTAAGAACTACTGCCTACCAGGTGTGTGACTGTGTACAAGTGACTGTTCTCTAAGTCTTTGTTTCCTGTTCTCTGAAATGAACATTGTGATATCGAGGCCTGTCTCAGGGGTGGGGAAGATAATCTCACTGAAATGGGAAAGTGGGGCTTCACCCAAAGGGAGTGCTCAATAGATGAGGCTGAGTGAGGAAGGAAGAGATTGAAGCCTACCTTCCCTCAGTAAGGGAAGTGGCCTGGGCTGTAGGTGACAGATCTTGAGCCACCTACATTGCCCTGCCCTTCCCTGCCACAGATCTGGGGAAGAAGCTCAAACTGCAGCCCAAAAAGCCACAGTCTGGCCAGCTTCATGCCACCAGATAAGGTGCAAACACTTCTCCCAGCCACCGTTACTTGAGTTGGAGATGTGGCCCCTGGGAGCCCAGCCAGGCTGTTATCGCAGACAGAATGCACATCACGCACCAGGAATTTGGGCCCAGGCCTGGCTGACACACAGTTGGAGGAAGTTCCAATCTGATAAGGCCAAGGCAGAATGATCACAGTGGAACCAGAGTTATTTACATCAGTTACCATCTCACCGAGATGCCGGGGCCAAGGGTGGAGGCTTCACCTGGGCCACCCGAACAGGCAGAAAGGGAACAGAAGACTGGCTGCCCTTGGAGCTG
Organism: Dinomys branickii; assembly: GCA_004027595.1. NCBI lineage: Eukaryota > Metazoa > Chordata > Mammalia > Rodentia > Dinomyidae > Dinomys > Dinomys branickii. The sequence goes on from PVLD010000685.1 coordinate 189,267, forward strand.
TGTCCCCACTGGGTAGCTTTGGGGACTTCACTGCGCCTCTCTGAGCCTCTGTCCTGGTGTCTGGAAATAAGTGTCATAGTAATGGTACCCTCACCCATCAACGCCTAAAGTTTAGAAGCAGGGGCTCTGGCTTAAATCCAGACCCTCCCGTGTGACCTGCAGAAGGGGCTTTCGTCTTCCTCCCCTGGTGTCTTCCTCCACTGCCCACCTGGCAGCAGACCATATGGCTCTGGCTTCCTGTCTTGCCAAGTGAATTTCTGCCCTGGTGACATCAGCTATACATATTATGACACACTCAAGGGCCCCTGCTTTTGAACCCCCAAAATGGTGAGCTAAATGCACCTCTTTGTCTCATAAAGCACACATGCTTGGCAACAGAAATTGGACTATGACCATCAGGGTTAATCTTGCTTGCCAACTTGATTGTACTGACAGACATTGAGGACCTTAGCGAAGCACACTTCTGAGTGTGCCTAGGTAGAGGTGAGGGTGTGACCTCGGGCACTGTATCCTCTCTGGCTTTCCACTGTGCCTGCTTCCTGACTGACACTCTCCTCCACCACGCCCGCCTCCACCAGGCCCTCCCACCAGGATTTTATGTCGTGGAGCCTGCTGATCCTGGGCTGCACCTCTGAAACCACGAACCACAACAAACCTCCCCTTCTTTAAATTGTGAGTGTCAGGTATTTTGTCCCAGGGATCGGGAGGTGACTAAGACAAAGATGATATTCAAAGTTTGTGAGCAGCTTTCCAGACAGAGGTCTGCCGCTTCCCAGGTGGCACAGCCTGGCATCCTGAGGCCCCAGCAAAGACCTAGGGCAGCACTGCTGCAGACAGGGCTTTGGAATAAGACCTCTCAGCCATCTGCAGCTTCCCAGCTTCACTCACCCACACCCCAGCCCTTACACCCCTGGTGGCCAGCGGAGACCACAAGTGTCTGGGACCGCAGGATAAGAGCAGCAGGGATGTAACTAACTTCTGGTTCATGTTCGTCCCTCTCTTCCTGATGTTGAGAAGCACCCACCCTGCCCAACCAGGGAGATGTCACACTGGCCTGGAAGGAGTCCCTGGCGCCATGGAGCCACCACAGCTGGCCTGGACCTTCACCTGGAAAGCCCTAGGCCATGGGACTCTGTCACAGCAGCTTAACCTGTACCTAACCAGTCACCAGCTCTCCAGCTTCAGGATCCCGCTCCAGTGCTCCCCGATGTCCCAGGGAAACTCTGTAGATTTGTGCAGTCTGTATTTCTGCTTTCTGCCCATGAGCACCCCAATCACCAGCACTTCCACAGAACTCTGCTTTCTATGCTGGGCCCATGTGGCTGCCCTTGCTGGCTGGGCACCTGGCTCAGGTGTGGCCTGCTAAGGTCCGTCCCCAGCCTGCAGGTAGGGTAGGCTGTGCCTGTACTGGATGGTCCCAGATCTAGCCTGGGAGCCTAGAGTGGGGACACAACCTCAGAGCAGAAGTCTGAGGAGCAGGAGGGAGGTGAGAAGACATTCAAGCCCTTGATGGTACAGTGCCCTGGAATCATCCCAGCTCTTTGGAAGCTTCTGCCAAGTGGAGCTGCAGTTTTATTTTTTAGTTTGATTGTTTCATGTGGGACTTTGGCCAACTGGAACTAGAGCTTCCTGTACCCAATTGCTAAGATTGGAGAGTCTTGGCTACTAGAACTCGATTCCCAAAGGCCATATTACCCATTAAGACACCTTGCTGGACAGCTCAGGCCCTTCAGAAAGGGGCTTAGTCACTGAGGACCTACATTTTACGATGCCGATTCCCTTCAAGAGTGGCTTCCCTTAAAGTAAAATGGGTAATGTTATTAGGAAAGATACCTTCCTATCTGTTACCCAGATACTGGGTGCCAAGCACAGAGTAATTCTGTGACTCCTCTATGCAATCCTGGAGGCGCTCCATATTATTATGCCCACTTTACAGATGAAGAAACTGAGGCTCAGAGGCAGAGCTGTGTTTCTGGCCCAGAGAAGCCAGGTGCCAGATCAGTGCTTCTTTCTTCCCCTTCTGGGGGAAGGATGAACCATGTGAGGAGGCAGTGAGTGAGTCCCCACCCCAGGGCCCATGCAGCAGGGTGCTGGGAGGCACTGAAGTGCACAGAATGTCAGGTAAAGAAACAGGAATTGGGGGGGTCATTACTACTGTGCTTCCCTTGCTCCTGGAAGCAGCTGAGCCTGGCACCTCCCACCTGCCAGGAAGGACAGCCCTCCCCCACCAGCTGCTGGCCCCCGATTCACTGCAGCCCCTCATGCCTAGCATGAAGATGTTTCTGGAACTTCTCAGTTCTGGCCACACTCGGCCCCAGCCTTGGGGTTCAAACTGGCTGTCCTGGCAGGCAGGGGGCGGGGGCAGGGTTGCCGAGGCAGCACCAGTGGACTAGAAAAGTAGGCTGAGACGCCTCAGAGCCCCTGCCCTCTGGAGAAGCCCAGAGAGGGAAGGAGCTTGCCTGAGGCCACACAGCAGAACCACCAGAGGCTGAAAGGGATAGCCCAGAGACAGGAGGCTTGGTCTTGCCAAGTCTCTTGCTCACTGTGAGGCTGTTTGTCCACCTGTGAAATGTGAGAGGCTGGCTCTGACTTGGGACGTTAAAGAATACACATGAGACATTCAGCAGAGGCACATCTGCCCTCCTGAGAGAATCTTCCAACCGCTTGTGTGTTATACCCATGTAGGAATGTGCATGTGCTGCATGTGCTAAAGGTGAGCGAATGTACGTGTGCGCCCGTGAGGGAGCGTGTGTGTGTAAGCCTGTCCATAGTCCACTTCCCATGAACACTTCTTCCGCTACATGGTTTTTGTGTTTTACAGTGGCCATGTTCTACACCAACAACATATCTATATAGTTCCCGATGTGCAGATTGCCATCCGCTACAACCAATTTACTTATCTGATCCTCCGTGGATCATTTCCAAGTGATTTTTATCATAATGAATGGTTGAAGAGCACCCTTGATGCTAGAGATTGGCACCTGCCCACCTCCACCAAGTCACCAGAGCAAAGGGCTTGTGCATTTTGAAACTGCTGCCGCTCCTGCCAAAGGCCCCCAAGGTGTGTCATGCTGTGCCCGCACCCAAGCAGGTGTTTGTTGAAGACAGACCCACTCAGGCTTTTCTCCCATCTCCAGCTTCAGGGTTAGTCTTAGAACCTCTCTTTCCACTAAAGACAGGAATATAAGCTGCTTGATTCTCTTCCAGATCTTTCTTTCACCCACTCATTCCTATACCCATCCTTCCTTCCATCCTCTGACCCACCATCCATCCATCCACACACCCTTCAGTCCACATATCCATCCACCCACATATCCATCTCTCCATCTATCCGTCCATCCTTCCTCTATCCATCTACCCATGAGCTATCCATCCACACACCCTTCTGTCCACATATCCATCCATCCACATGTCCATACACCCTTACACATATCCATCCATCCATCCATCCACACATCCACGCACCCTTCCACATATTCACCGTCCATGTCCATCCATCCACGCATAAATACATACAGCCCTCCTTCTATCCAGCCATCGTCCATCTGTACATACACCCTTCCATCCACGTAGTCACCCATCCATATACCCATACATATATCCTTCCTTCCACTCATTCCTCCTTCCTTACACCTGCCCATCTACCCATCTTTCCATCCGTCCTTCTATCCATTCTCCCTCCTCCTGTCCCCGCTCCACACTTCTTTCCATCCATCCAACCACTCTTCCTCCTTCCTCCCTTCCTTCCTTCCTCCTGGCATCCACTCCTTCAGTAACTGTTGCCCTTAAATCTTCCCAAGCCCCTCTGTCTGCCCATCACACAAAGCTGCTGGCTGGTCCCCACTGGGGGGCAGGAACTTCCAGTAATCCCTAGGAGCCTCTCTTCCAGGAATGGAAGGAGGGAAAACCCATCTGTTTAAATAACAAACTTAGGCCTCTGCCAATAACCTGATAGATCAACCTGCTCTGTCCTTGGGTATGAGCGAGTTTAGGATCTTAGCCACAGGTGACTGCAGTGAGTTCAGCTCCTCGACCTAGGCTGCTGGCCACTGCTCCAGAGTCACCACCATGTCTGAGCTGAGGCCACGATGAGCCACTCACAGGCGATGACAGAGGACGGTGGCTCCTAATGGAGGCACATCACAGCAAACCCAGGCCATGCTGGCAGGAGGCAGACCCACCAGGCTTGCTGCTTCCCTGTTGCACTGGGGAGCCTTTGGAAGTCACTGAGACCCCAGGCCCACCTCCCCCTGCCAACTCGGCTCCCCCAGAGTGCACAGCTATCTGTGCCTCCCCTGCCCAAATTTCCTTACCGCCTCACCCAAGCTTGGCAGAATTGCTCTGGGCTTCTTGACAGACCCTAAGTAGCAATGACAGAAACAGCAGCTGTCGCTGCACTACAATTCATAAAGATCCGACAGCCTCTCAAGTGCCTCTCCACCACACCAGAGGTTAACACTGCATCCCCACTTCGCAGATGAGAAAACTGAGGTGAGAGACAGCTGAGGCTTGGTCTTGTCCTCCTCTCGCCTCCTGGGGCCATGAAGCCTGTCCCTGTCCCAGGCTTATGACAGGTTGAACCTCAGTACCCTGGAGTAGTCTGCACAGTCCATATAGAAGTTTCATCTTCCCATTCCAACCTTTAGACCTTAGATACTACAACCTGGGCAGGTAATAGTCACCACTTCTGGTGATCATATCCAAGCACCATGCAGGCGGACTCCCACGGTTTCCCTCAGAGCTACTTGGCAGCTACGGGCAACTCTGCACCAAGCTGCCCGCTGGGGTCTTCCCAGCCCATCCAGCTCCAGCCTCTTCTCCCCTTAGGCTTTCTGCCCAAGGCCCTGCTAAGGTACCAGGTGGGGAAGCCACACTCTAGACCACTCGGCAGCTGGCTGTAGCTCCTGCCAGCAGAGAGGCCCCCAACGAGGAGGGTCCCGGGCCTGTACCCTGCCTGCCCCGTGCTAGCCCTGACCTGACCTGCTCAGGACACGGCCCCAGCCTGAGTCCACATCCCAGGCCCCACTATCTGGCCTCCATATCTACTTACCAACTAAGGGCAGGGCCAGGGGCTTGTTAGGAACCAGGCATGGCCCTGAGAGGGCAGGGACATCAGAACCCTCAGGTCTGAAGCCAATTCTTGTACGTTAGACTCAGATGCTACCAGTCATCTGTTTGGCATTGTTCTCTGCGACACCAGGTTGTTGGGAATTGGCTCTGATCAGAAGGCCACATCCTCCCCTTCCTGGTTATTTCAGCCAATAGGAATGCAGAGAGATGGACATCTCGCTTGGTCTTTGTCTCCCATAACGCTGAGTGCCAGAGGCCGGGGCATCAAGGCAAAAGCGTGGCAGGCCAGGAAGGAAGGGGGCACCTGCAGTTGGTGACTAATAATAAAACCAGCAGGGCATGCCCACTGCAAATGTGTTAGCCAGGAGGAAAGAATATGACACAAGCCAGGGGCTGATTTCAGTTATATAAAAATACCTGGATGGGGTCCTGGGAAAAGCAAGGATGTACCCAACCAGAAATCCTCTTCAGGCCTTTCCATATGCGCACTGCCTCCCCAAGTTTCTTAAAAGTGTCACCTCCTTCTGTATGCATACGGATGCAGTGAGTATCCCTATTGCACTGGTGAGATGAGCCGAAGCCCCTTCGCTGTATCTGCCTCTCATTTTTCAGAGCTGTGTAATATTCCACCAACCAGCTCTCTAACACACTGAATGTATCTCTCAACAATGGTCAACTGTGGTTTTCTGGGTTTTTTTCTTTTTTCTCTATTACAAATAATGCTGCTGTAATAATCATCATGCTTGTCTCTCTGTGACACTTGTACAAGTCCTCTGTGACAAGCATTCTGGACAATGGGGCTGGCTCACAGAGTATGCATGTGTTCAAGTTCTCCAGCTCATGCCAAGCTACCACTTCCGTGTGCTCAGACTGACACGCATGCCCTGGCTGCTGCCAAGAGCTTGCCTCTTCCCCTGTGCTCACTAATGTTTGCCCATGTGGTAGGTGTGAAAGGGACCTGGGTGTGGTTTTAATTTGCACGTTGTCACTAATGAGGGCAAGCATCTCGCCATATGTCTGCAGCCATCTGCAATTCCTCTTTTTTGAAATTTCTGCCCGTGTGCCCCGCCCTAGAGAACATAGTTTTCTTCTTTGCAATCCTGGATTTCTCAAGCACAGCCTGGCCGCGTGCCTCTGCCTGAAAGCCGTCTAGGGCTCCCTGTGGGCCTTGGGGAAGCCCACGCCCGGCCCTGGCCCCTGTGGGCGGCCTAGCTGGGGAGCCCGCAACAGCGACAGCAGTTTGGCTCTGCTCTCCAGAGGAGCTGCTCCCTGCCCTGTCCCTGGCTGTGCTCTGGCCTCTCTACCGCATCCTCCCTGCTGTCCCTGCCGCTGCTTCTGTCTCAGCCTCAGGTCTCAGCTGAAACCTCCCTTCCTCCAGGGAGCCCTCTGGGATCTGACCGCTCAGGCCACAGCTGCCAGCCACTTGGCAGGCTTTGCGATGACGGCAAACACCCTGTGGGCTGAGACCAGGACTGTGCTGGTCCCTCATCTGTCTCCAGTCTCTGGGAATGCGGCTGCCCAGAAACAGGGACCCAAACTGTCCAAGGAAGGGGAGCCAAAGGGAAAGCTGGGTAGGAACAGTTCAGGTCGAGCAGAGAAGGGCACTGCTCAGACAGGGGCCCCACGGGGGTCCAAGGAGGGTGGAAGAGGGGATCGCAGACTTCAGAGTCAGGGAGCGAGGGTTTGGTCCTGCTTCCCCGGGTGACACGTGCTGGATGAGGGTTGTGTGCTCGTGCTTCTGTTTCCCCCTCCCCAACAGAGGGAGCCCTGGCAGCCTTCCCCACACACACAGCGCCCCCGGACGCCCAGCCTGAGGGCTGACCCACAGTCCCAGGCACAGGGGGCAGGCTGACCAGGACCAGACAAAGGCGCCTTGTTCACCCGGCTCTTCAGCGGAACCTCCCTGTCCCCCAGCTTGGCCCCAGCTGAACAAAACCAGATGCCAACATGTGGGAGGAGGCGGGTGGGCAGGCGGCATCCCAGCGCCCCTCTCGAGCCTGGGCCCCGCCCAGAATTCCAGATGCCCCGGCGCCGAGGGGAGCTCCCCCATCCCTTTCCACCCCAGAGGCTCGGCCTCCTGCCAGGCTCGTGCCAGGCGTCCAGGCAGCCGCTGCCACCAGGCGCATCTCACAGCCCAGACACCGGGGAGCCTTAGGGGTCAGGGTCACCCGCCCTCTCAGGCTCACCAGAAGGGCAGAGGTTGCCTGAGGTCCCTACCTGGGATAGCCCACCCCAGAGGCCCACAGGCCAGGACTAAGAACGCCCCCAGGCCCACCTCCATCTCCCCCAGAGCCATGGGCGCAGTCTGGCCTCCCTCAGCCCAGCAGTGGACAGGGACAATGCCATGGTCCAGTCTTCCTGACATTTCAGAGGGATGACATTCACCACCTCCCATCCAGAAGTCTGCCTGGTGTCCCCCCGCCACCTGTCCCCTCCACCCGTGCATCCCAGCCAGCCCAGCCCCGTCCACCGCAGCCACCCACACCACTGCCATCCAGGAGCTGCGTGCCTCCCCTTGCCAAACCTTCCTGTCCTCCTCGGTGTCTCCAGAGGGCAAGACGGGTCCTTGCAGCCATAGCTCCCCAGACTGGAAGCCCTGACTGTCCCGCCATGGGGACTGGCAGGCCGGGCAGGCACACAGTTGCCGCGATGCTGCTTGCAGCCAAAGGCATCAGTTGTAAGTGATCACGTGCAGACCGAGCTTTTGTCTACCAGGTCCTGGAACAGGTGAAATCGACCTAAGTGCCTAGAAAATTAGCAGCAGGGACCCCAGGTGGCTGCGCCTGGAAGCAGGGAGCGTAGAGAGGACCTCTGGGGAGAGGGCAACAGAGCTGTGGTTCGGCACCGTGTGCGTGCGCGCACACACACACACGCGCACACACACGCACGCACGCACGCACGCACGGATGGTACAGGCGGAGGAGCTCTTGCATCCTCACGCCCACGCCGAATCTCCAGGAGAATGAATGGGCCTGCAAGGAGAGGATGCAGCCACCTCCTGTTGGTTGGTGTCATCTCATGCAGGGGTCACAGCTCTGCACAGCAGGAGGAGAGCAGGAAGGGTGACCAGGGCTCCTGCAGTCCATCAGTTGGTCCCAGTGGCTTTAGCAAGTCAAATGGTCCCCAACAGGGGCCTGACTGTCTTATCCCCTCCACACTCTAGAGGGATGCCTGGCTAGGGGGGACCGTGGCACTGCTGGGGACAGGAACTGAGTTGGTGACATGGGCCCAGCGGCATCAGATGACCAGAACAGACCAGGCCCTCTGTGTGGGACACCTGTCCTCACCAGCTTGCTGGCCCTGGTAGCCGCTCCATGCACCAAGACTGCTCCCCAGAGGCCAGAGAGGGGTCACTAGACGCACAGCCCGGGTTCCTCCTGCAACCTCAGGCTTCAGCAAGAGACAGCCCACCCTCCCCTGTCTGTCTATAGAGCTTCTCTATCACAATACTAAAAGGATCCCCCAAAGACAATGGCCCGGACAGATGGAAGGAAAAGATTCTTTCCCGCCCGTCCTTCCAGAGAGTTTCAGGTGCTCAGTGAACTCGTGGCACTGGATTTTAACTGCTGCATGAAGAAACAATGGAAGGCTATCAGGGGTTTAGGGGGCAGGAGCACTGGCTGTGGTCCAGGCCCCTCAGAGTAAGGGCAGGGTTCTGCACACCCAGGTGACACCGCTGAAGGCCACAGACCTCAGAGCCCAGGATCATGAACCCACCCCACCCTGCCCTACAAAGCCCACTTAGGGCCCAGGAAGCTGTGTTCCTCATCCCAGCCAAACCCTTCAATCTCTGGGCCCCACTGAGTACAGAAGGCCAAGCACTGAGCCTGCTTAGGGCTGAGAGAGTTGACTGGGCAACAGAATGTCCCACATAGATAAGAAAAAAAGGCTGAACTCTAGCCTTGCCCAGGGACACAGACACTAACTCCTTAACAAACACAGAATAGAGAACCCAGTTGGCTCCAGAAAGACAGTGTGTGGCTTGCAAGTGGCACTTTTCCAGGTTTGGCTTCCCACAGAGGAGCCAGGCATGGAGCACCACACACAGTTCAAGGAGAAAGATCATACAACCATCATCATCCGTGCAGAAAATATGTGTTTGACACAAGCTCATGTCTCGGTCGCTTTCTCATCACTGGGACACAACACTCCACACCCACAAGGCCAAGGAAGAGAGGTCTCTTTGGGTTCACAGTTTGTAGGGGTTTCAGTCCATAGTCAGCTGGCTCCAAGGCAGGAGGGCAGGCAGAGGGGCCTGGTGGAGGAGAACTGCTCATGCATGTTGGACAGGAAATAGAGAGGGATCAAGGGAGGAGGAGGGAGGTAGACCTTCCTAGGCCACGCCCCCAGCGGCCCACTTCCTCCCTCCAGGCTTCACCTCCCAACATCACATTCAAGTATAACCTCATCAAAGAACTAATCCACTGATGATTTTCTTGCCGCCATGGTCCAATCACCTCCCTGACGCCCTGCCTGTGAGCCATGGGGCTTTGAGGCACATCTAGGCAAAAACCATCCCATCTTCTCACAGATCAGTACTGGTGGAAAGGAACTTCGTTAATCCGATAAAGCTTAACGCACTGTCCTTCCTCGGGGTTTGAGGAGGCTGGGTGCCAGGGCCCCTCTCAGAGACTGAAATCCAGCAAGGCTCAACTCTGCGCCAGCTCCCAAGCCTGCCCCTCCCTTCCTCCCGTGAGCATCTGCCACTTTTTCAAAAACTTGCAGTAAAATGCACATAAAATTGACCACAGCACCTGCCTTTAGGAGGTAACTCCACCGCATAAGGCTCATTCACAGTGCTGTGCTATCTTCACCACCAGCCACCGCCAGAGCTTTTCCAGGGTCCAGGACTGAAACTCCGCCCCCGCCCACCCTCGGAGGGGTCCTCGCCTCTCCTCCCCTCTACTGTGGTACTTCCTCCCCGCGAACCTGACTGCTCCCGGGCCCACACTGGAAGGGGATCGTGCAACCTGTGTGCTTTTGTGTTTGCCTTATTTTACTCAACATAATGTGCTCGGGGCTCATCCATGAGGTGCCCCATGCCCTTCCTTTTTAGGGCTGGGTAATATTCCACCATGCAGGTCAACTTAATTTTATTGCTCCATTCCTCTATCCAACAGACTCAGGAGCTGTACCACTGTTTGGTTCTTGGCGACTAACGCTGTAATGAACATGAATACTCAAGTGTCCCTTCAGCTCCTGCTCTGTGGGGTGTATCATCTCTGCTATTTCCTGCTTATAGAAATTGGCCTTGAGCCTGGCTCAGTCTCTGGACCCAGAGAGGACTGGCCCAGAAGAGGGTTGTGTCCCAGGGCTGTGTCCAAGAAGAGGGGGTGTGGTGGGTGGAAGAGCAGGGAGCCATGTATTGTTGAGGTCAGACCCACAGTTGGCCTTGGGTAATCTCAGCAGCAACCTAGAGCCAGGCCACTCATGCAACCATTTGCCCAACATTATTACTGTTATTAGTGTTGTTATTATTATTGTGGTGGTTTGAGCTAGTGTCTCCCTATATAGTTCAAACTCACAGAGATTCCCCTGCCTCAGCCTCCTGAATGCTGGGATTATAGCGTGCACCACCACATTTGGTTACCCAGCATATCTTTAAAGTTAGAACTGTTCAAGACTCTGTTTCCCCAGCTTCTCCTGAGGAATCAGCAGTCCACTGGACCTGATCCCCCTGCCAGGGGCAGGAGCAGGTCACTCCCTTGGCCTGCAGCCTGCTGTCCTCTTCAACTCGTTCCCCTCCCAGGAGCTTTGGAGTTTGTAAGGCCTTTGAAACTGGGTTCGAGGTCCTGCTTCATGGCTGGGAAATCACAGCCCAGAGGCTGAACTGGGACTTGAACCCTTGACTCTCAGGCCACAGAAATGGACCAGGAATGGGACCCTGTCATAGCAGAGGGCTGGGTGCTTGGACGGGTATGGTAACTCCCCACCACCATCCTCTGCCTCAACACCCTTCTCTGTCTGTTCCTTGGGCGAACTCCTACTCACCCTCCAGAACCCAGCTCGGGCTTTGCAGGCCCTGCCCCAGACCAGTGCGTCCTCCGACCCCTGGAGGGTGGGGTCACCTCTGCAGTGTCTGAGCTCTGGAGTCCAAATCAGGGCCTGACAGAAAGCCAGGCCAAAAGAGAATTAATAGACCAGTGAGGAGACGGAGGGAGAGGAGGGCAGCTACGGCAGGCCTGGGGCAGGGTCGGCCTCTTCTGACCTGCCAGTGCCTGGGAGTGAGAGAAAGTGCAGCATCCCAGGGGAGGAAGCGAGAGAATGGGACCCCAGGAGACCCCAGAGCGAAGCCAGCCAGGAGAGAAACCAAGGGAAGGGACCGAGTGGGAGGGAGGGGCCAAGCAACAGCAAGGTCGCCCAGCCAGGGTTGACAATGGCCCTTCATTTCCGCTTCTGCTTCCACATTGCCCTGCCCTGGGGACAGACAGGGACCAGCAGGGAAAGGAGGAGCCCATGGGGCTTGGACACAAGCCTTACCAGTGGCAATGTCAGGGCAGCAGGCTGTGTATCTAGAAGCAGTAGCCAAGGGTCAGATTACCAGAGATACAACCTTCAGGAAGTGGGAGTGGAGGCTGGTTTGGGCAGCCTTTTCCACCCTGCCCTCCTTTGATGCTGCATGGGCCCCTGTCCTTCCTGACCTCAGCTCTGGCCACGCTCCCCCCTTCAGGACCCCACCCCAGCCCTGCCTCTCCTCTACCCTGAGACCTAGGGCTTACAGCCACTTTCCGTGTGGCACGCCTGTTTCTCAGCCCCAATGGCTGCACCAGCCCCTCTGTGCTTCTGACCGTGGCCGACCTGTAGTGTTGGGCAGGTCACCTGGCCAGAGTCCTGCTTTCTGCAGGACAAAGCTGCCCACAGCGATGATGATGAGGTGAAAATATTTTACATATGACAGGTGTGCATCACAAGCCAAAGCCCTTCACCCTCAAGTTTGGGTGTGTTTCCCTGTTTGCATTTTCATTTTGTTTATTTATTTTTGTGAGACAGGTCTTGCTAGGTCATTCAGGCTGGCCTGGAATTTGTTGTGAGCCTCCTGTCTCAGCCTCCCAAGGGCTGCGATGACAAATTGCAGAGCTGGGGTTCTTCAGTGCCAGTTTCCTCCCAGCTCACATCTTTCAAGCGGGGACACCGTGCCCAGTGGGCAGCAGCACAGATCAGCCAGGGCCTGTGCACCAGGCTGGCACCCCTACTCCCGTGTGCCACCATGGGTCCCCAACCGCCCTCTCACAAGAGGACTTTGTCTTGCTTCCCTCTCCCCAGGAAGGCAGGAATTTTCCCAGGCCAGGCCCTGTGCCAGCTGCTTTGTCCATCAGGGAGGAAAGAGGGCCAGTCCTGGCTCTGTATCCAAGTGGATCAGCTCCCCACACCAGCGGCCTGCCGTGCAGAGTTGCACTTGTTCCTGTGTCTCTCTGAGTGGGGCACATCGCATCGCCCTACCTCCTAGGACAGACCTGAGCACCAAAGGAGACCACGTCTCCACCCTCCTAGATGCACATCTGGCACCACCAGCCTGGTAGGGACCGGCACCTCTGAACACAGTGCCAACCCTCCCCTTCCCCTGGATTCTTACCCTGCTTATTTTCCCTTCTGATGCTTGTCGGTATATTACGCCAGCAGTTCTCAAGGATTTTATTCTCAGGATCCTTTTTATTAAAGTTGCTAGATCGACAAAATAAATAAAAATACACATTATCCTGTTCGATCTGAACTTCAGATGAATGGCAAATTTTTTGAGTAGAAGTGTGTCCCCGATATTGCACAAGACACATATTTCATCTGGCAGCCTTACCTTTTACATCGTTAAACGTTCCTAAAGACCTCAAAAAACTTCAGTTCACACGCACTGTGGGTACTAACATTTACTGTATTAGACACTCAAATAGAACAACTGTTTAAATATTTGTTTACACATTTATTTTTCTAAATGATAAACATTACATATTCATATAAATAATAGTTCATGAAAAAGAGTGACTTTTTTTCAAAACAAAAAAGTCAACAATAAGAGTGGTATCCTTTTTTGTTTTTTTGCAAATCTTAGTATCTGGCTTAATTGAAAACAGCTGGTTTCTCAGCGCTGCTGCTTAGTACAATCTGTTAAAATTTGTGACTTTTGTTGAGAAAATCTGGCCTTAATATGCAGTCAGAAAAGGGTGAAATATTTTAGTAAGTCTTCTCAGATAATTATGAATATTTTTCTTTGCTCTAACACCAAAACTCAACAAGTGGTAATTTCTTCAACTTCGGTTGCTAAGGAGTGAAATTTTCATAGTTTGTTACATGAAAAATCGACTACTCTAGCTGGTTTATTAAATGGGTCTCCGATCCACGCAAGGTTTTGTAACAACATTCATTGGTCATTTGGAGGATATTCATCCATGGATCTCCCAAATGCTGACGTATTTCATCACTCAGTAAGTAAACACCAGGCCTGCTGCTGTCACTCCCAATCTCATCAGAAAAGTCTTTAAATATTGGCTCCTGCTGCCGATACAAATTTTCCAGGATTCAAGTGTTCACTTCAAAGCTGGAGTTGTATCCTTGACAACCAGCCTGGCAGGGCTTCTCGAAGTGACAGCTCCCCCCAAGAAAATAGCCATCAAATCCCAAGTCTGAAGAACTGCAGCTTGTTGGTTGTTCTTGCAAGTTAAGAAGAAATGTGCTTCATAAAAATAAATGAACTAGTTGAGCCACACCCTTGCCATGTGCCCCCAAAGAAGGGCGAAAGCGCGCCCCTCTTTGGGGGCACATGGCAAGGGTGTATCTTCGAAGACCCTAATGGCCAAGGACTGTTGTGATGTCCCCCTATTTGTGCTTTCTCTATGCACCCCCATGTTTTATTATATTTGGAGACAGGGTTTCGCTAAGTCGCCCAGGCTGGCTTCAAACTGGTGACTCTCCTGCCTCAGCCTCTTGAGTAGCTATAATTACAGGCATGTGCCACCATGACCCGCTAGAAAAGAACTCATTAACTCAAAACGTACTTGCTGAGCACTGTGTGTCACTCTCTGCTCCAGGCACCAGGGACGCAACAGGCAAGAAGATGCTAGGATTCTCCAGTATCGTGGGGCTAACCACTTAGTTTTGAGGGACCCTGGTAGATGCAGAAACCAAGACATCCACAGCATGTCGGAGGGACACCACACAGTGAGGGGGAGGAAGAGGAGCCAGCACATGGTGGGCAGTCAGTCTGGCTCATCCAAGAAGGAAGCAATTGAGCAAAGACCTGAATCGAGGGAGAGCAAAAGCCTTGAAGAAGCTTTTGGGAGGGCCAGCCCGTGCAAAGGCCCCGGTGCTTCCTGAGTGAGCCCCCAACAGACAACCACATGCAGCACTCCGAGACTCCTGCCGGAAGTTCCTCAAAGAACTAAAATTAAAAATTCCAGAGGACCCAGGTCTCCACCTGCTGAGTATCTTCCTCAAAGAGCTCAAAACATCATGTTACAGCGACACTCGCACAGCGCTGTGTACAGCAGCACGCTTCCTAGAAGCTAAATCCTGGAAGCAGCCTGCGCGGCCATCAGCGGACAGCCGGACAAAGCAAATGCGGTACCTTTGCATAATGGGCTACCACTCGGCCATAAAGACAGACGCGTTTGAGACATTCGTAGGAAAATGGATCCACTTGGGAAATAGGATGTCGAGTGAAATAGATCAGACACAGAAGCTCAGATACTGCGCGGTACCCCTTATCTGGGTGAGGCAAAGCACAAAGTGCACAGTGAAGGACGGCCAGGAGGAGACAGGAGAGGGAGCTCTTGCGCACGGGAAGGAGTTCAGGAGACCGAGGGCGGGAGGGAGAGGCGCAGAAGCAGAACAAAGACAGTCATGTAGAGAACCTCGCAAGCTAGATGCATGAAAACATTATATGTTGTAAACATGCGATAATTTTGGGGGGTGTTGAAAAAGGGTCTCAATGTGTAGTTCAGGCTGGCCTTGAACTCCTCAGTGATCCTCTTGCCTCAGCCTACTGAGTGCTGGGATTACAGGCAGAAGCCACCACACCCGGCTATGATTAATAATATCAACAAGAAGGGAAATGGGGCAAGGGCGTTTAGAGGAGGAGGGAGGGGCAGGGGACTGGAAAGAGCCAAGCTGTAGTTTGCACGCCCCTCCCCAAGGTGGCTGTGAACTGCATGCGCTACAAACGCATACTGATAAAAAAAACAACAAACGACTCCTGTAAGAAACCTTTAAAAGCAGAAAGGAATCGTTCTTGAGTGCTGACCAGGTGTGGGGCACTGATCCACACTCTTGGGCCCTTCTCCTGAGAGGAGAGAAACAGCGGTACCAACAGGAGACAGTAAATAACTCTGGTGCACGTCCAGAAGCCATCAGTGAACAAAACCAAACTCAAGGGACAAGAGAGGAGAATGGGGAGGTCGGTCACTCGGAGCAACTGACAAGGCCAGGGGTGCTGGCTTTGTCCCTGGTCACAGCTTCAAAGGACAGCACCCCCAGCCACGGCAACCACGCCACTCTGCAGATGGGGGAGAAGATCTGTGCCTGCAGGGCCACAGGCACCCAGACCCACGGCTGTCATTTTTATATGTAGGAATTTCAGTGCTGACACCTTCCTGAGAACTGATTTGTTCACACTGACCAAGAGGCACACACTTTGCCCTGGATGCTGTGTTTGGTTCTCTCGGGCACCACACAACCCGCCGTTCACAGTGGACCCGTCTGCAGCGTTCAGCGTATTCAGACACTGTGCAGCCACCAGTAGAATCAGTTTTAGAGATTCTTATCACGCCAAATGAAATCCCATGTCCACCACGGGCCACCCACCTTTCACCCTCTCTCCCACCCCAGCCTACTTCCGGGATGCTTGATTCCCGTGGACGTGGACCCTCTGTGGCCTCTCGTGACCAGCTTCACTCACTTAGCACAGTGCCCTTAAAGTCCACCCATGTGGCAGCATTTCTTTTGCTGGCCAGATAACACCCATGGTATGGACAGACCAAGTTTCCTTTATCCACTCATCCATTTTGTTTTGTTTTAGTTTGGTTTGTTTTTTTGTGAGAGTCTCCCTATATAGCCCAAGCTGGCCGTGAACTCGCAGTTAGTGCCTCCTGCCTCAGCCTCCTGAGTGTACCACCCCATCTGCCTTACTCACTTACCCATGGGTGGACGGTGGTCTGCTTCTGCTCTTTGCCACACACAGTGTGTTTTGCACAAAACTGCACGCCTTCATGCTGCCTCTAAGTTTCCAAGGCAGGTTACTTCCTCACTATACCATGACAGTCACAAGTCATAGCCTCCAAGTGACAGGTTCTGGGCCACCACAGGCAAAGCATGGCACAACTGTCCAGCACCCATTTCCTGGGGTTTGTGAGGAACATTTCCTAGTGGACACAGAGGACACAGGAAGCGGTCGCTTTGCCCCTGCCATCCTGTATGCCCACCACGGGTCCCGCAGGGCCCAACAGGAACTGTCTGCTGTCACCCCTGAGGCTCACACTGGCCACTCAGGTCCTGCGCAGCTGCCCCAGAGGGCGCTGGTCCTGAGCCCCACTGGGGAGCCAGCTATCTGGGCAGATGTCCTGGCCACACCGCCCGTGCCCCCATCGGAGATGTTGGCCTCGGTTTAGGTGTCGCTGTTTGGGAACTGATACCTTCCTGGGGCACCAGGGAGCAGGGATGAGTTGTTGGGGAGGGCGGGGGTCACACTGCACTCACCTCCACAGCCCCTGGCCACGTCCCCTTCCTCCTGCCCTGGAATTCCCTGGGCCCCAGAAGAAGTTCCAGGAAGTGCCTAAAAATGCTGGAGCTGGGGAAACAGAGGCCCCAGAAGTGCTAGATGCATGCTGGGGTCACAAAGTGAGGCCACTCACCCCTCCGGTTCCTGGGTCCCCGCGTGCCCTATACCGGGAGCAAGGCTTTTCGGGGGCCAGCATCTCCCATGGGAGACCAAAGGGGAAAAAAGAGACTCACTGTTGTGAGGTTACTGTTTGGTTCTTTGTGTTTTCCATTTTTAGCCCAAGTACTGTGCCAGACCCTGGGAGAGACTTTAGTCAAGAGCAGGCTGTTTTTAACTCACAACAGCTGTGGGAGGGGAGGCAGCTTGGGCCCATTTCACAGAAAGGGAAACTGAGGCTCCAAGAAACAAGGTGACCAGCTCAAATCTAAGCAGCAAGACAGGGAGGGGGGTTCCAGGTCAACCTGACCCAAAATCTGTGTGCTTTCAGCTGCCCAAGAGCGGAGGTGGCTTTGAGGGAGAGAAGGAAAGGCCAGCACAAGAAGGGCCCTGTCCCTAGTGTCCCCGGCTTCCAGCCACTGACACTTGCCATTTCTGAAGGTCCCAAGTTTCTTTATGCCCCCAGCCCTTGCACACGCTGTTTCTCACTCAAGGTCGTGTTCATTACCCTCAGGTCTTAGCTCGAATGTCTCCTCCTCCAGGAAGTCACCCCAGGCTGGAATTGTCTCCCCAGCTCTGGGTCCCTGTGTGTACCTCGGCGGCGGCACTGACCATGCTCTGACCCTCCCTAGGGAGAAGCCCAAGGCTCGGCTCCCTGTGCAGAGAGAGGCCTCGCAGACGGAATGGCCAAGCTCCTTCTCAGGGGACATGCTGACCCCAGCTTTTATTCTCAGGTCTCAGGCCTGCGTCTGGGGGTGAGCTGCAGCTCGGGGAGGTGTCCAGGGGTCCCCTTGGGAGCCAAGCCCTCTGCCCCCGGCCCCGGCCCTCTTCCTCAGAGCTCCCCAGCACTGCGGTTCATGGAGTCCCAGACAGCTCCGGAGAAGACCAAAGAGGGAAGGACGCCAGTGTCTGTTGGTGCTGCCCAGGCCCTGGGGAGGCGAGCAGGTCGGAGGCGGGCTGGGAACACAGGCCCGGGAGCACAGGCCGCACTGAGGGCACTGAGGGCACTATTGGGCACTGAGAGAGGTCGGGCGCTGGGGAGGCAGAATGGACCGCAGCCCACTCCGGAGGGCAGCTGTCTCGGACGCAGCAGCACCCACGGGCGGCGGCTCCTTCGCTCCTCCCGGAGCGCAGGGCGAGGCCTGAACCCTGGCAAGGGAGGGAACTTGGGGCTGAAGGCCTGGGAGGCGTGGGAAGCTGCTCCCCTACCCAGAAAGCTGCAGTCCAGGACCACCTTGGGGGTGCCCCGACACCGGCCTGGCCAGGGCCCCAGCTCTGCCGTCCTCTCCACATCCTCAGCAGGTGCCACCGCCCTCCTGGCCCAGCCTGGTGGGCCCCCGAGAGTACAGTCAGCACAGGGAGCTCACTGCGTCACCTCTGTTCCCAGCACCCTTCCGGCAAAACACTGCCTCACCACCCGCAGGCTTCCCCAGCCTCAGCCCTGCACCGGGCCCTGGCCTCGGCCTCCACAGCAGATGTCCCCTGTCCATCTCATGCCCAAGAAGCCTGGCAGAGCCCTGGCTGAGCTGCCAGCACCCTTTGCCCCCACAGTCTGGCCTGCGTCCCCAGGCTGGCACTGTGTGGGAGAACCATCAGGTCCTGGCCGGGAGGTTCTCAAGGACTTGGAGCCAGTGGCCACACCAATGTCACCTGTGACTGTGTCCCCGGGCCCTCTGGCCTGGCCCCAAATGGTTCCCACGAGCACAAGATGGCCCCCTTTTTCTCCGCTGTTTACCAGGCAGCATTGCTTTCCCTTTTTACAGAAGAACAAGGGGAGGAAGAACAGGGACTTGCCCAAGACCACAAAGCCAGGAAGAGCCACAGGCAGGATTCGAACCCAAGGCCTGGCCTCCGCCTCCTGAGGGAGCACCCCAGCTTGGGGCCTGAGTCCCTCTGCTGGCAGTGCCCTCACCTACATCAGGTGGTCAAGGGTCTGAGTGCCCCGACCCTGGCTCATGCTCCTTGGGCTCTGTACCTGGGCTGCTGCCTCAGTCTCCCTTGTTGCCAGGCAGCCTGGCTTTGTTCCCCTCTGGGTTCCAGCAGACAGTGTCCACATGCCCCGGGCTGCAGCCACCCCATTCATTCCGCAGGAGGCACTGGGGCCTGGGGCGGGCGGGCTCCCCTGCTCCCACCGAGGGGAAAGAGGGAGCTGACAGTGGAAGAGGGGGCTGGGCAGAGCCACACCAGCCTCCCCTGTGAGATGGGGCAGTTATTTCCACGTCCCTAATGCCAGAGAGGGGGGAAGTTCTGGCCCTTGCTGAGCCTAGGTCAGTGCCTGCCTGAGCCCATGCCTCAGGCCTCCCAACCGCTCTTTCCCCTGTGGCCATGGGCTGGGACAGCAGGAAAACCCACCACTCTGCACCTGGGTTTCAGGGAAGCCAAAAGAGGGCAGTGCCCAGAGAGGGTCAAGGCCTCACCCAGGTCGCCCAGCACACAGCCCACAGCCATGTGCAGCCTGGAGCTGTGTTGGTCCGGGAGCTGTGGGAGCCAAGGGCCGGGTGTGGCCGGACAGCAAGCAAAGCACTCCTTTCCAAACAACAGCCAGATGTCGTGGGGACAGCTTGTTCCCGCAGCTGGGCCCTGGGGAGCCCAGCCTGGCCACGCCTCTGCTCCGCTGGGCCTGACATCTGCCCAGCTGTGCTGGTGACTCAGGCCAACCCTGGCCCTGGCCAGATGTTCTCCTGTGTGCTGGGGGATGGGACCTGGAGGCATCCAGGGGCCCTCAGGCCCTCACTCTGGTGGATGGAGCTGAGAGGTCCTCCCAGGGGTCAGAGGAGGGGAGAGAGGGAGCGGCCATCTAGCTGGCTCTTCTGTGTGTAGCGGTGCATCTATGAGATGGTGTCCTTGGGGGCACAGAGGCCAGCTCGGAGGTGAGCCTGGCTCTCAGCTGGAAGGACTAAACACAATGAGAACAATAACCACCACTTAGTGTTTTCTTTTTCTTTCTTTCAAGACAAGGTCTCATTATGTAGCTCAGGCTTCCCCTGTACTCATGTGGAGCCCAGACTTGCCTCGAACTCATAGTGATCCCCCTGCCTCGATTTCAGGCATGTCACCGCCCTGGGCATGACGGATTATTTCTGAGGCACTGGCTAGGGAGAGTACGTTACTTAGTGCTTTGCGAAGAACAAGTGATGTTTCTTTCTCACTGAGGCGGACAGCTCCTGATTTTAGCCTCAGTTTATGAGGCAGCTTAGGCTGGGGGGGGGTCACTCCTCAAGGTCAGATCAGGCGAACACTGACCTGTGTCCAAGTCACTGTAACCAGGCCCTCAGGTAAAAGGGTGAACCTTCTTCCTCCCCCACCCACCCTGTCTGGTTGCCACTTAAAGCTCCAGGTGGAAAAACAATTGTGGTGTTGGCAGGCCAGGTGGCTGGAACTCCCTTCTCCATGTCCCCCTGCCAGGCAGCCCAAGGGAAGCCTGGGAGGGGCCCAAGGGACCCTGGGGTGCAGGAACCCTGCTCCACAGACTCAGAGGGGACGTGCCCCGGACAGCACAGTGGGGAAGCTAGCTCCGACGCTGGCCTCTCCACCACTGTCCCTGGCCTGGCCAACAGGCACCCTGTGATTTTCCTCCCCATGGACCCAGGAGCAGGGTTTGCAGAACACCGGGGCACTGCCAGCAGATCTCCAGGACCGGGGCAATGTCGGGAGAGACCCGGCCCTGGCCTCTCCTGGCTGGCAGGAAGAACAGAGGCCTGCAGCAGCCAGAGCGCGGTCCCCTGTCTCTGAGGCCCAGGGAATTCAGGGTGGTGGGTGAGGAGACCAAGGCTCTGAGAGGCCAGGTCAGTGCCCACTCGGAGAATCTGAACCTGGGGACCTAGCTCTGTGGCCACATTGAGGTCAGGGGCTCCTCACTGAGCACCTGCTACACACAGGGTTGTCCTGCGCCCACCCAGTCCTCTCCGTGGCCCCTCAGGCGAGGGTCCGGTGCTCATTTCACAGAGGGAGCAACTGGGTCTCCATTTGGGGGGTCTCCTGTCCAGGGTCCCGTAGCTGGGAAGGTCCTGGCCACCTGACCATAGGGCTGCTGAGCCCACGGCTTCCTGGACCCTTTCTGGAAACTCCTGGCATTCAGATTTAGGGGCAGAGCTGCCGGGCAGAGTAGGGCTGGGCCCTGCCGCAGCCCTCCTCCCTCTGAAACCAGGGATGCTGGGACCCGAGCCCCTTCTCCCTTCCCAGGGACACCGTACCATCCAGCGCCACACACAGATGAACCTTGAGACAGAGTTCTGGCCCCTCCTTCGTAGTGACCTGTAATTTATCCACTGTAAGAGGAGATTAGTCTCCAGGGCATCTTATCTGCATTCCTAAAGGAGCCAATTCTGGGTCCCAACACGACAGGGAGTGGAGGCAGGAGGATGCCAGTCTGGAGCCTGCGGCCTGCCCGGCTATGTGCTGTGGGGAGCACTGATTCGGGAACCCCCACTCCCTCAAGTGCAGCCCCCCAGGGCCTCACCACCTCCCAAGGCTAAAGGTCTAGACCGCCACGCTTCACCCGTGAACCCCGGCGGATGAGCGCTTCCGGGCCCAGGCTGGAGCCTCTCTGGCCGCCCTCTGCTCGGCTGCTGGAAGAGTTCGGTCCTGGTCCTAATTGCACAGCTATAATTTCTGAAAATCCTGTGGTTTGCTCTGGGAAAGGAGAAAATCACCTCAGCGCGCCTGTAAGTGATGAGACGGTGATGACAGCTGCAAGCAGTGCCCCGCAGTGCCCCGCCTTCATCACAAGAGTGCATCGCGCCGGGTTCTGCACGGGCTAGCGGGCCTCCAGGAGCTGGAGGACTGCAGTCCAGAACTTGGTGGGACCTGCTGAACCCGTGAGGCAACTGTGTGCGGATTGAGAAAAGCTCCCTCTAGAGCCCTTACAGCTGCCTGCTAGACACCATCCTGCTGTGAGCATGGTGTAAGAACAGTCTCCAGAGTTGTGCAGGGCACAACCTGTGTGGCTGTCCAGGGCAGCCCTGCCTTGACATCACCAGGATTCTCTCTTTTTCATCGTGGTATCTTTTCCTTCCTCCATTTTACTCCTTCATGTAAAATACAGACTTTCTGTAGCAGGACAGATGCTTGCTCTGAAACTCAGTAACTAAAACATAGGGTCCCTTCTCTTCCCATGTTCCAATCACGTTTCGCAGAGCAGGCTGGCCTCGAACTTGTAGAAATCCTCCTGCCTCAGCCTCCTGAGTGCTAGGATCCCAGACCTGTACTACAGCGCCCAGCACATCTCAGGAGTTCTTATCCCTGTAATGCGGCCAAGAATGCTCAGAGGTTGGGGAACATCCCAAGGTATGTGCCCTTCCAGGCATTTTTAGGACTGCAGGGAAACGACTGAGGGGCTGGAGCGAGGGGCCGGAGGGAGCGGGAAAGAGCTGTGTTCCTTTAAAAGAGCGGGGGCGTGGCGCCCGCCGAGGAAGCGGGAGCACCCGGTGGGCGTCTGCGGCTGTGCGAAGGCACATTCCTGAGCTTGAGCGGAGAAATAAAAGCGCTGCCTTGTCTGCGCGCAGAGGAGACAGCAATATTGCGGCGTAACCAGGACCAGATGGGCTTGGGAATTTCCAAAGGCCGCGAGCGCAGGACGCAGAAACCCCTCCCAGACCGCGTCTGGCTGCAGCCTGGGTATCAGTTACGGAGGTGACGCAGCCGGGGTCCCACAGGGGAGGGGGCCTCTGCCGGTGCTCACAGCCTGCACCCCCACAACCCGTAGGCACCCCCACAGCCTGCGCCTCGCCCGCAAGCCCCAGCACTCACAGCCTCCGCCCGGCCGCTCCTGGGGTGGGGGAGCTCATGCTGCGCAGGACCCCAGACTCAGCCGCCAAGCTCAAGGTGCTCGGGCGCTTCTGACCTGGAAGGGCCCTCTCCTGCCTCTGTGGGCCTCACCCCAACCCTCCAGACCCTAATTCTGTCCAGGGTGACCCGGACTGTGTCCTGCCCTGGGCAAACTGGGAATCCATGGGGCTCCAGCATCCACACAGGGCCTCGCACCCGGGAGACAGTGGCGAGTTTGCTGGACACCGCCTGTCAGGCCCGGTGACGTCCGCTGCCGTACTCCCTGACAACGGGTGCAGTGCGGGAGTTCATTCACCCCCTACATCTGCTCTGTGCGCCCCGGGTTACAGGCGGTGAAACTGAGGCAGGCGAGCTGTCCCGTGCCTGAGGTCACATGCAGAACACGGGCAAAGCAGGACCTAAACCCACTGCGAGGCCCCGTGTCTGCAGCCGGCATGCTGACCTGCTCTGAAAGGGGGCCCAGGCTCAGCACAAGCAGGGGGGCCCGCAGGTACCGGGGCTCTCCAGCCAGCCCTGGTGGTGAGGGGGTCCAAGGCTGGTGTTTTACCTGCTTCTGTCCCAAGCATCCGTCGGAGGGAAAGGTCAGCACCCCGGTTCACACAGGGGGAGACTGAGGCACACAGCAGTGATGTCACTGGCTTTGATTCTGCTGGTAGCAGATACCACCCCAGGAAAGCTAGCTGTCCTCCACGGGCTGGGGACAGGGGTCCACTCAGCCTGTTCCCTGGGGTGGGAGCACTGCAGCAGGCTGCAGGGAGGCCCCAGAACCCAGAGGCCAGGCCTGATCTGTCACCCAAGTCCTCAGACCCGGAACTCTCCAGGCTGGGAGGCAGCTTTGTGTGTCTGAGCCGAAGCTCAGGACCCCGCTCCATGAGTGTGAGGGGCAGGTCCATTCTGGCGTCCTGGCTAGAGGGGCCCCACAGCCTAAAGACAGCAGTGACTCAGCCCCTGGTCCTGGGCTGAAGAGGCAGAGACTGGGAGGGTCCAATGTCACTGGTGCTGTGCACCCGCTGCCCTGTGTTTCCCAGCCCACCTCGGAGGCAGAAGGGAGGCTGTGATGGTGTCCATCTAACTGTCCCCCAGGAGCCTCCCATGCTCATCGCATGGCTTTGGAAGGTGACAGATAACAGGGCTCTTGGCTGACTTGATCTCGGGAGGCAGGGCCTGGTGGAAGGAGGTGGGGTTGGGGGCGTGGCCTGGAAAGGCCCGCCCTCCTCAGCTCCTTCCTTCTCTCTGCCCCCCCCCCCCGTGTGCCCATGCTCTGAGCAGCTCTCCTCCGCCAGGCCCTTCTGCCAGGCCTTGTCCTTGTCCTGCCTTGGAGCCATCCAACCGTGGGCTGAAACAGGAACCAAAGTAAACCCGTCCCTCCCAAAGCTGTGGGTATCAGGTATTCTGTCACAGCAATGAGAAAGGGACATGCGGGTGTGGCCCCCGGCTAGCCAACTGCGGAACCTGCATCCTTTCTCAAGAGACCCGTGATAGTGCCCGCTGTACCCGATGCCATTAGTAAAGACCGGAGCCTCAGTTTCCCTGTTGGTACCACAGGGCCCAAGGTCCTGTCCGGGGAGCTGCGGTGATGGTAGACAGGACTGTGGGGTGGGCGCTCACGGGGTAGGGGCTCCGTGGCCACACAGTGACCATTCCAGGTGTGGCAGACAGCATGCGCTGGCGCTGGGCCTCCCTCTGCCAGTTCCCTAGGGAGGCAGCCAGGCTCCCAGACTGGACTGCACAGTGAGTCTGAGGCCAGCCTGGAATACAAACCTGAAGAACAAAATCAAAACCAAATAAATGCTGGTGACGAGTATGGGGGTGGCGCAGATGGTACTGATGGGTGAGCCAACTGCATGCCCCACACTGTAAGCACTCTACAGATCTTACTTCATTCTCATGACACCAAGGCAGGTGCTGTCACCCCCACTTTACAGATGAGTAAACTAAGGCACAGAGAGGTGGGCATGCGGCTAATGGGCTAATGATGGGAGGGATGGGACCACATGTGCAGCCTGCCCTCAGCCGCTTCCCTAACAATCATGTGACAATCTTGCTCATAGTGTGGCACAAGCCTCCCCATGCTGGCCCTGGACCCACGGCAGGCATCCCCAGCCAGCGCTGGCAGAGCTGAAAGAAACCACTTGGGCAGCTCTCCTGGAGGGGTTCCCGGCCCCCACCCCAACACTTGGCTGGGGAGCCCTGGAAGCTGCGTCCCAAAGGCTTCCTTCAGATCCACCCAGAGTCCCGCAGCATGGGGCTGGGGCCCATGCCAGCCTTCCATGTTCACACACGAAGTGGCAGGGTAAGGACAGTCACTCTGCCCCTGTCCCATGCTGGGACCCTGATGGCTAAGACTCAGGGGTCTCCAGCGGCCCCTTGCAGCCCGGCACTGCTGGTTCCTATTAGAAATCCCTCCCTTGGTCCCATAGGGGGACACAGCTGTGACATATACATGGGATGGCTGTGAAAGGCTTTCTCCTGATCGCAGCTTGTCCACAGTGGCCGTGGTCCTGGGGCCCGGGGCTGGGGGAAGGGTAGGCGTGCAGAGCCTGCTTAGTGCCTGGCTCTGGCTGCCCTGCGTGGGCACAGCCCTGCGCCATGCCTACTCCCCAGGCACAGGGTGAGCTCTGGCCAGGCTTTTGTACAAACCCACTAGCCGGGGCTGAGGAGCTGCTGTGAGCTGAGGGTGTGGCACTGTGGACTCCTACGTGGTGACAGCTTTCCGGCCTGCTGAAGGAGGCCTCCTCCAACCTGTCCCCATGGCAAGTACCCACTGGGGACCAGGGCCGCCCAAGATGGTGTGGCCCTGGGATTTCTGTAACCAGGGTGCAAGGTGCCCACCGCACCATGCCCAGGGCCTGTGAGCAGATCCAGATGCTTCAGTGTAGCCACGTTGTTTCCGCCTGACCCTGGGATACTGCCCCTCCTCCTTCCTTCTCGCCTTCCTTCTCTTCCTCCTCCTCCTCGTCCTCCTGCCGACCGTCCCAGGGTCACCAGAACTGCAGGCCAGTACCCCACATGCACCTGGGTTTCAGGGCATTTGTTCCTGGAGCAGCCCTTTCCGATAAGCATCTCTGAAGCCCCATCTTAAGGCTGAGGAGGAAGGAGCTCGCCGGCTCTGGAGCTGGGGCCTTGATTCAAATCCTCTCGCTTCTGCTCAGGGCCAGCAGCCTTCGGCCAGGAATGAACCCCTTCCAGGCCTCAGCTGCTACGCTTCTACCAGAGGGGTGGAGTTGTCACCACCTGAGTGCCGTGTGGCTCAGCAGGTCACTCAACCCCACCCACCCTGAGAGCCCAAACAGGACCGGGCCCTTAGTACCACTGGCCAGTGTGGCCTCTGTCCAGCTCCTTAGTCTGGCCCCCCTGATGTGCTCAAGCCTGGCGCTGTCTGACCCCAAGGGCTCCCTTCCCAGGCTGTGCCACAGCCACATGCCCTGGTCCCTCTGCTGGCCGAGGACAAGCTTCTGCACCCCCACCTGCCTGCCCCTGCCCCAGCTTGGTGCAGCTGGAAGACCCTCCCTCCCAGAACAGTTTCTACCCCAAGCAGTCACAGTCCATCACAGCGCGACCCCTTGCCTCCCAGCCCCCAATCTCATGACCTCAGCCCCCAGGGATGCCGGGTATCTCTTTCTGGGGAGCAATCCCTTCCTCACCCTCCACCCCTACAGATTCCCAGACCATGCTGCAATCCAGCAGAGCTGGGTTCGAGCCTGGTTCTATGACTCAAATAATGTGTGGCTCAGGGCAAAGTCCCCACCCGCTGAGCCTCATGCTACATGGGAATAGTTACTGATGGCCCAAGACTCCAAGATGGAATAAAACACCAGCCTTTACTGGGCAGCGACCCTGCACCAGGCGTCCTGCTGTTTGAATGTTAAAACTTTATTTCATCTTGCCCTCAGGAGGCAAGGCCTGTCCCTTCCAGAACACATAGCTGGTCTCATCAGAGCCTTTAGGTTTCTCTAGGACAGAGGCACCTCGGGACAAGCTGTGCCTATCCCCAGCACCAGGGGTGTCAGGCTTGCACTGGGCATAAAAGGGCTGTTAGGGACCTCGAGTCAGACACAGAGAGACCACAGCAAGGGTGCGGTTGTCAAAATGCATTGTTAGTGCCCCGAATATGGGCCAAGGGTCAGCAGGTGGACAGTGTGTGACCTTCAAATTTCTCCCTCTCACCTCTCCACCTTGGGTCAAGGTGGCAGCCACTATCCAGGAGGGGTGTCCACACCCCTGCCAGCTTTCTGAATGTCGCCTTCAGAGGAGAGATGGAGGGGCACAGACCACGCCCCTGCTGCCCGCTCCCAGGCCTGCCCCAGCCAACTATCTGCTTCACCAACCACCAGGGAGCCCAGCCCAGCCCTCTGCACACTGCCTGCGGGGCCCACCATCCTCTCCCATGTTCCTCACAGGCCAGCAGACCCCTGAGGCTCTAGGATCGGACCCTATTTCTGATCTGAGGATTCCTCCTTGCAAACCTGCCCCACGCTGAACAGGGGAGACCACTCCGAAGCGGGGCCAGCACGCCCCACCTCCCGTTCTCATCTACAGAGGCTCTGGGAAAGCAGGCTGGGACCTTGCTTTTTTGAGGGGGACCCTCAGGTGGGAGAGCCCTCTGCACCTTCCCGAGGGCCCCCACACCCAGCCCCCTAGCTCTCACCCTGAGGGGAGGAGCACACCGGCACCTCCCATCACTAAGGCCCACAGGGACAGCAGGACACTCCCTCCGTCTCCCATGGACCAGCACCTGGCCACCTCGCTGCAGCCCCAGGCCTCCTGTGCCTCCAAGCTCATGAACTCCCCACCTCCCAGACCTGCATGGGGTCTTCCCTGGGATGGCCCTGCCCTTCCCACACCTGTCACTGGTGGCCACCTCCCAGCCAGAAGGTTAGAGAAGGAAAAGTGCGAAGGCGGGCAGCAGGCAGGGCCCAGAGGCAGGCAGGGGACACCTAGGTGGGCAGCAGGGGTCAGGGCACCGAGGGCGGGAGCAATGGCGTATCTGAGTTCTGTGCTGACACGCTGGGCGTCTCGGGGCCGATGAGCCCCAGGTTGTGCAAATTGAGGATGGAGTCTGCGATGATGCGGGCTGTGCGCTTCTGGTACCCGCCCGAGGTCACCATGAGGATGGGGATCTGGTGAGCCCGGACCACGCGGAACACCAGTTCATCCCGCTTCACGATGCCCTGTGGGGATGGGCAGGGCGGGCTCAGGCTGGCCGGACTTGGGGCACCAGGAAGTCCTGTTGTGCACAGTTAGGCGGCAGCTCTGGCCCATCTCCTCCCTGGCACCGACCGCCCACCAGCCCATGCCCAGGTTGGGACATACCCCGGGGCTGATGGACAGCCCCCCGAGGCGGTCCCCCTCCAGGACGTCGGTGCCTGCATTGTACACCACCACGTCGGGCAGGTGCTCCCGCAGGGCTCGCTCCACGTTCCTCTCCACTTTGCTCAGGTACTCCTCGTCCTCCGTGCCCCAGTCCAGCTCCACCTTCCGCCTGATGGCCTCTGAGAGGGACACACCCGGCCCCACAGGGCATGGGAGGGGAGCTGAGTCTTAGGGTGGGGCCTGTCGAAGGCGAAGCCAGGGCTGGACCTGGGCCTACCTGACCACCACCCAGCGTGGCCTCTCCCTGCACCACAGCTAAGCTGGAAGGGGGGCCGAGGGCCGTGAAGTGCTGAGCCACTTCTGCCCATGGCCACAGAGACCACTGTGGGCAGAGCCTGACCTCACCCCTGCCTGCCTCTCAAGCCCCAGGTCAGGATTCAGTCTGGAAACCAGTCCCTTAGGCTGCACTGGGGTGGCCTTACCCACACCATACTTGCTAGCCCCTTGTGCCATGTCCCCTAAAGCTATGCTTTAAAGCATTGGTCACCAGCCCACGCAGCTACTGGAAGGTCCCTAAATGTGAGAATGTGAGGTCGTGGGGGGCGCGCCCAGTGGGGACGGGCAGGCCTCCCCCTCCTGTTCTCTCCCTGTTCCTGGCAGCTGCGGGATGAGCGACTCTGCTCCACTCCACTCCTGTCATGATGTGTGGGCTCGCCCCAGCCGCAAGCTGCAGGGCCAGTCCGCCATGGGGCAGAGCCCTCCAGAACCATGCACCTTTCTGCTTTGTAAATGCATGAGCTCACGCGTTTTGTCACAGCCACAGAAAGCTATCACAGGCCCAGACCCGCAGATTGGGCAGCTCCTGCTTGTAAATCTCACCTAAAAATTCCTGCCTTTGGATTGATAAGCTGTCTGCACTTCTATTTACTTTCTAACAGGTCTTCTCTTGAGACTTCTCTCTGCCACCTCACTCTGTGCCTTCTCGGTTATCTCCCTTTCCTTTTGGCTGCTCCAACGGTTTCCTAGCACCCAGACCCAGGCACGTGTGTCCTGGGCAGCTGTGTGGCCCTGAGCGGGTTGCCTGCTCCTGCCTGCACTGGTGCACAGTGGGAACCACGCCACCCTTGGGGGTACAGAGAGGTGGAGTGACCCCCGCAGGCTCAGAGCGCTCTGAGCCAGGCCCACCAAGGGGCAGCAGCTTACGCTTGGCGACGAGGTCCCCAGGGTAGATGTGGCGGTTGTAGACATCCATGATGTACACGCGCTTGTCACCCATGAAGTCTCGCTCGTGCCCATTGCCCTGTGGAAACAACAGGGGAGTTGCTCACAGATGCCAGGACCCCTACCAGGCCAGGCCAGGCCCCATGGGGCACCGGGCCAGACAAAGACGCCCACAGCTGGCCACAGGACACAGGAGCTCAAAGCAGCAGCTTAGGGACATTGCCAGGGTCCCACTGGGCCGCTGGGGATGTCAGGCAGGAGCTGGGCATGGGCACCCTCCTTCAGGGCACTCACCTGATGGGCATCCAGATCAATGATGGTGGCCCTTGAGATGCCTTCCACTCGATCGAACAGGAACTGTCCAGGGGGGGGGACAAGGTGAGGACCGACAGCCAGGCCAGAGGACCCAGGGACCCTTGGGGGGCGCACAGTGGGCGGATGGAGACAGCACTCTCAGGGAAGCTGTCGGGCTTCTGAGAGGCCCGTGTGGGCACAGGGGGGTGCTCAAGGCAGGCTCCCTGCAGGAGGAGGAGTGTGCTGAGCCCTGGGGTCAGGCCCTGGATTCCCTGGAGCCTCTGGGAAGGCACAGAGTCAAGGAAGAAGGCCCTGAGCCCTTGAACTTGATTGTCCAATCTCTGGCTCATCTTACAAGGCCAGACCCTAACACTTCCTCCTCCAAGCAGCACCCTTCCCTGCTCCCCACCCCGCGGTCTCCTGTGCACCCTCCTCTTAGTGTCCAGGTCTGCTCACCCGCCAGCGGCTGTGTGCCCGGGAACAGGGGGCCCTGTTCCTTATCCACTCCAGATGCCCAGCACAAGGCTAGGTTCACAGTGACCTCCCCCTCCCGCCCTTTGGTTTCCTCATCTGGAACATGTGAGGGTTCAGGGAGGTGAGGGCTCGGGCATCCGTAGATGCCAGCTGTTCTAGCTCTGCCACCACTGGCTACCTCTTCCTCCTCCCAACCCTCCCTGCCCTCCTGGTCCCGGCAGTGGAGCCTTGCCTCCTGTGACTCAACCCTGACAATGCCCTTCTGGGGTCCCTGGGGCTGGAGGAACTGTACCAAGTCCCTTCCACATGCAGAGCAGGGGCAGTGTTGCATCGGAGTTTGACTGCTAGCCTGGGTCCCGCGTCCAGAAGGTGGGGACCGAGCAGCAGACAGGGCTGTGGGGTGAGGGAGACCCCGAGGGCTCCCTGGAGACACACCTTGATGGCCAGCGTGATGTCGGCATAGGCGCAGAAGCCCCCGCCCCGGTCACTAGAGCAGTGGTGGAAGCCGCCCCCTGCGGAAGGGAAGGGGCGCTGAGGTGCTCGCCTGTCCCTCAACCCTAGCGTCCTTCCCTCTCACAGAGTCATGGGTGGTGCCAGGTCCCTGTCCACCGGCCAGGCAGCAGGGCGGCCTCACAGCAGGTCATCCCACAAAGGAAGCCCGCCCTTCCCTAGGCAGACTCTGAGCCTGCTGTGCAGCTCCCATATCCAGAGGGGTGGCTGGTCCTGGCTGTCACAGCAACAAGGGTTCTGCCTACCTCCCAAGCCTGGGACAGTTCACGGTCTGTGTCCAGGGTCCCCTCCCCACACACCTCTAGAAAGCCTGAGTGCCAGGGTTCTCTGAAACGGGCCTGTAACCACCCCAGGGATAAGGACAGAGACCAGAGAGACACATGTGCAGCCTGCTCTGTGAACCGGTCCTGTGGGAGTTGGAACGGGGAGCACTGTGCCCTGGACCCCTGCAGAGGTGCTAGTGACCTTTGGCCCATCCTCCCACCACATGACCAAGCCCTGCGCCCCAGGAGATCATCTTTCTGGGGAGCCCCAACAAGGCAGGCATCATTCCTATGCACAGCTGCCCAGGGGACGCACAGGTTTTGGAGCGTAAGAGCTCCTTCTCATCGGAAGTTGCAACAAGGAACTCTTTAGACCAGGATCCTACATCAGACAGAGGCAATACCGGTCCCTCCCAGGTACCAGGAGGATGCACACTCCGCTCCAGACCCCTCCATAAGGAGGCTCAGGTGGCTCTGGAGCTGCCAGCCCCAGGGTCCCTGTCCCTCCCTGCCCCAGATCCTCTTCCTGGTACTCACCCACATTGATGGCCCAGCCTCGATCCACAGCCAGCTTCCCCGCCTTCGGAGATAAGCAGAGGGTGAGGAGTGCGCAGCCAGTCCCTTCCCACGTCCCTTCATCCACCTGTTCATTTATTAATTCATTCACTGCCTCACGCTCTCACTCTGTAAAGTTTCCAGCCAGCTCTGGGGTGGAAATAAGCAACCAGGTGGGGTGCAAGGGGCTCCTCCAGCCAGCCCACCAGGGGTGCAAGGGGCACCCCATCCAGCCCACCAGGGGTGCACGGGCCCCCCCATCCAGCCCCCCAGCAAACACAGCCAGCTAGCAAGAAGGGCCAGGCTGGCAGCACCGTGTGTAGTGCCTAAGCCTCTTGGCAATTTTGCAAGAAAACTGGAAGAAACTGAGTTAAGTATTCATTATCACAAGTGAGCTGACCGTGATTTTTAACGGGGTTTTGAAAGGCTAAAGTACCTTTTTTTTGCTCATGGAAATATGGTAGACTGGTGACAGACAGAAATCCAGTTTGGGGGGTGGCTGGTAAAGGTGGCGTTCAGTAGACTGACCTAAGACTGGGTTAGATCAGCCTCACTTACTTAGATCAGCATTGTTTATTTACAAGCTGTTCCTCCAATCAGCTCAACAAACTGGGAGTCGCTTTTTAAGGAAACCGCACACCGGATGTGAAAGCTGATTCTGCCCTGAGTGTTCTCTACGGCCACACCCACGAGGGGGGAAGAGTTGGCTTTCTACCTTGAACTTGGGGGCGCTGGATAGAACACAGTCTTTGGAGGAGAATCTGGAGGGGTGAGGTATCCTGTACACCCGCAGATACAGTCACTCGAATAGGAGGGACAGTGAATTCTAACGTCCTCTGCCGGGTAAGGCTTTTGGAGAATGGGGCTGGGGGGACCCTGTGCACCCCCACCCTACCTACCATGATGGTTCCTCCTGTCTGGGTCCGAAGGGGCCGCAGCACCTTCCTCTGCACCAGGAAGTTGGGGAGGAAGATGACAGGGGGGATTTCTGTGATGGTGGCGACAGCAAAGGACCACTGGGGAAAGACAAGATGGTTGTGCGGTTGCTGAAATCACACTCCCTCTGGGTGCCCAGGGTGGGCCACCAGGCGCCTGGGAAGCACTCAGCCCCTAGTGCGACAAGTTCAGTAAAGAAAAAAACACTATGTGCATTTCTTTCTTTCTTTCTTTTTTGGTCTTTTAAAGACGGGGTCTCACTATGCAGTTCAGGCTGGCCTTAAGCTCACTTTGTAGCCGAGGCTGGTCTCAAACTCGTAAACATCCTCCTGCCTCAGCCTCCGGAGTGCTGGAATTACAGGTATGGGCCACCACGCCCAGCACTCCGTGCATTCCTTAAGAGTCAGGTCGGCTCAGCTTCCGCCGCTCTGAAGCTCTCGGCTGCCCTCTTGTGCCCAGAACCAGAGCTGCAGAGGACGACAAATCAGGGATGGGTGACCTAGGCGGCTTTGGGAGAACTGGCCCAGGACAGCAGGAAGGGACACGACCAAGGATCCGCAGGGAGGACCATTCAGTCTCCTTCTGCCCCTGCACTATATGGCCTCTGCCTCCATGGTGATTGGACCTCTCTGCAGAAGGGGCAGCCTGCTCATCTGTAGCTGGGGCGCTGGCACTGAAACCAGGTTCAGCATCTGGGGACCTCTAAGACCTCCAGGGCACTGCTGCCCAGCCACCCCCAGCCATCCCTGCCTGGCTGAAGGCATGTCAGGACTGCTCTCCTTGCTCCCCCTGGCCCCGCAGAACCCACTCTGTAACCCTTGGTAAGTGTCTGCCAGGCACCCCGACATGGGGCTGGGGTCGGATCCTCAGGCCAGAGAACTGCCGATGGGCTGGGGAGGCACTTAAACGTCAGTACCCATCGGGTGACAGAAGAGTCAGATCTGAAGCGGGGGTGCCCCAGGGGGCTTTCTGGAGGAGATGTCTTCCAGAAGGGGAAGAACTATAGGCGTCCCCCAGATGCAGGATCATTGGAGAGAGGCGGCGAGGCGTGGGGTTGGCGTGACACTCAGGCAAGCACAGAGATGTCGAGGAAGAAGGCTGGGACAGGGAGAGCAGGAGGGGGAGAGAGGGGCCCACTGCGGGACACAGCCATAGCTGGTGCACATAGACCAGCGAGGGAAGGTCCTGCCACGCCTCCTGCCTCCACACCAGTGTCACCCCAGCATGGGTCAGGCACCTGGCAGGCATGGAACCACTGTGTTCTATGAATGAATGAGGGACCCAGTGAGCTACAGTGCTGGCGGAGAGACTGAAGATCACAAAGCCACACCCAGCCTGCTGAGGAGTCCCGTCCAGGCAGCAGGCACACAGAGGCACATTTCTCCTAGAGCCGCCTACAGCAACTGGTGGATGACAGCATCATCCAGAAAGGGCTCCCCCAGTGGCGATGTTTGGGAAACACAGTTTACGTCCTCTGCCTCCCAGAAATTCACTAGGCCCTTGGATGCGGGAAGGCTCTGGGAAGGTCTGCCGCAAGTGCTGTCTACCTTTAGGAAAGCGAGCTCCAGGCCACAGCAGACGACGAGGAGTCGGCTGCACAGCTGGTGGTGATGCTGTCTGCTGACGCTTGAGACCTAGCCAGCAGATGCCAGCCACAGGGCCGCTATGTACATAGTCGTCCTGTGGCATCCATAGGGGACTGGTACCAGGAAACCCTGGACATCAATCCCACAGGTGCCTAACTCCCTTATATACAGTGGTATAATATTTGCACAAAACCTACACACACCCTCCCATGTACTTTAAATAGTCTATTTTGTTTTGAGACAGGGCCTGACTACATAGTCGGGGCTGGCCTTGCACTCACTATGTAGCCCATGCTGATCTCAAATACATGGCGATCCTCCTGCCTCAGCCTCCCGGGTGCTGAGATGACAGACATGTGCCTCCATGCCCGGCTTTTACATCATCTCCTGATAACCTATAATACTTCCTACCATGTCAGTACTTTGAAAATACTTTTGGCACATTAAGGAGTACTGTAAGAAGAAGGTTCTCCATGTTTGGTACAGATGTAATTTTCTTTTTAAAGCATATTTTCAATCTGTGGTTAATTCACTCTGAGAATGAGGAACTCAAAGATATCAAGGGCCAACAAGAATTTTACATTAGTTTAAAATTGATTTTTAAAATTAATTAAAAATTTTTGTGCATGTGGCCCAGGGGGGGTCTCAAACTCATGCTCCAAATGACAATCTTGTTTCCAGACCTATTTCCTATGCTTGGGAGCTGCATGAGCTGACAGTACTCACTCGGGCAGGGCAGACCTGGGACATTTCTGTCACCACCGGAAGTTCTGCTGGACGTTGCTGTCTGGAGAAACCATCGCTGGTGGCCGGGGTGTAGGATGAGTGGCAGGTGGGCTGTGGCTGGGCCCTGGGGCATGGAGATGACACAGGGCATGGCCGGGCCAAGTAAGAGGTAGGCAAGGAGGGTGTGAGATGACACAGGGCATCAACAAGGGGTGACATCTGGAGATCCACTGACAAAGGCTGTAATCCTGGCACTCTGGGAGACTGAGTCGAGGATCACAAGCTCAAGCCCAGCCTGGACAACTTAGCAACTGGGCAAGACTCTGTCTCAACATGGGGGTGTAACTCAGGGCAGAGACCCTGAGGTCAGTCCCAAGTTTCCTTCTCAGTCCTCAACTGGAAGCAAGGGCCTTGAATGAGCACGGGGACACGGAAGCCTGTCACAAAGGCTTGTCCTTGCCACCTAAAATTCCCGCACCTGGGCTTCCTTGAGCTACACTCTGGCTTCTCCTTCCTGCACATGCTCATCTCCACCTGAGGTGTGTCCCCTCCGAAGGGCATGCCCTCCATGGGGACAGGTCAATGCCCAGGAGAGCAAAGCCTGTGCCGGTGCCCTGCAACAGCCTTAGATCCTCCCCACATCCCTCGGATGGAGGCCCCTGCTCCTGCCCCAGGCCCAGGAGGGCCACAGTGGTGCTCAAGGGTAAGGAGCTCTGAACAGGGCAGCCTGGGGGACCACCACACAGGAACATGACAGCTGAGTCAGAGAAAGCCTTTGACAAAACCCACACCCTTCCAAAGCCAGGTGTGGTGCATACCTGTAATCTTAGCACTCAGGAAGCTGAGGCAGGAGGATCCTGGGAGTTCAAAACCAGCCAGGGCTACATAGCAAGACCTTGTCTCAAAAAACAAAAGCAAACAAGAAAATCTACACCCTTCCAGGATAAAACTGACTCAGCAAACTAGCAAGAGTAGGGGATTCTCTCACAGCATGGCAAAGGGAATTAAAAACAGAAAGAAACAAATAAATCACCCAAGGTGGATGTCACTCTCCAATGCTTCCACCTAAAATGAGAGGTCCCATAAGGCTGCCTGCCAAGACACCTCCACTCAGCATAGTACTGGAAGTTCTGGCCAGAGAAGTCAGGTGGATATAGAAATACAAGCATCAAATTGGAAAGCAGTAAAATCTCTCTCTTCACAGACCGCATGACACTATGCACCGACAATCATGCACACAACTATTACAGCTAAGAAACAAACTCAGCCATGTCACAGGCTGCAGGACCAACACAGAAAAGGCAGTTGCATTTCTATGCACTAGAAATGAACAATCTGAAAAAGAAGTTAAGAAAGCAACTCTATTATACAGCATCAGAAAGAATAAGAGTGAATTGAATCACAAGAGGCAAGACTTGTCCCTGGGAAACTACAAAATGTGGCTGAAATTAAACAAGATCCAACTAAATGAAAAAACGTCCCATGTTCATGGATCAGAAGACAGTATTTCCCTTGAAAGATCTACAGTATGCAGGCAATCTTTGTCAAACATCCCAGGGGCCTTTTCTAAGACTAAAAACATCAAAGGGACCCAAAGTAGTTAAAACAATCTTTAAAAAGAAAACCAAAGCCAGAGGACTCGTAATTCCAAATTTCAAAATTCATTACAGTAACCAAAGTAACAGGGAACTGACAAATGAACACACGCAGAGACCAAATGGAGAGTATCAACTCCAGAAATAAATTCAGGTCTCTGTGACCAGTGATTTCCTACAAGGGTACTAAGACCATCAGATGAGGGAAAATGGGTCTGGGGTATAGCTCAGCGGCAGAGCACCTGCCTGTGATATGGAGGGCCCTGCGGTCCATCCCCAGTACTGCCTAAAAGCAGGGGGTCTTTAATAAGTGGTACTGAGAAAACCAAACAACCACATACAAAAGAGTGAAAGTGGGCTCGAATCCCAGCCCTCTGGGAGGCTGAGGCAGAAGGAGCTCAAGTGTGAGCCCAGCCTGGGCAACTTAGTGAGACCCTGCCTCAAAGTAAAAAAAGAACCAGAGATGGAGTTCAGTGTTAAGCCCCTGGGTTCAATTCCTGATACTAGGGGGAGAAACTGCCCCCTTACACCATGCACAAAAATTAACTCAAACTCTGTTAAGACCTAAATATCAGCTAAAAGTGTAAAACTCTTTAAAAAAAACATGGGGTAGTCACGACATTGAAATTGGGAATGAATTTTTAAACATGACACTAAAAGTTCAAACTAAAGAAAAATGATCTGGGCTTCAGCACAGCTTTTAAAATTTGTTCAGTCAAAGAACACCATGAAATGA
The DNA here is from genome assembly GCA_004027595.1 of Dinomys branickii. Lineage (NCBI taxonomy): Eukaryota > Metazoa > Chordata > Mammalia > Rodentia > Dinomyidae > Dinomys > Dinomys branickii. The sequence continues at coordinate 226,193 of PVLD010000685.1, forward strand.
GTACAAAGACAGCTCACAGAACAAGAGAAGAGATTGCAAGTCATGCAATAGCCATAACATATAAAAAACTCCCACGACTCAACAATAAAACGACAATCCAATGCTTCAAACAGGCAAAGGACTTACGCAGACATTTCTTCAAAGCTATGTGAATCATCCACAAGCCCCTCTAAAAAACTGCTGTGTTACTGCCATCACAGAATTGCCAATCAAAATCCTGAGAAACTACTTAACATCACCAAGTTGGGCCTATTTATTTAACAAAAATAAAATAACAAGAGGTGACAAGGATGTGAAGAATTGAAACTCTGGGATACTGCCAGTGGAAATAATGCAAACTCTGAAAATCATTTTGATGATTGTGTAGAAGAAATTACCACATAACCCAGAAATTCCACTCCTTAGTTTAAACCCCAAATAACTGAAAACAGGTATTCAAATAAATACCTGTATGTGCATGGCCAAAGCAACGCTATTCACAATATCCAAAAGGTAGAAACAACTCACGTGTCTGTCAACTAATGAATGGGTAAACAAGATGTGGTTTGCATATACAGTGGAATATTTATTCAGCCATGAAGAGGAGTGATGCTCAGATACATGGGTGACCCTTAAAAACATTATGCTAAGTGTCATAAACAGTCACAAAAGGTCACATATTACATCATTCCACTTATTCAAAACACCCCAAACAGACAAAATGCATACTAACCATTTTCTGGGGCAGGGGAGGGACGACAAAAGAGTCACTGCATAATGGCAACAGGGCTTCCTTTTGGGGGTGATGAAAATATTTCAGAAGCAACAGTTGCTCAAAGTGAGTGGACTAATGCTCCCTGAATTGTCCCCTTTAAACTGGGTAATAGGTAACTTTGTTATATAAATTTTGCCACTTTTTTTTTTAATGGCTTCTTGTGAGAGACAGTGAGTCAGAGGCAGAGGCCCTGTGCTCTCATCCATGTGATCCGTCTCTCCAGGGACTTCTAGCCTCGGGGCCCTGTGGTGCTGGGGTCTGAATCCCTCTCACACAGGAGATGTTCCTACCCCCAGGGCCTTTGCACAGCAGCTCCTTCTGCTGGGACTGCCCCTTTCTCTGATCCACACCTCTTCCAGCCTGGGCTCTCACCTCACCTTCGTTCAAGGGTCAGTGAGCTCACTGCACCTGTTGTCTCCCCAGCTCTTCCCCCTGATTCCCCACTCCCAGCACTCCCTCCTGCATCCTGCACCAGGACCGGACTGCGGTGTTCTTGTCCGACTCCTGACCCCAGCGCCAGGACAGGGCTGGGTGCCCATTGTCCTATTGCAGCCCCACAGTGCCCGGAACACAGCCTCGACATCGCTGGGTTCTGACCCTCACCCACCGCCCTCAGTGGGACCAACTCTGGGCCTTGCACACCACGGCCAACTGTGACGGCCCACAGCACCCGGACAAGACCCACTCTTTCCACACGTGCGCAAGCGTGTGCCCCGCCCCCAGTCGCACCACACCGGAGGGTAATTTCCGTCCCTTTCCTCAGCTTGTGGCTCTTCACCCTTGGCACTGTGAGAAACACTTTCCTGTGGCTGTTTTATTTTCCACTGTCCAGAACTAAAATGCAAATCCATGCAGCAGGGAAGCCTGCTATGGCATTTTTCTCTGTACTCACATACCTGGCATTCAGTGTAACTATGTCCAGTAACTGAATGCCCCTTTGCCTTAGCAGGTATTACAGAAATCCTGTTTCTCCTTTCAACCTGGCTGCCAGGGAGCTCCTAGCTACATGCAAAGCTCTATCATAATCTCTTTGTTAACACTTTCAGATGGTGGATCTGAACTCCCCTCCTGCCTTTGACTTCAGTTTTCTACCTGGGACTCTACCTGTTAACGCTTTTTAAAAAATATTACCATCAAGTAACAAGCTGCTTTCAGGCCTCTAGGGAACTAAGTCCCGGCAGGCAGCAAGCCCTAAAGGGCCACACAGGGGTGGGGCCGTGGTGCCCATCCCTTCTCCCAGGTCTTATCCCTGTATGCCCCTCCTCCCTGGACTCTGGCCAGCCTGTCCTCCTACCGCGGCTCTGGCTGTGGTCTATGACCACGCATCCCCGGCCCCAGGAAACCAGGGCAGCCAAACCTGGGCTTCCTGCCAAAGCCGCACACGTTCTCCCAGGGCCAGGAGGCACTTCCTAGTAACTGCTCCTGAGCTGGTGCTGTCTACAGGAAGGTTCAGGCCTGGTGGGGAGGACCAGCTGCTTGCACCCAGGAACCTAGGGAATGGATGGTGTCCTGCCAGGGTCTTCCCCAGACCTGACAGATGCCCCAGCAGGCATAGCCCACTTCTGGGCCAGTGCTTGTCCACCCTTAGAGCAGAGGGGCCTCGGACCTTGGCACTCACTGTGAGTCAGGCCAGGATGCTAGCGTCAGGCCCCCTCCCACTCAGGGGATGACAGAGAACCTGGGGCATCCTGGATGCTGTCCCCTGGGCCAGGCTGGCAGCACTGTGGTCCAACCCAACCACTGCTCCCACAGAAGGGATGAACCAAGCTCTCAGTACTTACAACCTCAGCCCCTAACGGAAGCTCTGTGACCTCCCCTACAAAGACGTCACCAGCAGGTACCCAGTAGGCCCAGTTTGGCGTGCACACAGGACTGCAAAATCTTAAAGTGAGTTGCCACACTAAGAAATCAGGAAATAGGGCCAGGTGTGGTGGTGTACATCTATAATCCCAGCACTCTGGGAGGCTGAGGCAGGAGGATTACAACTAATCAACTGAGAGAGACCTGTCTCAAAATTTTAGGAAAGGGCTGGGGCAACTCAGTGGAAAGGTCCTGGTTTTAGTCCCCATATCAAATAAATCAATAAATCAGGAAAAGTCATTTAGTAATCAGCCTTTTTAGCTTATCTTGGAAGCCAGGGGCTCTGGGCATGCTGGGTCCAGCCAAGACCACCTGGGAAGGAGCAGGGCTCCCCGATTCACCCCAGCCTGCCCCACCTGCTTGCCCACTTCTGTAGGGTCCCTGCCAAGCCCTGGGGAGAGATTTCAAGCTTGTTTTTAACCCAGTAGTTTTCAATAAGTCATAACGAAGTCCTTGGAACAGAATCTTAAACTTCAGCCCAATATAAAAGTAGGCCAGAGCAGAGCAGTCTTAGCTGGATGGGGCCAGGGCCAGAGTCCCCTACTTTGGTTACCCCAGTAGGGGTTTCTGAGGCCTCAGAGCATAGATTCAAAGTCACTGATGAGTAGACCAGTGTGGTAGCTGTAAGTCCTGCAGCTCCAGGACTTGGGAGGGAAGCTGAGGCAAGACTGCTTAAGCCCAGTTCAAGACCAGCCTGGGCAACAGTGATACCCCATCTCAAAGTTAAAAAAAGAAAGTCATTCATGTAGAAGCCCGAAATCCAGGAGTTGGTTCTATCACCACCAGGGCACCCTCTCTGAAGACAGGGGGCTCACTACTAACCTTTCTTTGATTCCTCTCTCCTCCTCTTTGGAAACAGAGACTCCCAAGTGCCCCTGCTCTGGGGACAGAAGTGGCACCCCTGCAGCTGTGCTTCCCAGGCTGAGCTGCTCTGTCCACCCAGCCAAAGTCCCCAGGCTGCAGCCCCGTACCTTCAGCTCATTGAGATACCGCCTGGTGTGCACCACCAACAGGTCATCCTCCGAGGCCTCCCGCGCCTCCACGAGCATGCTGTCTGACAGCAGCTTCTCCTCTGTAAGCACAAAGCAGCCTGTTTCCTGCCTGCTGGGCCTGCTGATACCAGGCCAAGCCCAGCCCCAGCCCCACCTATGGCCAGAGGCTCGACCTTTGGCAGCCCCTGCCCTGGAAGAGGTGGGCACTATATAAACACAGCAACCCTGTTTCCCAAGCCACCGACAGCCACGGGCCAAACGCAGGTGGTGGGTGGCATGAAAGTCAACAATCGGGACTCTTGTGGTGAGAAAATCTCTTCTTCAAAATTCTCCCTGGACCTTCTGATGACACCATGGGAGGCTTGGGAGGGTGTGGCCTTTCAATATCTGCCCGACCCAATCATGGATCTTTGATTATCTATGGTTGCTCTGAGCAGGTCCCAAGGCCTGCAGGAAAGTCAGTAAGCAGTCAGGATTGAATTACATTGCTGTGTTCATTGCTTTTATTTTTACCATGACCTTCTATTTATGACAAGTGAAACTGTCTTTTCCCACTTAGATGACATAATGTTTCCTCTTAAATCAAATTTCTTGTTTTTTGTAAAAAAAAATTCCAGAAGCTAAGGCATTAGAAATGTGCAGTTCACAGAGAAACAGGTGGTGTGAGGGCACGGTGAGAGACACGCCCCACTGTCCCGAGCCCTGACTGGTATCAGACAGGCCTGGCTCCACTGCGCAAAAGAAGAAACTGAGGCCGAGACCAGGGAGTGGTGCAGGGCACTGCGCAAAGCAGCCTGAGACACTCCAGTACTCAGAGGCCCAGGGCCTGAGGCAGGAGGCAGGCTGACCTGCACTCACATCCCCAGGGCTGGCCACTGTGGTGCCTCCAAGCATCACCCCACTTCCTACTTTTCTTTGAAAGCTCGCTCTGTTTGCTATTGCAAGTGGAAAATCAGTGTTCCCTGTCATAAGCAGAAATGACCAATAAATTCAATGGCAACACTATCAGTCTCCGACCCGATCCCATGTCTGTAAGACACACGCAGAGCCTGAGGCTGGCTCTGGAGCTGTTAAAAAGGAAGGTAGGTTGAGGTGTTAAAGACGGGCAAGCCCTCCATGGTGCAATCAGAAGGTGGCGGTGCTTTTAAAATATTCAGTGTTTCCTCCAATGTCAGGTGATGTTTTCAAAGTCTCTCAGTTAAAGGGCTCTTGATTTAAGGAACAAAGAGGACATCTACCTACACAACAGTGAACCTGAACTGGACCCTGAGCAGATCCCAGGTTACAACGACATGCTCCCAGAGCAGCACTGAGGATTAAGCCATGGATGGGAGACCTGGAGCTGCACTGTGGCTTTGGGCAAGTTTCCAAATTTTCTGGGCCCCAAACTCTCCACAGTTATGATCAACAAGGTTGTACCAAAAGTTCCCTACTGTCTGGACGCTCCGCATAGGCAAGGGCCCCCCTTGCACTGGGCCTCTGGGGGTGGAGTCGGGACTTCTGCCCACAGTGACAGAGCCACGACTAGTGACAGGCAGGGTTGCCCCAAGCCTGGGGACCTATGTTGGGAAGATCCTTGGACAGACAGCTAGCGCCAAAGACAGTCTGTGGTAGCCTGAAGGTTGCAGTAAGAGGCTTTGCAGCTGATGCTGGGGATGCTGAGGAGGGACAGGTGTGCTGTGGGACGCAGAGGTGGGACCTTCCTACCTTTTAGGAAACTGATCACCTTGCCCCATTTGCCAGCGTCGAAAGGGTGCAGCTTCTCCAGGCCCATGAAGGTGATATTGTAGCGCGGGGAGTACACGATGGGCCAGCGCGTTTCTGGCACATGCTGGTACAGGTGGGTGGTGTGTGGCCTTCGAAATGCAGGGGACAGGGGCACAGATGTGGGCAGCCTCCGGAGAGAACGCTGCCTCCCCTCCACTGACCCAGGCCACCCACTCCCTCTGCCTCAGAAATGGGTCATGAACAGCAACAAGAATCAAAACAGCTCCCCGCTGGGCCCTGGTGGGATCCCCTGCACCCAGCTCCGGCCTGGCTCACTCTTGGTGCCCTGAAAAGCAGGCGCCACCGTGGCACCCCTGTGACACCGGGCACCAGGTGTGCCCAAGGTCAACTTCAGGTGCACCTGGCGACAAGGCCCCAGCAGCACACCTCTGCACGACAACAACGACAGCAGCGGCGGCGTGGCTCCAGGCCTTAGCTCCCCAACTGTGAAACGTGGGGGCGGCAGCGCGGTGGCTGCGTCTGGGGCAACGAGGCGTCAGAGCCGCGAGGGTCGCCAGCGCCCGCCAGATCCGCGCCGGCCCTGCATCCGGCCAGGCGCCCCTCGCCCACCACCCCCACCTCCGCAACCCGCACCCTGCGGAACCCCCGAGAGCCCGGGATCAGTGCCCCTGCCCCCACCCCGCCGCACTCACATCCCGGTGCCGGGCCCTCCCTGCGCTGGTGGCCGCTCCGCGACCGGGGGGGCGGGGCTTGGGCCGGGCGGGCCCTCCCCGGACACGCCCCCGCCTCGGCCACCTCCTCTGGGGGCGGAGCTCCAGCGGACCGCGCAGGCCCCCTTTCTCGCGCATGCGCCTGCGTCACAAAGAGTCGGAATCCCGCGGCTAGCTCGCCGGCTGAAAAAAGGCCCAGCCCACGACGTCCATCAAGCTCAAAGTCCCGCCCACCGCAGACAATATCCCGTGGAATCTCACCGGGCTCGGAAAGCCACGCCCCTCGAAGGGAGAGACGCGGGGATTTCACCAAGCTGCGTCGCACAGGGAAGGAAAGTGCCGCGTTGCACCGCCCCAGGGCGTGGCCGTTATATGCCCCGCCCCGTGTTCGCAACCTGTTCCGGCGCGCTTACAAACTGGGTAAACAAGGAGAGACTGCTAGTGAGCAACACCCAGTTTTCCTGTGGCGGAGGCGAACTCGCTGTGTGACCTTTGGCAAGCGGATGCACTTTCTGAGTTTGGGGGTCTATCATTAAAACGTGGAGGTTGCTCCGATCTTGCTGTCTCTGACTTAATGTGAGCTGTGACGTTGCTAGTCCCAGGGGTCATACGCGCCATCCTGGGTTAAGCCCCGACCCGTCCCATCCTTGGCAGCTCTGCTGTGAGACATCCACGACCCCCACTCCACATTGTCCGAGTTCTCCAAGCCTCGGTTTCCTTATCTGTAGAACAGGCCTGCTGGCCCAATCTTAAGGTACACTGGGGTACCTGCTCACCCCCTCCTCGGTCTTCCCCATGACGCCCAGGACCTCTAGGGTGTCTGCGGGCTGTCACCTGGGAGGAGGGCTCAACAATAGAGACCAGAGGACATAAACAATGGGGCTCTGTCTGCCCAGCTGTCTCTGCCACCGGAACAGAAGCAGCTGACCAGAGGGCAGCCAGGGACAGGGCTACTGGGATCCTGGGTGACGGGGGTGGGGGTGGGCTCGAGGACAAGAAAGAACAGCGTGTCTGAAGAGTGCCTGCCGAGTGCGATGCATTTGAGTCTCATCATAACCCTACGAGGGGTACCAACATCACCTCAATTTTATCATGAGGACCAGGCATGTGTTCAACTCAGACTGGGCTAACTTCCAGGGATCTTGGGCAAGCTGCGTCAGCTCTCTGATCCTTCCAGTTTTTTCTCCTGTTATTTTGTTCGTTTTGAAGCTGTGTCTCTTGCTACATAGTTCAGGCTGGTCTTGAACTCACTGCATAGCCCAGACTGGATTCAAATTCTCATCAATTCTCCTGCCTCAGCCTCCCAGATGCTGGAATTACAGGTGCCCGTGGTTGGTCCTTCCATTTGTGCATCTGAAAATGAAGTGATGACTATTCACTTGGGCAGGAGATAATAGCATTAGTTATTATTGAGACTGCCTGTCACATGCTGAGCTCCATTCTAAAAGCATTAGGTTTGTTGAGTTCTTGAAACAGTCCTAGGGAGCAAACTGGTCACCATCACTTTACAGAAGAAGACACAGAGGCACAAAAGGATGAGTGACGCCTCAAGGTCAGGGATGCGGACAGAGTGAGGGATAGCCACAGAAGGAAAAATTAATAACATACAAGAGGGAGAGAGTACACTCAGTCCAGTATTCGTGTGACTGAATGAGCACAGACTTGGCCTCAGCAGACTTGCTCAAGTGGTGGGGAAGCCACAAGGGTGAACTGCATTTGGGACAACAGTGCAGGTCTGGGGCTGGCTGGATCTGGGAGTGAGCCCAAAGACAGTGGATCAGACTGGGTGTTTTAAGTTCTGTCTTGGTGGCTAAATGGGGAGATGGTCTGGGAGCTAGAAGGGTTTGGGGGCACCTTCAAACTGCCACGCCAGCCTGGTCCAGCTACCAGTGCTCTGAGGTGTTTCAGCAGGAAGCTGCATGACTTTAGCCACCACCTTTGGAGCCTTCTGTGACAGCAGTCTATCATGTCTGCAAGCCCAAAGTTTAGTGGGCTCAACAAGCCTGAAACCCTGTCTCAAAACTGCAAAGAGCTCAGCCCTTTCTAGGTTCAAACTCTAGAACTGACCAAAAAAAAAACTGTTATGATTTGCATATAGAGGTCCAGGCAGAGCCTCATGCACTGCTAGGTGGGGATTTTAGAAGGTGAGGGATTGTGGGGACTGACAGCTGGCTTGCTGCTAGGAGACCCTGGTCAGAAGAGGCGGGACCCTGGGGGCGGGGCCTGGAAGGGTTTCCATCCCTCCCTTCACTTTCTCAGCTCCCCAGCCCTCGCCTTGAGCAGGCCCTTCCGCCACGCCTTCCTCACTGAGTCAGGCGACCAGGGACTAAACGTGTGAGGCACAGTAAACCTCTCCTCCTCTAAATTGTGGGTGTTGCATATTGCGTCTGAGTGACAAGAAAGTGACTAAGAAAGACAGGAAGAAAATCCAAATATAACACTTCTTCTGAGAGGCATGCAATATTAACTATAGAATGCATAACAATATGTGAATAACAGTGGGCACAGATCCAAAATTGGCTAAAGATTTGGTCTGGGGCTCTACCAGGGCCCTGGCGAGCAGAAGTGAGGTCATGGGGGCGTGACCTTGAAAGGGAGCACAGAATCCCTGCCCCCCTCTTTACTTTCTGGTCATGAATTGAGCAATTTTGCTTCCACTGCCTCAGTGAAGGCTGAAAACCTTGAAGGTTCCAAGGTCTGGAACCTCCACAACTGCAAGCCAAAATAAACCTTTTCTTTTTATACGCTGATGATCTCAGGTATTTGTTATAGTAATGGAGAGCTGACTAATACGTACGTGAGTTGTTCTACAAGGTGTGAAGTAAGCAAAGAATAACTCTACAGCTAACTTCCTCCAGCCCTCTCTGAACCTGCCTCCGGTTCCCAGTTCTACCTGCAAAAAGGTCTGGTGGACTGAGAGCGCTCACGGTCACCATGGCAACCTGTCACCATGGAAACCTCAGGCGCGGTCCTGGCCCTGTGCGCTTACCATGGATATCCCAAGCCAAGGAGTTGGTCCATGGTGGTGACTGGATGATGGCCTCAGGGACCAGAAATCACTGCATCTGTGAGAGCACCTGCGCAGAATTTTCGCAGCCCCAACCTCAGCCAAACAGTCCTGCAAGGCCTCCCAAGGGTAACATCATCCTCCCTGCTGGGCTCCTGCCAACAAGTAGTTGACTGTGCCTCTGAGGCTGGACCCTGGAGATTCCCTGGACAAGGGACCTCATTAACCACAGCACTTCCAGCTCAACCACAGGCTCAGGCTGTCCTTAGCAGCACAGGGTAGGGGAGATGTTCTCCCTACCATGACTGGCACACACGAGGTGCCACACCACCCACCACGCAGATGCCCACAGCACAGAATGTCACAAGCTGCCAGAGCGTGTGCACCAAGCCCCAGCCCCGGCTCTAACTGCCACTGCCCAGTTTCCAGCCTCTCTTTCTCTGACTGTTCCCAAATGTAAATGAGATGCCCCAAATCCTAAGTGTTATCATAGCTATGCTCCTTCCCTAGAGAGGAAGACAGAAGGGAAGGGGGGGTGAGGGGGGAAGGTAAGGCAGGTGGGGAGAGAGGAAGGCACGGCGTAGTCTTGGATCTAAGTTCACATTCACCAAGGGCAGCTTCAGGTTCCATGGGTCTGACATGTAGTGAACGAGGGAGAAGGAATTCAAAAACTCCATATTAAAATACAAATACAGCTTGGCGTGACACTATTTATAATCCCAGCACTTGGGAGGCTGAGGCAGGATGATTACCATGAGTACAAGGCCAGTCTGGACTACATAGTGAGACCATGTCTTAAAACACCAGTAAAAGAAGAAAGGAAGAGAATGTAGAGGGCTGGTGTTGTAGCACAGTGGCAAAACACATATTTAGCATACCCAAGACCGTGGGTTCGGTCCCCAGCACCAATAAATAAATAAATACATAATAGAGAGCTTGGAAGGGTTCTGGGCAAGTGAGGAGCTCTGGTGTCTGTCACAGGCACAAAATCCAGGAGTACAAGCCCACAGGCACACCGCAAGCACAGACTCAGTCTCCGCAGTACACACCGCGCACACTCTCACAGGCCCGCAGGTCTTCACACTGCAGCCCCTACCCCCACCTCTTTGGACAGAGGCTGGAACTAGGAAAGGCAACTCAGTCCCCAGGCCCTCACAGCCAGCAACAGTGCCCTGCACGCACAGCCCTCCCTGTGCTGCTGGCATCTCCTGAGAAGGGGAAACTGAGGCCTAGAGAGGCAGGCCATGGGCGCTCATTCGGGTCCCCTGGGAACAGCAGCACAGGCGCTCAGAGAACTGAGACACATTTCTTCCAGAACACACGAGACTTTAAAAGGTTTTCTTTTTTTGATACAGAAAAGTGTAAAGAAAACGAAAATGGCTTGCGATGCCACCACACAGATGATCCCAGTGGCATTTTTAAAATAAACTTAATGAATGCATATGCTGAGAAAATGCAAACACTTCCAAAGATTATAAAATGAAACTACAACCTTCTTTCCTACCGCAGTTGCTCTCCCTGGAGACCATTGCTCTGCATTTCCTTCCTGAATACATTGGAATAAGAGCATTTTTTTTACCTACAAAAAGAGAATCAGAGCTGGGTATACCAGTGTGCACCTGTAATCTCCACCCTGGGAGGCTGAGGCAGGAGAATTGCAAGTTCCAGACTAGCCCTAGTGTGCTTTCCAGCCTGCATAAGACCCTGGAGCAGGGGAGTGGTGAGGAAGGATGAATGAGAGAATGAGTATCATTGTACCAGACTGTGTTTTCATCTAAAACACATCTTTAGCCAGGTGTGGTGGCGGGCCCCTGTAATCCCAGCACTCGGGAGGCTAAAGCAGAAGGACTACCATGAGTTCAAGACCAGCCTGGGCTACATACTGAGTTCAAGATCAGCCTGGACTACATATTGAGACCCTATCTCAAAAACCAACCAACAAAAAAACAAAAAACAACATACATCTTTGCAGGTCTTTCTGCGTCATCACAGCCTAATCTACCTCCTTCTTTTCAATGGCTGTACTTTGTTCTGTCATGTGATTGTGTCCTCTCTTTCTTGGTTCTTACCACACCCTGGCATAGCCTTGATATTACTGGAGGCACTGCGAGCGTTTCCCTAGGGTCGGCTGGAAGTGCTCTTTCTGGTTGAGATGGCCAAAGCAGTCTTGCAAAAGATGATGCATTTACGCTTTTGTCATGAGAACCTTAGTCTCTCTGAGCATTAATTTATGCATCTTGCTGATCTGGAAGGCAAAAATTTATACCTCAGTATTTTTTCAATATCAAGAATATGCAATACACATGTTCCTTTTGTAGCCAGAAATCGCATGAGTACAAAATTCCACAGATGCCCAAGTCCCTGCATATGTCGGCACCCCATTCTCTGTGTGTGTGTGCATCTGTCTGTGTGGTACTAGGAATCAAACCCAGAGCCTTTTCACCAAGCTACATCCTCAGCCATTTTTTATTTTATGTTTGATACAGTCTCTTGCTAAGTCATTAAGTTATCCAAACTACTCAGATGGAAATTGCAATTCTTCTGCCTCAGCCTCCCAGAGTTCTGGGATTATAGGTGAGGGTCCCTATACTTTGCTTTCTTCCTCTCTATAGCCAAAGAACATTGTATTGTAGGAATAAGCCACACGTTGTTTACTCATCTGTGGTGGATTGACATCTGGTGGTCACCTTGTAAGAGCCAGCTGAACTGAACCAGTGTGGTGCTTGCTGGGTGTGGGAGGCCCACCTGAGGGTTGTTGCCAGCAGCATAAGAGGCAGAACTGAAGAGAAAGAAGTTCAGAGCCTGTTGGGAGTTGAGAGAAGCTGTTGGGAAGTTGTTAGGGAGCTGCAGGTTCTCTTGGGCTATTCTGCTAGAGGACCTTGTCATGCTGGCTTTTCTGAGAACTTGGCTGTTCTTGTTGGGAGAGGAGCTCTGGACCTTGTCACTGAGAATAGCCATGGTTGACTTTGAGGGAGCTCCGATCCTGACTTTGAGCATCACTTCCTGGCTCTTGAGGGGAAGATGGTGCACTGCTCTGTCTCCTGGAGAATCTTGTCACTTTGGCTTTCCTGATGGGAACTTGGCTTTCCTCATCATTGGAGGAGCTCAGGACTCACTGGTGCTGAGGGTGGCTGTGGTGCTTTTCAGGGGAGCTCTGGTTCTTGCTTTGAGTGTAGCTTCCTGGCTGCAGTGCAAATCCCTCAGCCTGTTGGCACAGAACCTTCATCCTGCTGGCACAGACTTTCTAGCTCCCACCACTGACCTTTGGGCCTTCCCAGCGCAGATCCATCAAACAGGCCTGCATGAAACATTGTCATGGGCTCTGGGCCTCCAGTTGGACTCGTGAAGTGCATTGATATGGGCTCTAGGTCTTCATCTGGACTCATGGAGGACATTACTGTGGGATCCAGGCCCTCAGCTGGATTCTTTGGTCTTTAATGTGTGGACAGATTTCCTGCACTCTTTTTTTGTATATGATTCTTTGGGCGACTGTTATAAATAATTTTATAAAATATGTGACCTATATTATATTGTTCTCCTTGCAAAACCCCAAATCACAACACTTGGTATCATCAGTTCATGGATATTTGTGTTATGTTTTTGGCAATAATTTATAATACTGCTTATCAATATTCAAGTGCAAGTTTTGTTGTGGACACAGGTTTTCCTTTCTCTCGGATACACACCTAGACTCCTAATTGTTTTAATGGGTATTTCCTTTTATTCTGATGGAGGCTAAGCAGCTTCATGAATTATTCAGACCCACTGCCTGTTTTACTGTTGAGTTTTCTGCCTGTGTCCTATAGATTTGGGCTCTGCATTGATGGAGAAAATTTAATCTATTTCTGATACATGTTTTAGGCGTGTACTTCTCCAGTTTGATTTCATGCATGGCATTTTATGGTCTTCATAAATATGTTACCCTTTTGTTACTGTAACAAATACCTGAGGTGATCAATTCAACAACAGGAGAGGTTGGGCTTTGCTCACAGATTTAGAGGTTTCAGCTATCAGCAGGCACCATTGCTTTTGGGGCTTTTGCAAGGCAGCACATCATGGTGGGGAGTGTGCTACACTCATGACAGCCAGGAAGCAAAGAGAAAGAGGAATAGGAGGATCTGGGGGTCCCATCAACATCTGGGTTGAGCACCCCCAATGACCCAACTTCCTTCACCCAGGTCCCACCTCCTACGGATGCCACTGCCTGCCAGTCACTCAGTGGTGGACGCCACACTTAGCATGTGTGAGGCCTGGGGTTCAACTCCCAGCATAAAAAATCTAGAGAATAATGTCAAGTAAAATATGCTCGCTGTGGTCAAGAAATATGGCAGCTACTGAGGAATCATGGAGGCTCTCAAATGTACAATGGTGAATTTAGATGGGGTTCTCACCTGTTGGGAGTGGCTGAAGCTGGAAAGTAATCGTGCATGCAGGACCAAGCCAGCCCGAGAACCTGGGAGCTCCTCCAAGCATGTACACAAGCTGCTGCAGCTTGTTAAGTGATTGCTGGGTAGAGAGGCTGACATGAATATCAACCTTTTGGGGGTATAAATTAACGCCCTACCATTCCTGGGCAGTTTGTCTCCTCCACTTAGGAGAGAGAGGGTCCTGCCTGACCCGGCTATCGTTTCCTGTCTGTCTTTTCTTCATTTCCACTGTCATTCCCCCCATCCACCGAGGTACACAGAGAGCCCAAGGAGCCCCTGCGCTCTCCAGATGAATGGGTCCCAGGGATGCCGAGCCTTTGGTGGGAGCTGGATTATTTGCCGCCATCCATGGAGATGTCCATTGGTTCCCATCTTAGGACACTCATTCAATAATTGTCAAAATCGCATCACATCGATCATTTTCTTCAACATCCCCAGTGTCACAGAGATGTTGTACAAGATGCAGGGACAATAGGCGATGGAGAGGAGGAACATGCACAGGGTTTCCAGGAATGGGTAGACCTTGCCCAAGGATTCAGGTATCACTGCTTTCTGCCCTTTTCCAGTCACTGGCATGGTGATTATCAACAGTCACGGCAGGAGAGGATGGGAAATTGATTAACAGTCAACTCAGGGCACAATGGTCCCGTTGCAGCTAAAGCTGCTCCACTTCCAGAGGCTGAGTGGGCAGGTGGGCCAATTTCCTTATCTCTAGGAAGCTCAAAGTGTGGTTAGTGCACCGCATAAATGTCCCCTACGGAAACAGTATGGGCAGGAGATTTAGATAGCAGAGGGCCTTCTTACAGGAAAAGAGTGTGGTCATTAACTGGGACAACAACCTGTCTTAGTTTCTCTTGGTGACCCCTTCAGGTCTCCCTCGTCTCCCAAGGAACTTTGGTGGCCCCAGGTACTACTAAGAAGTCCCTTCCCATGACTCTGGCTCCTTCCAGACACCCCTAATTCCTGGGCACACCCATGCCTGTCTTTGTCCCTGGGGATGACAGTAACTTTCTCCTGGGATGAATCTCTGTGACCTAAATGTCACCTTCTTGGGACCCAACCTCCTCTACTGCCTGAGGATATTAACTAGTCCCCTGTATTAACTTCTAAGCAAGAACTTTGCACTTTCCTGGCCAGCTTGAAAATAATCACAATACAGATGGATAGAAATAAGGTTTTTTCAGATCACGAAAAAGATACATTCTTATACAAGTTGTGGAAAACCCAGAAACATACCTAAATGATATAAAAAATTAACCCAACTTCCAAATCAACTACCTCCAATCAAATCATTCCCCACTTTTGAATACATGAGATTGTATCCTGCATAATTTTATAATATGCTTTTTTATCTAGGAGCATAGCATAAAGATATCTATGTGTTGGTGATAAACTGCTTATAGACATTGTTTTAAATGATTATACATAATACATAAACTGGATATATCATCATTTACTTAACTATGTTGTTGGACATTTAGATGTTTTATAATTTTTCAGTAGTATAAAATACACTAAAATTAAAAAACATTCTGTACAAAGGTATAGCTTTTAACAGAAATTTTTCCCCCAGAGTTGGTAAGACGGTGCACACTTATGATCTGAGGTACTGAGGAGGCTGAGATAGGAGGACTTCTACCCATATCAACATAGCAAGACCACATCTCTTAAATATTTTCCCCCTGAATTTCAAATTATTTCCTCATTAAATTGAATCAAGACTGAGAACAATGAAAAAGCTTTTGGTGCACCTTATCCAATGATATTTTACAGACAGTGAACTATTTCTATTTCTCAGAACATCATGCGAAAACCTAGCCCACTTCCACATGATAGGACACCCTGCAGTTTGAATTACAAGTCTTGATAAATGATAGGAGTGTTTTTTCTATGCACACTATACATTCAGCAGCTCAGGAGAGTCTAGGAAGAAGGTAGAGGTACTGGAGTGTAGAAAAGAATCTGTGTATTGGTTAGCTACTGCTGCCTAACAAATAACCCCAAAATTTAAAGTTTAAAACAAAAACATTCACTGTTCTGTATGTATCCCTGGGCCTACGGAGTGGTCCTATTAACCTGGATAGTACTTAAATAGATGTGGGGTCAACCTTGGCTGGGACAACTCAACCGTCTGGTCTAGTGTTCCATTAACCTATGTTTCTTACATGATTCTGACATTCTGGACCAGGTGTGTCCTTGTGGATCCCACGAGGCAAAGCCACAATCACCAAGGGCATTTTCAAGCTCCAGCTTGGGTTAATTCTCCCATAATTCCATATGCCAAATTAAGTCACAAGGCCAAGCCTGCCACCAGTAGGGAAGGATGTGACAAGCAAGGGATGTGACTATAGAGAAGGAAGAATAATCAGGGTCATGACTATAGTCATTTACCTCAAGCCGCCTCCTCAGCACATGAGACTGTAGTCTCCATGGCAACTGGCAAGGACCGCTCCTGAGGCCCAGGTGGCACTGAGGCGATCTCAGTGGAGGCCGCACCCCTGGCCCATCTGGAGTGCAGAAAGTGGAGGCTCCTTGAGTTGTTACCTAGAGGCATAGACTCCAGAAAGGAAAATTAAGCTGCAGTCTGAAAAGCAACGCGGGCACAGCTGCTTCATGGGCTAGGGCTCAAATCTACAGTAAGGGAGAATATAATTGGCCCCCAGTGGACCACAGTCAGGGGAAAAGGCAAAGACACCCTACCCACCCCCACCCCCGGCATGGCCCGCTTTGAGGCCAGCAGGGTCCCCGGATATCAACTATGCCTCATTTCACAGCCCATGAGGTGGCAGTGCAGCAAGGTTCCCTGGCTCCTTTGAGGGGAGCAAGGACCGAGCCCCCCCAACTGCTCTCCGCCGCACCAGGTGGCTGCTGGAGCCTGCTGCAAACACGCAAATTGTTTCTTAATTGGAGTCCTCGCTTAATTAGCTGCTTCCTGAGCAGGCGTCTCCCTGTGCAGGGAGCTCAATCAGCACCATCCTCGGTAAACTGCTGTGACCTCACTCGCTCTCCCATCTCTGCCACCTGGGGATTCGCTTCATGGTTCTGCCCAGGAGGACAGCTGGGAAGGGTGGGGACGCGGAGGCAGCCTGTGGGGACTGAAAGCAGCTGTCTTTGCCACCACTACCCCTGACCCGCTCCAGGACTGTAGAGGGCGTCACAGCTGCCCACCAAGCCTGGACCAGGGGACAGGCAGGGAGAGACCAGCCCTAGATCTGCCACTAACTCCCTGCGTCATCGCGGGAGATCTCCATCCCTCTCTAGGCTCCCAGGACCATGATTGTAAGTCTCCCCTGCCTCCCGACCCCAGGGAGGGCTGCCAGGGTCAGCAAATAAAAGCTCAAGATGTTCTGTTCTATTTGAAGTTCAATCAGCAACAAATGGTTTTTTGGTATGTCTCACTCAGTATCTGGGATATACTTATACAAGAAAAAAAATGGTTACTAGCACAAAATTTAAGCCAGACATGGTGGCTCATGCCTATAAGCCAAGCGCTCTGGGAGGCTGAGGCAGGAGAATCACAAGTTCAAGCTCAGCCGGTGCAACTTAGCAAAACTCTGTTTCAAATTTTAAAAGTTTGGAAAAAGAGGGGCTGGGGATATAGCTTGGTGTAAAGGCCCTGGATTCAATCCTTGGTACTGAAAAAAAAGGGAATAAATTTAAGTCCAACTGTATTTTATCCCATGCCTTGAACCCAAATGGAAATACCTGTCCCTTTCTGCTCAGGGGAGGCCCCACAGTGGGGAACCAGTACAGACGTGGGGGTGGACGAGGCCCAGATGTGTAACCCACTGGTGTGTGACCTTAGGCCAGCCCAGTCCCCTTTTTGAGCCTCAGTTTCCTGAGCTAGGAAATAGAATGCTTAGTCTTGATCAGCTCTTTCTCAAGGGCCAGGAGGTCCTTCATGAAGTTGAAGATGCATTATGAGCTGCTGTGCGCGGCACACGCTAACAGAAGGGGAGCGGCAGGGTGCAGATGAAGGGGGCAAGGAAGGCCAAGGCGACCTGTTCTCCACCGAGCCTTGCAGGCTGCGGAATCCCAAGAGCCGGAGTTGGGGTTATGAGCACCTGAAAAGGCGTTGGACACCTTGGGTGAAAGAAATCTGTGCAGCCCTGGCAAAGAGCCCCGCCTGGGCTTTTTGCTGGGAAGAGCTACAGTGATCCCCTGACCAAGCCAGACTCCCACAGTCCCTCCCCAGCAGGTGTCCCTGTGGGAGAGGGGTGGTCCATGTGGGGACCACGCCCATCCAGGTGGGGCTGTGCCTCGGCCTGGTCCTGGGCCTTGGAGGTGGCTCTGGTGTCCATAAAGTGCAGATTTGTTCGAGTCCCACACCTGGGAGCCCAGGGTGGTGGGGCTGAGCGTCAGGGATTTGCCAGCCCCACCCCCTCTGGGGACCCAGGTGTCTTCCAAGGCAAGCCCATGGGAACTGCTGG
>PVLD010000685.1:244200-255942 GCA_004027595.1 Dinomys branickii
TTTTTTTTTTTTTTTTTTTTGGCAGTACTGGGGATTGAACTCAGGACCCTGCGCCTGCTAGGCAGGCACTTATTCCACTGAGCTATATCCCCAGCCCCTTGGTGCCTTCTAAGGAGAGAGGGGCCTTACACATTAACAGAGACATGGACACGTATTCTACCACCATGATGTGAAACCGCCCAAAGAGGTCCTCCTCAGAGTGTGCGCTGAGCTGTTAGGATGTCCCACCTCCAAAACAAGGAGCCAAAATGAATTCCTTCCCTGTATAAAGTAGCCCATTGGTCAGACTTTATGCAATAGCACTATTGGAAAGTGATGGAACCATTAAGAGCTGAGGCCTAAGAGGAGGAGGAAGTTGGGTTATAAGGGGTGTGGCCTTGAAAGGGATATTGGGACCCCAGCCACTCCTCTAGCCTCTTTTGCTTCCTGGCCACCAACAGGTAGGCAGCCTATTCCACCATGGCCCTGCCGTGCCATCTGCTTCACTACAGGCCTGAAACCCACGGGAGTCACCTGACCATAGACCAAACCCCCCAAACCATGAGCCATACCGTATAAACCCTTCCTCTTTTCAACCAGGTGATCTCCCATGTTTTATTACAGTAACGGAATGCTGGCTAACACACATGTTTTGCTGGTCTGTTCCCACCTGCCTTTAACTGGTTGAACATCTACAGGAATGTACTCTGTTGCTATCCACTCAGAGGTGCATCCTGGTTCCTGTGCCCCAAACAGTTACTTACCCACCTGGACAGCCTCCAGGAGGGCGTGTTTGAACCTAAGACACAGAGCTGTGTGATGGTTGGGTTGTAGGGCACTTGCTTGCCTCCTGGATAGTAGAGTTGTTCAAGTACATGTAATGACCCAGTGGAGCTGGGGAGAGGTCACTGGCCATTTTCAAAAAGGCCCCAAGGAAAAATATGGGGCCTCTCTGAGATTCAGTTTCAACATCTATAAAAGGCTTATGAGGCATAATAATGCATTCTTCATATCATTATTGTGAATTAAAGGACATATTATATCCACGATTCCTATATCTCATGTAACAAGTTACCTGAGTTGTGTACGTTTAATTTGCAACAAATCAGAAAGAGAGAGAGAAAGAGTTGGAGAGAGAATTTTAACACCTTAACCCTTGCCTTTGTCAGTTTTCCATCCCTAGAATGAAGCCCTTGAGGCAATTAACTTCTAGAGAGAAAAGGTATATTTGGGCTTATGGATCTGGGGATCGAAGTCCAACCTAGAGGGGCTCAAAGGACTGCACATCACAGCAGGTGTGCATGGCAGAGCAAACCACTTACATCGTGAGCCAAGAAGCAGCAAAGGAAGAGGAAAAGACCTGGCCCCAATCTCTTTAGGGGCACCTTCAGTGGCCCAGGGACCTCGCACAGAAACTCCTGAAGGTCCGCAGCAGCCCCAGTAGTGCACACCGACCCTTGTGGTACATGCAGCATCCAGCCTATAGCCGGGTCTCAATTTTACTAAGTGAGGATGCTTTAGAGAATTTTCAAGGATAAATTTGAGTTTTACATGCAGGCTTCGGAACCTAAGTTCCACCCAAGGCAGAGAAGTCATTTCGCGTCCTCCCGCAAGCCAGGACCCTGCGGGCTGAGTGAGCGCAAAGGGACCAGGCTTGGCGGCTCACAGCAAGCCACAGGGAAATAGAGGAACAAGAAACGCAAGGGCCTGTCTACAGCCTTGTTGCCCTGCATACGACCGCAAGGTGGCGCTGCGAAGCAACATACAGCAAAGTCCCTCAGAAGCTCTTGCTCGTCGTCTTTGCCTGCTGGCCCGGATGTTCCCACGGTCTAGAGAAGACCCTGCATCAGCTGGTGCAGGTGGGCGTGGCGGAGCATTTCCTCGCTGTTTCAGGAAGCCAACAGAGGGGGCTTTGCTTTTTTTGTTTTTAAGCTACAGAAGGGGCTTCTTGATCAGGTGAACTAAAAAGTCACTGTAGGGCAATTTTTTTCCTTGTAGTACTGGATCTTAAACCCAGGACCTTCACGCTGAACTGTATCTCCTGTCCTTTCATTCATTCACTAATTAATTTAGTGGTACTGAGGATGGAGCCCATGAGTGCCTGGCCATGGAGTCATATCCCTGGTCTTAAATTTTTTTAAATGTTTTTATTCTGAGACAGGCTCTCACTAAATTGTTGAGCTGCCCGATTGAGAAGAGAGTCGTTGTTCTTCCGGCCTCACTGTCCCTCGATGCTGTGAGGGCAGGAATGTGCCTCAGTGCCTGCCTGGCTCCAGCTGTTACTCTGAGAAGAATCGTTGCATTGTTCTCCTTAAGCAAGCAAGTGGAAATCAAGTGTGAGGGCGGGGGTGACCCGCCGCGGTAGAGTGCTTACCCAGCATTGCAAAAAGTGTTCGAAAACATATATATATTACAAAGCAAGACTAGAGGGACGCCCACTGTCTCGGGAGGAGATTATGAGACCCGCTAACTCTTCCTCAGAGCTTGTTTGGAGAAAAGTGGGAGAGTCCTGTGTTGGGCCCAGTTACCTCTTGGGCACAAAGTATTCAAGATCCCAGGAGGTGGGGTGTGGCTGCTATAGAGCTCTTGCCTGGCACACGCAAGACCCTGGGGTCCATCCTTGCCACCAAAGAACAATTGGACCCTGCTAAAGCTTGGTCCAGTCCTCGTGACAAGATTTTCTCTGGGCTGGGTGTGCAACTCTGTTGTGGAGCACGCTCCACGCCAGCACCCCTGCCTGCCAATCCTTTGAATTGCTGGAATTCATAATGCCCCAGAATTTCTCTAACAGTCGGGAAGAAAGCAGACTTTATCTGGTAGGTGCAGATTCAAGTCTATTTTAATTTGGGAACTTGGGGGTATTCTGCACTAAGTGTAGCACAACCTTATTTAGCCCCAAGTTTTGTTGTCCTTTCGTAGGGAATTTCACCCTTTAGACACTGCCCCTCTCTGAGATTTCTCTTTTCCTTTGCTAGTTTACAGCCACTACGTAATGCAGGTTGGGCTTGAACTCAGGGAGATCCTCCTGCCTCAGCCTCCCAAGTGCTGGGATTGCTGGTGTGTGCTACCACACCTGGTGCCTTAACCATTTTTCACTGCGCGGTTTGGTGGCACTCAGTACATTCACATTGTGGCTGGACCATCGCTACCATCCCTTTCTGTTACTTTTTCCTCTTCCCAAATAGAAACTCTAAACACTAGCTCCCCATGCCTTTAACTCAGCTGCCAGGAACTGCTATTCTACTTTCTGTCTGTATGACTCTGAGTACTCTTGGGGGCTCACAGAAGTGGAAACACACAGTATTTGTTCTGGCTTATTTCACTTAGTATCCTTTCCCCAAGGTTTATCCGTGTTGTAACATGCGTCAGAATCTCCTTTTTGATAACCTAATAATATTCCACCCGTGGATAGACATGTTATGTTGACCCATTTGTCTGCTCAAGGGCACTTGGTTGATTTCACCTTTGCTATTGCACATAATGCTTCTGTGAAACTGGGTGGGCATATGGCTCCTGGTGTCCTGCTGTCAGTTCTTTGGGGTGCATATCCTGAACTGAAATTGCTGGGCTGAGTATAATTCTGTTAAGTTTTTCGGGAAACTCCATACCGCTTTCCAAAGGTGCTGCATCATCACGTCCCAGCAGCAGAGCACAAGGGCCCCAATATCCCCACATCTTCACCAGCACACTCACCTTCTGTGTTTTTTGTTTTGCAGTTTCAGGCTTGAACCCAAGGCCTTACATTGAGCTGCATCTGTAGCCCTTTATATTTTATTTTATTTCAAGACAGGCTATTAAGTCACTAACTTGCCTGGGCTGAGCTCTGATTTCAGATCCTCCCGCCTCAGCCTCCCAGAGAGCTGCAGTTGTAGGCCTGAGCCACCATGCCCAGCTTGTTCCGTGTCTTTGACGGTGTCCACCCTGTGAGTGTGGGGTGGGCCCCATGTTTGGCTTGATTTGCATTTCCCTATCATTTTGTAGAGTGACATGGAGGCTTCATGGTGAGGGGTGATGCCCCTGGTGGCTTCTGGCCTTGCTGTGGTGGTTACAGTGGGACCCGAGGGAGGTCATGCCCTTTGCAAGCCAAGCCTTGGAGACCCTGCATGCTCCCAGCGCCTCTTTTGTGTTTTCCTGTGGCCGAAGGCCCCAGCTGGGTGCAGCGGGCCAGCCATGGGACAGGCCAGCCAGGTGGGCCAAGCCTGGCCTGGCCAGAGAGTCCAGCGGGATCATAGAGTCCCAAGCATTAGTAAGTCAGCTTTTTCCAAGTCAGTGAGTTTGGAGTGGCTTGATGTGTAACAATTGCTAAATGGTATGTTAGTGCCCCAGCTCTGGTTCAGGTTCATGTCCCCATGATATAAGGTGTGGCGAAACTGGCTGGGAAAAAAAGCAGAGCCTGTCAATTACAAGATGCCTGGACAGTGCCAAATAATTCCCATAACCCCTTATGTGGAACGTCTCGCGGGCTCTCGCGAGATGTGGACAGCATAGAGGAGGTGAGACACCCCGAGCATCTCGCTCTGCGAGCTTTATTCTGCTCGCTGCTCTGGAGGCTTGCAGCCAGGGTGATCCGTGGTAGGTGGTGTCATGGAAGAGGTCCTTGCAGGACACACAGGTCACACAATAAGACCAGGAGCCAGAGAGACTGGAAGACCAGTCTTGCTGCTGTATAAAGCTCTCTGGAGACCCAACTGGTCCTCGCAGGTCGTGCCAGGGTCATCACCTCCACCACAGGATGCGGCAGGCTCTGACGTCACCGCCTACTCACAGACTGTCCCCCGCAGGTCCTCATTTGCCTTTCCATTTGCAGATCCTGGACATTTGGTCCAGCTGTTTTGCATTTGTATTTTCTCATCCATAAAACAGAAGTAACAGTGGTGCTGCTTCACAGGATGCTGGGAGTCAGTGCTGGCCATGTCCTGGATGCGCTCCACAAGTGGGAGCACGTTGGGTGTCCAGACGTGTTCGGTTGATTATTAAAGTTGAGATGCTTTTATTTTCATGGGTGTATACTACACAGATCTTCAGTATGCATGCATGTGTTCAATTTCCATCCCCTCAGAGTGGAGTTGGCCACTGCGGTGGGCTTCCCTGCCCTGGATGCCATCCTGCTGGGACTGCTAGCAGGGCAGATTCCTTTGAGGGGCGCTGGAACTTCAGATCCAAGGACCCTCACGGCCGCGTTCTTTCTGTGTCTGGCTTTTCTCGCTCAGCGCTGTGCCCCCGGGGTTTGTGCCTGTCTCTGTGTGTTGAGCAGTGGCCCCCTCCTGTCACTGGCGAGGGTCGGTTCCTGAGCATGCATGGCACATGCCTTCTCCTGCTGTGGACGTCTGTGCACCAGGCTTTCTTTGGGCACGTGTGGTTTTACTGGGTGAGGAGCTAGGACTTGCTTGGGTCCTTGATTTTGGCGAACTTTACAGGAAATGGCCAAACAGGTCTCAAGAAGCAGCTGTGTCATTTCAAACTCCCAGAGACAATGCCAGAGAGGTCCAGTTGTGTGGGGCCTGGGCCGCGTGTGGTGGTGTCGCTTCTGCCCTCTGGGCGGTGTCAGTGGTGACCTGCTGGGGCGTCACTTTGCATTTCTCTGATGACTAGCAGTGATGGGTACTTTTTCATATACACTTTTTTTTGTTGTTTTTGAAACAGCTCTGTAGTTCAGGCTGGGCTTGAACTCACTGTGTAGCCCAGGCTGGCCTTGAACTCATGGTGATCTTTCTGCCTCAGCCCCCTGAATATTATCCTTTCCGTGCCTGGCTTCTTTCCCTCAGCATAATTGTTTTAAAATCCACACACAGAGCAGATTGTGCTGGAAGTCCTCTCTGGTTTCTTGCCACATTGTGTGGATGTAGCACAGTCTGCTTGTTCCCTCAGCTCTGAGGGACAGTTAGATCATTTCCACTTTTTGGTGACATCCACATAGCCATTGTGAACAGCTGCACACACGTCTTTGTGGGACAGATGTTTTTATGCCTCTGAGCAAAGACCTATGAGTGGCATTGCTGCTCCTAGGATGCATGCACGTTTACCCTCATCAGTATCTGGCGTGACCGTTTTTCCCCCATTTTGGCCATTCTAATAAATATGCAGTGTCATTTCATGGTGGCTTTAATTTGCATTCTTTGGTGGATGTAGCCAGTGTTGCTTTCAGTGTAAAGAACATGCACTTTTCATTAAATGTATTTCTAAATAATTGATATATATATTTTTAAAAAGGATAAAATGGAGACAAAGCTTTGTAAATCAGGAGGGGACAAGGGGTTGAAGAGAGGGGAGGGGAATGGGGAAAAAGAGTAACTAAGGCATATCAGGTATAGGTGCAGATCCTCTATGACGAATGTGATCATTACGCATGTCTAAATTGTACCAGTAAGCTTAGTTTTAAAAATGATTGTTTTGGTGTCATAACAAATGGTGTCCTCTTACATTTCTTCCAATTACTTGTTGATAGAATATATAACATGATCTTGGGAGGGGGCATGATGAAGACAGAATTGATGGCCTCGTACATGCTAACCTCTCCTTCTACCACTGAATGACACTCCTAACCCCAATACAAACATAATTTTTGAATACCGAGCTTGTGTCCTACAACCTTGTTACATTTCAGACCTTGTAAGTTTTGCCTCTTTATTAAACTCTTTGGAGTTTTATACATGTAGTATCACGTTGCCTGCAAAAAGAAGCAGATTATTGTTTCTTTCAGGTTTGTCTCTCCTTGACCTTGGAGCACTGGTTAGAAGTTCCAGTACAATGCCAAAGAGAGCTGGTGTGATTAGACCCTCATGCCCTGGGGCTGCTGTGAAGGGAAACTTTCAATATTTGACTATGAAGCATGTAGTTAACTATGGGCACCTCATTGGTGAAAGCCCTTTATTAAAGAAGTCCTCATCTCTTCCCACTTTTCTGAAAATGCTGTTATCACATAGGCACTGAATGTTCTCAAATTCTTTTCTTGCCATAGAAGAGGTTCACACAATTCTCCTCTATCTTATAAACATGCTGATCTATATTGATCATGCTTCGAATGCTCAATCAGTCCTACGTGCTGAGTATAACCCTTACTTGAACATGACATATTATATTTTTGCATGCTGCTGGATTCCATTTCCTAATATTTTGTTGAGGATTGTTATGCTTAAGGGTGATATTAATCTATCATTTTCTTTTTGTGTAAAGTCTCTTTTACAGTTTGGGATCAGGGTGATGCTGACCCTGGTGGAAGAACTTCCATCTCCATGTTCAGAAAGAGACTGTGTGAATTAATCTTAATTATTCCATAATTATTTGATAGAATCCCTGCAGAGATGTTCAACTGACCTGGAGTTTTCTTTATAAGGAAACAGTGTGTGATAGATTTAATTTTTAAGAGCTAGAGGGCTATTCATATTTTTATTTCTTTTTATATTCATTTTGATGAGTTGAATTTTTCAAGGGACTTTTTTTAAGTTCACCTAGGTTGCCCAATTTATTTAATAGAAAGTTGTTATTAATAGTGATTTAGCACCTTCTTTTAGTATAGACAAAAAGTAAATAAAAGGATATAAAGTATTTAACAACATTATAAAAAAGTCATCAAAATAGATATTTATGGAATAATATAATAAATGATTGCAGAGTATACATTATTTTCTAGTAGTCATGAAATATCTACTACATATAGACTATATGCTGGACCATGAGACAAGTCTCAGAATGGTATTATATTAGATATTAGCAAAATAGACTCTTTTTCACACCTATTAAGATGTTTACTATTTAAAAAAGCAGAAAATAACAAGAGATATCAGGAAGGTAGAGAAATCAGAACTCATACAGTATTGGTGGGAAAGTCAAATAGTATGGTCACTCTGAAAAGAAACAATTGGGAGGTTCCCTCAAAAAAATTAAAAGTGAAATTACTACCTGACCCAGCAACCCCACTTCTGGTTCCATTTCCAGGACACTTGGAAGCAGGATCCCTAAGAGAACTATTTGTATACTTGTGTCCACAGCCACATTCATCACAGTCACCAAAAGCTGGACATAACTGGAATGTCTACTGGCAGATGAATGGATAAAAAAAAATGTGGCTTATCCACATGATGGGATGTTATTCAGTTTTTTAAAAGAAGAAAATTCTGACACTTGCTCCATTTATGAGCCTTCAGGACATGATGCTAAGTGAAATAAGCCAGTCACAGGACAACTACTACATAAGTGCACTTTGCTGAAGTCGCTGGAGTCATCAGATTTTGACAGGCTGAGGGAGAATGGTGGTTTGAAGGGCCAAGGGGAGGGGGGATGGGGAGCTGTTGCCTAAGGGGTGCAGTGTCACTCTGGGAAGATGAAAGAGTTATGGAGGTAAATGGGGTGATCATTGCACAACACCATGAACGTGCTTAACACCGGTGTTAAATGGAAACTCTTGTGCTGTATGTCTCTTACTATGGTTAAAAATAAAGTTAAAAAAGTCATTTACGGTGGCTCAGTGGTAGAGCATTTGCTTAGCATGTGTGAAGTCCTGGGTTTAATTCCCAGCACCAAAATAAAAAAAAATAGCTTTAAAAGAAATCCTCCAAATATTTAAAAATCACATAACTCACTTTTAAATAAGAAATGATTACAACAAAGTCACAAGGGAAATAAGGACATTTTGAATGATGAAAACAGCATTTAAAAACTGGAAGGATGCCAGGAAATCAGCCCTTGAAGGAAAACAATAGCTCCTAGAGTGGCTAACAGTGTGTATGGGCTTGACTGGGCCCAGGGTGCCCAGACGCTGGCTGAAGCGTTCTCCTGTGTCTGTGAGGGTGTTTCTGGAGGAGGGAAACACTTGATCTATAGACTGAATATAGCAGAGTGTCCTCCCCAGGTGGGTGGGCCTTGTCTGATCAGTTGAGGGTCTGGGCAGAGCAAAAGCAGGGCCCACGGGGAACTCCTTCTCCCTGACTCTAGGAGGAGGAACGTTCATTTTCTTCTGCTCTCAGGCTGAGATTTAAACCATCGATTCTCCTGGTTCTAGGCCTTCAGACTCGGACTGGAAGTGCGGCACCAGCTGTCCGGGATCTCCAGCCTCCTGACTGCAGGTTACAGGGATTCTCAGCCTTCAGAATCCCATGAGCTAATTCTGTGTAGCCAGTCTCGATCTCCTCCTTTCCTCCTCCTTTGTGTCACCCCCCCACACACACACAGATATTCTCCGATTTACAGTGGTTCTGATATAGGAGACAGGGCGTGGCAAAGCTGGCTGGAGGAAATGAGGGGGAGCTGTCAATGACAAGATCCCAGGGCAACCGAGGACCCCTGTGTGGAACTTCTCTCGAGCTCCCAGGGGATGTGGATGGCATAAAAGAAGAGTGGCCGTCGAGGAAAGCTGCCATCCTGTGGGAGTTTGCATGAAACGCCCACACGGCGCTTTTCAGATGTGTGTACTTTTATTTTTTCGCTTTTACTCTCTTTTTCTCTTTGTTCAGCCCAGATTTGCTCTGCAGAGCTGGTTTCTTCCATGCCCATTCACCCCGCGCTTTTCGAGTAAACTTTTGACACCATTATTTGCTTGACTCATCCAGTTCTTTATCCGAGGCAAGAAGGCCCTGGAATACTTTTGATTGGCGAGTTATTTTGCTAAGAAAAAACACCCTATAGCACTCCAACTTAAAGATTTTTCAAGTGTAGGATGGTGAGAAAGTGGTATGCATTCAGGGGGCACCAAGCTTTAAATTCTGATATTTCCTAGAGCTAGCCATCTGCAGTATCTTCTTCTGCAACTCAGGCCAGCAGCAGCTCAGGGGGGCAGGCAATCAGCGGGTGCCACTGATACCCTGGAAAGAGTCGCATTAAGCTAGGGCAAGGTGTATTACACTGCGCGTTTAATTTAAAATATTTTCAACTTGTCCCAGGTTTATCAAGTATTGGGATGTAACCCCTTCGTGCATCATCTGAACACATAATCAAGTTGCTAAGGGCAAGGCAGAAGTTGAAATGGCTCATTCAGGGTCTCCCATTGGTAACTAAAAGCACCAGACTGTGAATGTAGGATTGGGCTCTAGAGTCTGGTGCGTGCATCTTGACTGATGCTGGTGCCCTGTGACTTTCTCAGGGCTGGGAGAGGGAGGGGACCAGGCTTCTGCTGTGGTGCTCCGAGAGAAGGTGTTTGGACCAGTGTATGCAGCCAAGCTATAGAAAGGCAGATTCTGGATGGACACAGGGCAGGAGTGCCTGAGATGATCTGATGCTGGGAAACACACTTCGATCTTAGCCCTCCTGCCTGGTGCGCCACTCCACTACCTCTGCTGTCGTTGAAGTGACCAATGTGTACTTGTACACTAGTGAGGTGACTGACAGCTGGCAGCCCCTGGGGGCTCAGGGTGGGGCTGGCTCAGGAAGGACCAAGGTGGGCTGAGAGAACTGGGACTTTCAGTCCATCTCTGGGTTCTGGGGAGGGGACAGGGTGAAGGTTGTGCTGATCACCAACATCCACTGATTAATGGAATCTCCATAAAACCCAACATGACTAGGAGGGTTCCAGGGAGTGGAGCATGCAGGGAGGGCTTGAAAGCCCACACCCTTCTCTAATCTACCCTCACGCATCTCTTCCTCTGCATCCTTTGTAACAGTCTAACAAACCACCAAAGTGTTTCCCAGTGTTCTATGAGCCACTCTAGCAAATGAGCTGAACCCAAAGAGGGGGATGGGAACCCCTTTCTATTATAGCCGGTGGATCAGAAGCACAGTGAAATCACCTTGGGGTTTGCAGTTGTCATGGGGTGTGGGAGGACTACTTCGGGACTGAGCCCTCGATTTGTGGTCTCTTAATGCAGTCTTGAGGTAGGCAGCATTGGAACAGGTTTGGATCAGCATTTTGGGGGCCAAGTGGAGCACCCTGCTCACAGCCATTGTCAGCAGTGTGTTGTGAGAGTATGAACATATTCTGAGTTTGAGTTTGTTTTTTCTGGAGATGGGAATGAATCCTTTGTCCCTGGGGACGCTCAACATCGAGGTCAAACAATAATTGTACTCACAGCCAACCCTGTAATTCATTTTACGTTCAAACCAGGTATCTAGTGGGGCAGATGTTATTGTGGTCATCTTAATATATCATATTTTAAAAAGATGATTTTTTTTATCAACCATACTTTTCTGGTTGTAGGGCTAAAGGCCAGGAAGATATTGTAAATAGGAATGTGATTCATTTTCCTCTCTGCAAAAGATATAATCAAATGAACAAACAAAACCCTCTCATCCTCAGGAATATGGAGAGGATTCTAGCTTCACATCCCTAAGTGGAGGAAAATTCACTGGGCCTGAATGTGGGCCAGGCACTATGGGATCAAGGGACTGGGACTCATTTCCCGGGGTCTCAAGGTCATCTTCGAGATAGGAATAATAGTGTCACTGTGCATTTGCTGGGTCTCTTCAAGGATGTTTCCATTGCTATGTCTTATGCTTTGGTTTTTAATGAGGATAAAAGATCACAGGTGGGGGCCGGGTGTAGCTCAGTGGTGGAAGGCTTGCCCAGCAGGTGTAAGTTCTGAGGTTCTTATTGAAAATGACAGAGTACAGAGGGGATCCACGTGCTGTGTCCCTTGGGCAGGATACCTCAACCTCAGGATCAGAATAAATATAGGGAGAATTATAATTTCCTTTTTTAAAATGTGGGAGCTGGGCATGGTGGTACACATCTGTAGTTCTAGCTACTAGGGAGGCTGAGGCAGGAGGATCGTTTGAGCCTAAGAGTTCGGGGTCAGGCCAGGCAACATAGTGAAACCTGTCTTAAAAAAGAAAGAG
>PVLD010000686.1:0-255605 GCA_004027595.1 Dinomys branickii
TACTAAGGCAGTGTAGATAGATGATAGACAGACAGACAGACAGACAGATAGAATAACTGTACCTCTGATATCTGGTGGTTTATTGAAAGGAACAGTTAATGCTTAAATTTTTATATATTTTGACCAATTTTATATGCTTATATCCGGTAATCTGAGCAACTGATGTGAACACAACAATTTGCAGTATAACAACCATTGGTGAATTCCTACCATCCTGTCTAGTGAAACTCTGTAGTCTCTAATATTCTTTTATATTATTACATTCTTATTCTCTTTAATGCTTTGAACAATCTTCTGTTCTTACATCTGGTAATCTGAGCAACTTTGTTCAAGATAATAATATGTACTACAACCACCACTGTTAATCCCTATCATTGGTTTGAAACCCATATTACCTTCAATGTCCTTACTTTATTTTGTTTGTATTTTGCTATTGTTCTTTTTTTAACTATTCTCTTTAAAATAAAAAAAAGTGAAATATTCTTATTGCTGATATGGAGGACATATTCCTGCCCCGGATAGATCAAACCAGCCACAGGACATTTCTTAAAACAAAGCCCAACCTAGAGCAAGGGACTCATTCCCTGCAAGTCTAGGAAGCCTGGGAGGGATGAGGAAGCTGAGGAAGAATAGATGGAAGCTGGCTGAGGCTGGTTCATGAGATTTCAAGAGAGCCCTATCTCCACAACACAAAAGTGCGAGGAAAAGTGGCAAACACCGATGGAGAAGTCGCGGCAAGTTATGCAGGAGATCTAGCTATGACAGCTGACGGAGGTGCCTACACTAACCAGCAGATTTGCAGGGTGGAGCCTTCTGTTAGCAGATGTCATCCAGGACTCTCATATTCAAGGGAGAAGAATCAAGGTGTGGGATCAATACTTCAAAAGGGCAGACTGACGGGGGCTAAAGGAGCCAGGGACTTTCCGTTGAAGTCAGTGCTCATTTACCGTTCTGTAAATCCTAGGGCTCCTGTGAATTATTCTAAATCTATCCTGTCTGTGCTCTGTGAATGGGACAACAAAACCTGAGAGACAGCACATGGTTTACTGGGTAATTTAACTGACTGTTGAGACCTACCAATCAGAAAATGACACACTCCTTTCAAAATATCACTGCTCATTGACAATGCCTCTAGTCACCCAAGAACTCTGACGGAAATGTACAAGATTAATGTTCTCATGCCTGCTAACACAAAAGCCATTCTGTAGCCTGTGGATCAAGAAGTAATTTTGACTTTTAGGTCTTATATTTAAGAAATACATTTCCTAAAGTTATAGCTGCCACAGATGGTGATTTTGTTTTTCTGTTGGATGTGGAAGGTAAATTGACAACTTTTGGGAAAGGATTCACCATTCTGTATGCTATTAAGAATTTTTATAACTCATGGGAGAAATTCAAAGTACTAACAAAAGCTCATAAGAAGGTGATTGTAACCTTCATGAATGACTTCAAGGAATTCAACACTTCAGTGGGAAAAGTGACAGCACATGGAGTAGAAACAAGAGAACTAGAATTAGAAACAGAACCTCAAATGGGGCTGGATTGTTGCAATCACATGCAATCAATTGCTGCCACCACATGTTAAAGCATACAGTGGGATAAGTAGTTGCTTCTTATGCATGAGCAAAGAAAGTAGTTTCTTGGAACAGAATCTACTCCTGGTGAAGATGCTGTGAACATTACTGACATGAAAATAAAGGGCTTACACTATCACACACACTTAGTTGATAACGCAGTCACAGGGTTTAAGAGGGCTGACTCCAGTGTCGAAAACAGTTCTATTGTGGATACAGCGTTGTCAAGCCACATCACATGCTACAGAGAAATCTTTTGTGGCAGGAAGAATCAATTTATATGGCAAACTTCTCTGCTGTCTTATTTTAAGAAATTGCCACAGTCATCCCATCCTTAGTCAGCAGCCATACACATCAAGAGGAGACCCTCTACAAGAGACAGTTGTGCCTCAGGGAAGGCTCAGATGATGGTCAGCATTTTTAAGTAACAACGTACTTTAATTAATATAGGTACTTTAAAAAGATATTATACAATAGTACACTCAATAGACTATATTATCTCAATAGTATGGTATAAGCATAACTTTCATATGTACTGGGAAACCAAAAAATTGTGAGTTGCTTTATTACAATACTTGCTTTATTGTTTGAATTGGGAAGTGAACCCACAGTGTTTCTAAGGTGTACTGAATACTGTTTCACCCATCATGAAGACTCAAACATGAGTACCAGCTATTACCAAGCATACCCCTTTATTATACCACTGAGTAAACCATAGAGGTTAAACAGAAACAAGCCAGACCCTGAGTTTACTGTCATCTCTGTTTTAGTATAAGTCTGCCCTTGCTCTCAGAAGCAACTGACCACCCATATCAAGTCAATGAGTTTTCTTTTCGTGTGAAAGGATTTTACTTGTACAATTTTTTCACACAAACATCTTAATGTTTATGCTAATGTATCCTAAGAAAATGGAAGATAATTCTAGAAAATGTCCAACTCTAAAGTGTCAAGCAGAAATCCTTCCACATTCATCATCTTGAAGGTTGGGTCAAAGTGTTCCGAGGATATCTGGCTTTATTATAAGAAGTGCTTGCGTTCTCTCATATTGCATGGAGTTGTAGAGAGGGAAGATGGGGGCTTTGGCCCCCCGATCTCCCTTCCTAATTGTCCTTCTCACCTACACAAGTCACAGTCCCGTGGTGCTAGGAGTTTATAGGACACTTCTTGGGCTTCCAGAATTAACAGATCCCATTTCTGCTTCTTAGTTCCTTTTCCTGTTTCTACCAAAGAAATCACTTAAGAATGAATAAATGAAATCAAATTAAAATGTAAAAATAAAAAAGTGGAGCAGGGGAGCCAGCTTCTTGTATCCTTCACTACAGAGACCAAGCTGTGCGAATGGGTCTGAATTCATTACTGTCTCCTCGGGTGCTGTGTGCCTGGAGATCTCACAGTCTGAAGTGTGGCTGTGTGCTGTCCCGCATAACCACATAGCAGTGGTTAATGAATGCACAGGGGCTGGAGGACCAGGCTGGCGGGAGCAGGCTGACACTTGATCTTCTGAGTGAAACTCATGCTAACAGATCACAGTTTGCCCTCTGAAAGCTTTCCATGGCCTCTGCTCCTGCCAGCCTCCTACCTTATCAGCAGGCACCAAAAGCTTCAAATTACAGCAGCTAATTGTATAAAAACGGAAATGCATCCTTCTAACGGAGAGATGAATGCCCCAATTTTTTCTCTTCATTCACTGAGGCAAAACAAAAACACAGATAAAGGCTGTGGCACACAAAAGTAAATTAGCTCACTTTAGAGCCACAGTGTACACCCAGGCTAAAATCTAAGGTGTCTCAGATGCTAGAGACCCGTATTTGAAAGGAAGAAAACAACCCAAATTAGCTGCTGACAAATTATCCAAGAGACAATCTGCCAAATCCCTTGATAGGTGTAAGTTAGCAGTGCAATTTACCTCCACTTCATGGATAAGTTACTTTGTGCCTGAGATAGTTTCATTCATAGCCTGGTTTTATGACATTTTTTATAACTGTGACGCCCTATATTGGTCCCAAGTATAAACAGAGCAGAATAGTATAAGGCATCAAAATAAAGATTTAATGTGAAATTGTCTAATGCAATTGGGACTCGCATTATAGCCGATAGGACACATTTTTCATGAGCATTCTATAGCTCCAGTAGATTTCTTATGGACTAACAGAGTTTGTATAAAAAGCACATTTGCAGTTGATTCAAGGAAAAAGACTCTTGTTACATCAACCTAATTTATCTAAAGAGATCCAATTAAAAATGTCCATGGAGTAATTTCATCTTTTTATTAAATTGCCCAGAAGAAAAAAAGCAATATTAATGTAGGGTTATTGAGACACTAAAATTCAAAGGAGAGGGAGAGAAATTGGACTTATGCCACTTAAAAGACAGTCTGAGATCAAAACCTTGGATGATTTTCTTCTGACAATTAATCACCGTGTGCAGTGCTAATATGTTTTAATACTCCAATTTCAAGGGATAGAATTTGCAATTATCTTAAAGAGGTGGCATCACAGTGGCATGGGGACAGTGACAAATGGAAAGAGGGAAGAAGGCAATTAACAGATCTGGTATTTGCTCAATTTTAAACAGTATCTGTGGTGGATTGACAATGGGCAGTTGACTTGTCAAACCCATTCACACCCAGCTGAACTGAATCAGCGTGGTGCTAGGTATGGAAGGGCCACCTGAACAGCATAAAAAGAGAACTGGAGGGGAAGAGGGGGTGCTGTTGATTCTTCTGGAGAGATCTTCCTAATATGAACTCGATCAGCTGTTCTCATCATCAGAGGAGCTTAGGACCTCCTCACTGAGTTTGGCTGCAATTCACTTTGGGGGAGCTGGCCCTTGACTTTTGCATCGCTCTCTGCCTCCAGCGCAGATCCCTCAGCCCGCTGGCACAGATCCTTCATCCTACTGGTGCAGACTTTCTAGCTTCCGCCACCAACCTTTGGGCCTTCCCAGTATAGATCCTCAACACAGACTTGCATGAGACATTATTGTGGGCTATAGGTCTCTCACTGGACTCGTGGAGGACACTGTCATGGGCTCTAGGTCTTCAGCTGAACTCATGCAGGAAATGTGAGATCCAGGACTTCATTTGGATTCCTTGGGTCTCTAGTGTGTGAACAGATCTCCCATACTCTTTTGCATTTGACTCTTTAGGTGAATATTATGAAATAGAACTGTAAGTTCTGTGCCCTGTATTATCTTTTCCCTTGCAAACCCTGACTACAGCAAAATTGGTACCAGGAGTGGAGTCCAGAACAAGAAAAGGCTCTGCAACAGGTTAAGGCTGTTGTGCAGGCTGCTGTGCCACTGGGACTAGCAGTGATCCAGCAGATCCAACGGTACTTGAAGCGTCAGTGGCAGGGAGAGATGCTGTTTGGAGTCACTGGAAGGGCCTATAGGTGAATTGCAGCAGAGGCCTTTAGGGTTTTGGAGAAAGGCTCTGCCGTCATCTGCAGACAGTTCTTGGCCTGGTGTTGGGCTTTAGTGGAAACTTGGCTATGGGACACCAGGTCACCATGTGACCTAAGCTGCCTATCATGACCTGGGTATTATCTGATCCACAAGTCATAAGGTTAGACATGCACAGCAACAGTCTATCATTAAATGGAAGTGGTATATTTGTGATTGATCTACATCAGGTCCAAACAATACAAGTAAATTACAGGAGGAAATTGCCCAGATACCTTGGCTGCAATGCCTGCTGTATTGTCTTCTGTTTTCCAGCATGTACTATGGCCTTGTGGAGTGCACCATATGATCACCTGTCAGAGGAAGAGAAGGCCAGGGACTGGTTTATGGATGACTGTGCACATTACGCAGGCACCACCCTCAAGCGGACAACTGTAGCATTACAGCCCCTTTCTGGGACATCCATGAAGGACAGTAGTGAAGGGAAATTGTCGCAGTGGGCAGAACTTTGGGCAGTGCACTCGGTAGCATGTTTTGCCTGAGAAATAGCCAGATGTGCAACTGTACAATGATTCATGGGCTGTAGTCAATGGCCTTGCCATATGGTCAGGAACTTGTAAGGAATATAACTAGAAAATTAGTGACAAAGATATCTGGAGAAAAACTATGTGGATAGAACTCTCCCTATGGGCAAAGGATGTAAAAATATTTGTTTCCCATGTAAATGCTCACCAAAAGGTGACATCTGCAGAAGAGGACTTTAATAATCAAGTGGATAAGATGACCCGTTCTGTAGAGAGCAGCCAACCTCCTTCGCCAGCCACCCCTGTCATTGCCCAATGGGCCCATGAACAGAGCGGCCATGGTGGCAAGGATGCAGGTTATGCATGGGCTCAGCAACATGGACTCCCACTCACCAGGCTGATCTGGTGACAGCCACTGCTGAATGCCCAGTATGCCAGCAGCGCAGACCAACACAAACTCCGTGATATGGCACCATTTCCCAGGGGTCCACCAGGTTGATTATATTGGACCATTTCCATCATGGAAGGGACTGCACTTTGTCCTCACTGGCATAGACCTGTATTCTGGATATGGATTTGCTTTCATTGCATATAATGCTTCTGCCATCCATGTACTCACAGAATGCCCTATCCACCCTCATGGAATTCCACACAGTAAAGCCTCAGACTAAGGAACACATTTTA
Organism: Dinomys branickii; assembly: GCA_004027595.1. Taxonomy (NCBI): domain Eukaryota; kingdom Metazoa; phylum Chordata; class Mammalia; order Rodentia; family Dinomyidae; genus Dinomys; species Dinomys branickii. The sequence goes on from PVLD010000686.1 coordinate 6,185, forward strand.
CAGCCAAAGAAATGAGGCAATGGGCTCATGCTCATGTAATTCACTGGTATTACCATGTTTCTCACCATCCCAAAGTGGCTGGATTGGTATAAAGGTGGAACGGCCTTTTAAAAACACAATTACAGCACCAGCTAGGTAGCAACATCTTGCAGGGCTGGGGTGGGGGTGAGGTACTTCAAAAGGCTATGTATACTTTGAATCAGTTTCCACTACATGATACTGTGTCTCCCATAACCAGGTTTCATAGGTCCAGGAACCAAGGGATAGAAGTAGGAATGGTACCACTCACCATTACCCCTAGTGATCCACTAGCAAAATTTTTGCTTCCTGTTCCCATGGACATTATGTTCTGCTGGATTAGTAGTCTTAGTTCAAGAGGAAGGAAGGCTTGCACCAAGAAGCACAACAATGATACCACTGAACTGGAAACCAGGACTTCCCCTTTTGATTTTGGTCTCATGTCTCTGAGGAAACAAGCTAAAAAAGGAGCCACAGGGTTTTCAGGAGTGATTAACTCAGACTGTAAGGGGAAAATGGACTATTACTCCACAATGGAGGAAAGGAAGAATGTATACGGAGTGCAGAAGATCGCTTAGACTGCCTCTTAGTACTATCATGCCCTATTATTAAAGTCAGTGGAAAACTATAATAACCTAGTACAGAAAAAGTAACAACTTGTCCACAGCTCTTAGGAATGAAGGTATGGGTCACTTCACCAGGGAAAGAACCAAGACCTGCTGAGGTGCTTGCTGAAAGCCAAATGAATACAGAATGTGCAGTGAAAGACAGTAGTTCCAAATACCTGCTACAACACCTTGATCAGCTATAGAAAAGGGGACTGTAATGGTGTTATTTCTCCCCTAATATATTCTAATATAATATAATGTTGATAGACAATACTGGTTCTTAAAGATTGTTCAACCTGTGTCTTAATGTTGAAGTTATGAAATGATAAGTTCTATTCTGGAAAGGGAATTAATGCATTTGTGTTTGTATGCAGCATAGTTATGACATTTAGGCACAGTTATACATATGGCTTTATATCTGGAGACTGGTTTAAAGAAATGTGTCTGGCTGCCAAGTTCACAAGGGGTAGAGTGTAGTGGTAGATTGATTGTGTCAACTTAAGGAGTTTAGAAGCTTAACTAAATAAGCTCAACAATCCTATACTCTGGGGTGTAGAGGACCTGCCCTAGGGCAGCTGTCTGTACCCTAGGCTGTAGAGGACCCATCCTAGGGTGGATTTTCACCTGGAGGCTATAAAAGAGAAATGAGGAAGGATAGATGGGCTTCTGTTCCTCAGAGGAGCTCTAGTCTTTGCCTTTGGTTTGGATATCATTTCCTGGCTTCTAGTGTAGACTCTTCACCTTCCAAATTGGATCCTTTAGCCTTCTGGTGTAGATGCCTCAGCCTTCCATCACAGACCCATAGGCCTCCTGATACAGACTTGCACAAAAGACTATAGTGAGCTCCAGACCTTGGACTGGACACGTCAGCCTCCATTGTGTAGACACCATCTGCACACTTCCACATCCAACGCTATGGCTGAGCATCATAAGCCAATCTGGTAAATACTTACACATTTGTATATCTTGTGTTATACCTGTTTCTCTAGTAAAACCCTGAATGATACAATAGCACATCACTTAGTTTAGGAGAAAGGAAAAAAAAAAAAAAAAAGAAACAGAACTGTGAGAAGTATACAAACAACCTACTTATAAGCTAAATTTCAAGCTTATTGTTTTCTGTAAACTCCTAGATCAATTCTATCATGTAAATGTACTATTCACATTGTTAGCTGATGGCACATCTCTATTAATTGCTAATTAAATGCATAACCTTGGATTACACACCCCCATGAATGACCAATATCATAAAAATATGCCAAATCCATGCCTAAAACTGCTGCCTTTTCATTTTATTTTGCTAGCTAAAGGACCACTAAATATATCTTTTGGAACAATTCTGGTTCTTTAAAAAGTATATTGCAGAACTATCACTAACTTTGAATCTGGACTCTGCCACTTATTTGCTGTGTAATTTTGAATGCCACTTGATATTCTATCTCTGTTTTTCCATTTGCAAAAAGCAGAATGGTAGTGTTTCCAACTTATAGAGTTGTTTGAAGGCTCAAATTGTATCACACCCTTATATTAAAAAAATGTTTTGAACATAGTAGATAAATAGGTACTCTAGAGAGAGAATGCAAAGAATGACATCGACCCCTAGGACCAAATAATCCAGTAGTCAACATATGATTTGGGATTTTCCTGAGGCAACATGCAAATATATACAATATAAATACAGAATACAGACACCCATGTGAGCATTACAGTTTCTCAAAGCAAGCAAGGGTCATCAAGGGTTGTATCAGTTGGAAAAAACTTGGAAGAGATTTTGGCTCTTCAAATGAAGCCTCTCTTGAAATGAGTATGATCACTCCACCAAATTTGAAATTGTAATATGCTGTTGGAATTTGTAAAGCATATGTCCCTCCAAAAGATTTCCTGGTTTACCTAAGTCTCTGTCAATTAGCAATACAACCTAGTCTTCAAAACATGTATCAGACACCAACTGGCTTTCAGATGATCATTCTGGACTTGCCAGCATCTTCGCAGAAATAGAGAAGTGCTCCAGGTTCTTCCGGTCCCAAAGAACAACATGCAGCCCACCTAAAAGTCTGCAGTCAACGCTCTGCACGGACACCTTGCTTCCTCTTTGGAATGGACTAAGGAAATAAGTGCGCCTTGTATAGTTGTATTTCCTCAGATAGTTTATTTCTCTCTCTTTTAAGGCACCACAGGCAATACAGACCCATATCGTGTTTATATATCCACCCCCAAAGCCAGCAATAAAACTTGGCAGATTATTCAAAGCAATTATCCAGAGTTGGCTTAATTTCTATGTTGAAGTATAATGCATTAAATTAAAAGCATCAGCTCATAAAAATATTGCCTTGACTGGTTGCTAATTTTAAATGGAAAGTTGTCCAAAATTCAAAAGTATTTGTATAGGGCCAGGGATGTAGCTCAGCAGCACGAGGACCTGCCTGGCAAGTGCAAGGTCCTGAGTTCAATTCCTGGTACCAAAAAAGAAAAGTACTTGTAGATATTGAAGGACATTTTCATTTGCTCATGAGCAGGTTTTTAATTAAGGCTGAACATGCACTTAACATGAGCCATTAACTTTAGTAAGAAAATTATAGTCAGAATTCAAATTTATAAATTTATTCATTGATTCATCCTACCAGACACTGTGTGAGGCACTAAAAATGTATAGAGAGAAAGAATCTGACTTTCAAAGAACTCCATCTGCAGGAGACAAATATGTAAACATATTCTAAAAATAACAATATAGTAAATATTTTCATAGACATTGAAGGAGTGGCTTTTCCTATGTGGTCTTTCTCCTAATGTTAGGTGCATACCAGACTAGCATAAGAGCAAGTAAGAGAAAAAAGATTATATTTTAGCAAGAAAATCCACAGAACATATAGTATTATAGATGCTAGGCTATCTGAGACAGTGAGCAGACTGTCCCAGAACCAGTGAAAGAAACTGGAGGAGGAAAGACACAAAATGCGGCAGAGGTGTCACTCCTGAAGCTTCATTGTTAAAACTTCTAAAGCTGGAACATAGAATTTCAACCCAACGTCAAAGGGTGCTGTGTGTTTGCCCGTGTTCCTTAGCATTGTGTGGATGTGCACAACAGCATGTACACAGGTGCTCACCCAACTTTCCGAGGACCATTGCGGAAAGGGTGTATTTGCCTCCTTTTCCACACTGACGTGTGGTGGTGGTTACATAGCAGGCACACACAGCGTGTAATGAAAGAAGAGAGAACGAACAGTCTCCGGGACTGATTTCACTGCAAAAATAATTAGAGCTGATTCTTATAGGATAAATAGGGAATCACCCAACTGATATTCCATGCAGAGGAAACACAACAGTGTACACACAGGTGTGGAGATAGGCGGAGAGCAAGGAGTATCTGGGCTACACACGAACATCTGTGGCAGAGCACGGGGCGGAGAGAGACAGAAGCAGAACGCCTGACAGGAAGGTAAGGGCTGCCTAAGACAGTCTTATCTTAAACATGATGTGTGGCTCTTAAAGGGCTGTAAGTGAATGAATATGACTTTTAAGGAAAGGTTTTGGATCAGAAGGAAGGACGTGAAGTAAGCAGAACAGAAAGTTTAGCTGAAATAAGTATTTTGGAAAAAAGTCTATACGAAGTCACCTGAGCTAGAAGCCAGAAGAGTGTGGATATGAGCTGGGGAGGTCTACAGGCCTGATGCTGGGCATGAATGCTCAGGAAAAACTCATGGAAATGAAAAGTTCAGAGTCAAGTGCCTATCGACTTAGCCAGGAATGGTGGTACATGCTTATATTCAGTGCTCTGAGGCTGAGGCAAGAGGATAGCACAGCCCAGCCTGGGCAACTTAGTGAGCTCTTAGCTCAAATTTTTTTAAAAAATGGCTGGGGATTGACTTTAGTGCAACCCCCAGTGGCGGGACATTTACACAACATTCAATCTACTCTATTGGGCACCAGGGCAATGCTGTAGGAGTTGAGCCAGTGAGCACAGACTGTTCATGAGTAGGGCCTTTTTCCTGCCCTGCCAGCTGTTCTTGCTTTTTAACAAGGGCCTTCCCTCACAATCCCTCCTCATGAGGTCTGTGGAACACCCTAAATGTGAGATTCATCTGATCCTGAGGGTTTATTGAGCCTTGCCTGCAGTGTCCCAGTATGTCTACATAACTTTCCAATGTCCTGTGTTATCTTATGCTTCCCACATCAGCAGATAGTGTCTCTAATTCAAAGGACAGGTGCAAGAAGAAAGGAAGACCTACAGTTACTTCCTGAACTTAGCAAGGTTAGATTGCAATTTTTGAGACCCCCAACTAAAATAGTAATAGACAGGACAGAAAGATGTGAGTATGTTAAGGAAGTGAAATTTTTAAACTGACTCATAGTAATTGTACATACTTATAGGTTACAGTATGGCATTTCAATACATGTATACAATGTGTATGACCAATTAGCACATCTGTCATCTCATACATTTATATTTCTTTGTGTTGAGAATATTCAAGATTCTCTTTACTAGCTATTTTGAAATATTCAATTAATTGTCATCAATCATAGCTATCCTACTGTCTTGGTTACTTTTCTCTCATTGCTGAGACAAAATAACTGATGCCTAATATTAAGGAAGGAAAGGTGTTTTTAGCTTACAGTGTGTGGGGTTTCAGTCCATACTTGGCTGGTTCCAAGGCAGAGTGGCCCATGGCAGAGGACAAACGTTAATGGGGCGGAACACAGCAAAGGCAACAAGAGCGAAAGGGAGGAGCGGTGGCAGCTTCTTCCTCTCCCTCATATATATGCAAAGTGTCTGCCCCAAGGCAGTGTAGCACTCACAGCCATGAAGCAAAAGCTCTAAAAGCTTGCCCCATGACTGCATGAGGCTTTGGGGGACATTCAGACATAAACCATAACACCTAGAACATTAGGAATTAGTTATTCGACCTGTCTGAGTGCACCATTGCACCTGTTAACCATCTTCTCTCCATCTCCTCTCCCTCTGGTAATCAGTACTCTATTCTCCAAGGAGTAGATATAGATTCAACAACACAGGAGTGAAGGGCAAGAAGGGAATATAGGATGGTTCACAGGTGTGTGATTTTGATTGTAGACAAATTTATGGAGAAAGATCCTGACTTCCATTTGGTTGAGGTCAAGGAGGCTATGATGCCTCTAAGTCATAGTTCCCAGTGGGTAGTTGAACAGATATATTTGGGTCAAGATTAAAAGCATGGCTTTGAAGAAAAAACAGTGTTTGATGTCAGATACATTATTGCCAGGGACGTGAAACAGAAAGTACTGACTATAAAGCAGAACAAAAGCAAATACTGGTGTGAATAAGCATTCTAAATCCAGACTGTGGTAGTGGGTAAACATCTGCATATACACAAAAGAACTCACTGAGTCTGAAATGAGTGAATGGTAATTTCCTATAGCTATAATGTGCAAGGTAAATATTCAAAACTCTTAAATCATGTGTGGGATAGTAAGAGCTGACAGTGTGAAACAGACAATAGACAGAAAAGCAAGAATGGTCATAGAGTGAGGTACAGAGAGGACAGAGTTTTGAGGGGCATACAAGGGGAGGAGACGAAAACCAGCCAAACAGCTACGAGTATTCAGCCAGCATAGTCATTTGAAAGTCCTTATAAGCTGTTACGTCATTTAGTTCCACTTCATTTTATATGAAGGAACTGGTTCGCAATGAGGTGACAAAGGCAAAATAGATACAAGCCAGGGCTCTTGGGTCCCGGATGATTCTGTCTTGACCTGTTTCACACAGGGCATCAGTGTAGTAACACCTTACACCACAAAAAGAACACTGAACCATGTGTCATTATTACTGATTTCTGGGTACAGTGCTTATGTGGCCCCAGAAATTTGTAAGTGTTCTTAGATGTCAAAGCCACCTAATGAGGAAAAAGAGAGGTGCTTCTGGCATCCACTACTTGAGATTTTGAAAGTCGAAAATAATAAGATCTGTGCCCCTAGGCTTGAGAATGAGAGAAACGCTTTACCATCACACACATAAATACCTATAGAGCAGCCATTTCCCCTCTGTGATGCCACAACTCTGCATCCTGCACAGGAGCTACCAAAAACCAAACAAATGAATGTGTTTGTATGCCAGTGACTATTAAGAGGAAGTGCACAGAAGCTATTTAACAATTTACCAAGCCAAGTGGCACATTTAAATTTTTGTAAATGAACTCATGTAACTGTACTTATGTGTATTTATAAGCACTTATAATGAGAAAGGAGAAGGAAAAGTTAACCTCATCTGTGATTATCTAACAGATGGAACTAGAAATATCTAGGAGAGAGGAAATAGAGACAAATATGGTTGTCATGGTTTCTTTGAAATGCAGTAAACATAGGGGCCCAAATGGACAATAAACCCCCCACGGGGAAAAGCCACATGTCACTCCTTTCTTTCTTAGCTAATTGCCAAGCTCACTTTGAATGTCTGGAGTCAGTGGGAGATGAGAGAGTACAGATATTGTCACTCACCCCTGGTTATTCTCAAATTAGATTTGCTCTGGGCCATCCTGTCTTCCTATAAAGCCAGCATCAAACAATTAATGACCATCTCAGATTAATCACTTTTCCCAGTGGGCAGTGGCCGGAGGAAATAGGAGCCACATGCAAATAGGAGAGAAGCCGTCCACAGTGAGAGAGCAAGTTCTCTGTTGTCACCAGGCAAGCAGCAAGCATACAGAATACTGCAAAAGCTTTCTAAATCCTGGTTGATGCATCCAGGCTCTCAGCCCCTGGGATCACTTTGCGTTATCTTCAAATTCATCCAAACCCCAAACCACCACATTCTGGGAAATACATGTGTAGCACAATAGTGTGGCGTGCTTGCCTTGCTGAATGGTTTCCCCATGATCTGTTTGTGTGAGTGGTTGGAAAGGAGGGAAGGACAGGATGAGGGTGGAGGGGGCTCCCTTCCTAACAGCTTCTTTGGGAATAAAACTGAAGCCCAGTGCAATAAGGACTGTGCCTAGATGATGTCAAACAGGCAAATGTTGGAAACATTGCTTGGCTGAACTCAAATGTTTTGTCTGGAAGCTCTGATCAAATTGACACAGACTAAAAGTCTTTTTCCAAGGTTGTCCAAGAGGCTGCCAGCACTGAGGTCACTATTTAAACCGCCTTGCTCTACAGCAGCCTGTCTCCTCACTACCGCCCAGATTCTTTGTAGTCTGTACAAGATTAGAGCCCCTTCTCTCTCTGTTTTTGGTGCTGTCCAGGAATGACCCTCCAGTTTGCTAATGGATTGTGCAGCTTCAGCTGAGCCCATGTGAAGAAGACATAGGAAATGTGGTTGTGTTGATCAAACACTAGGTGGAAAGTTCGGTAAGATCGAGGGCATTTGAGCCAGCTGCAGACAGAGGGAGGGAGATGGCTTCACCTTGGCCCAGTCACATATCTTCGGAAGCCAATTTATCTCTCATGAGTCTGTCCCCAAAGGCCGGTGTTTGCAGCATCTCATTTCCTGCTTAGGGATTTCCTGAAACTTAAGCAGAGACTTTGGCCTCTGCAAAGAACTGCAGGAAGGCTATTCACGTGGAAGGATAACTGTGTAACTCAGCCTCACTGAACACTCTGCCTCACCAACTTCACACTATTTTCTACCTCCCTGGAAGGGCCTTTTTAAACTTGCTGGCTTAATTTCCCTTACACATCTATTCCATTACCATCATCCCCCAAAATGTCTTGAAAATTTGAAAACCTCTTAGTACAACACAGACAGACCCTGATTTATGGTTTCATTTACAATTTTTCAACTTTATGATGGTGTAAAATACACATTCAGTAGAAAGTGCACTTCAGATTTTCAACTTTGATCTTCTCCCACACTACCCATATGTAAAATGATTCTCTTAGAGGGTCTGGGTGGTGGCAGCGAGCCTTGGAGACCAGTGGGCCACATGGTCAAGAGGCGACATGACAGAGAAGCAATCGTGTGCTGCACTGTTAAGCAGAAGATAACAATAGTCTAGGTTGTGAAATGCATCTTCAACTTAAGACAGTTTAAACTTGTGAGGTAAGGTAACCATAACTTAAATCAAGGTGCATTGCTATAGTCAGATTTGGGTTTTTCAAAAGGTAGGGCAAAATGTGAATTACAGAGAGCCATATAAAGTTTCTCCAGAGAAACAGAAAAGTAGGAAATGTAGATGACACACATCTAGATACAGATAGGTTAATTATTATAGAAATACAGGGCATGAAGTCCCACTGCCTGCCATCTGCAGGCTGGAGAACAGCGGTGCTGCTGGTGGAATTCTAGATCCAAGTCTGAAGGCCTGAGAAAAGCAGGGTAGGAATCAGGAAAGATTCACAGTCTCAGTCCAGAGGCCTAGGAACGCGGAACATTGGTGTGCATCGGCACGAAAAGATCGTTGTTCCAGCTCAAGAGAGACAGAATTCACACTTGCTTGCTTTCATGTTTGATTAGGCCCTCAGTGGACTGCTCACACTGCTCATAGTGGCGCTACAGACTCAGCACACTGACTGAGGTGCTCATCTCATCCGAAACACCGTCACATACACAGCCAGAAGTAATCTCTAGCCAGCTATTTAAGTATCCCTTAGCCTAGCCAAGCTGACACATAAAATTAACCACCACATAGTATCATAAATAACCAATCTCGAGTTTGGGATTTCGATGTTCTGTGTAATACTGGATACATTGTGCATCTATGCCCTGTTGAATCATCTTGGTTAACAAAGTCAGGTAATTTAATATGACTTTCATATTTCCTATCTCCAAAATGTTTTCAATCATTTGAACTATTCTGATAAATCTACGAATTTTAAGACACTATGAATTCTTGGTTTTGCCTAAGGGGAAAAATAGTGCATGGAAGGTTCCATTCTTTACCATTACTGCCTCCACCGTGTACAGATTTTTCTGTTCATGTTGAGCTCTGTAGTTTTCTTTTACTTATTTAACTCCTTTTCCTCCCAATATTTTCCTCCTTCTTATTCTCTCAACCTCAGACATTCCTCATGCACACACAAACCCCAGTACATAAAACTGTCCCGTAGACCTGGAGGTCAATCATGAGTGATGACCAGACTCCTTTTTCTCAGAGAATCTCCAAGTGGGTGCCATAGGTGTCTTCTCTGACAGATAGTCTCAGGCAGGGTCTCTTCAGTTCATCCAAGATGTTATAATAATCCTCAGAGGAGAAAGATTCCATGAGTCTAACTCTGATTGATGATTGTGATAGGTCAATTTGACTTGAGCAAGGACTGCCAGATAGGTAAATATTGGGTGTGTCTGTGGATGATTGACATGTAACCCAGCAAACTGAAAGGGGAAGAACCAACCAACAGGCTTGTCACCTGGATGGAATAAAAAGGGTAAGAAAAAGGAAGTGGTTTTTTGGAGGGAGGAGCTCCAGCCATCATTGGCTGGATGGAGGTGATCTGTCCGTAGCAGGGACCTCTCACATGGCTCCTGCACTTACGGTGATGGCGGCACTGGGGGCCCCTTTATTGTAGAGGCAGTGAGTAGACATTGGCTTCAAGTGTATTCAGGCTGCTGGCACAGACCCTTAAGTCAGTCACACCAGTGACTCTGAGGTGAGCTTCCAGGCCTTCAACCTCTGACTGCTGTAGGGTCCTTTGGCTCTCCAACATTGATCCGGCAGATGGCCACTGCAACTCTTCCAATTCTGATTCTCAAAGCCTACCTCATAAATCATAACGCACTCACTAATCATAACAGGATGCAACCAGATAAAACTGGATATGGGATATTCTACAAGACAGATGATTTTGACTTTTCATAAACGTGAGGATCACAAAAGACCAACAGTAAAACAAAACAAAACAAACAAAAAACCAGGGGAACTGCTCTAGATTAAAAGAGATTAAACCTACATAAAAATAAATGCAATGTATGATCTTCAGTTGAATCTTGGAGAAGAAACAAGAAAGAGCTAAAATCATTCAGGGAACTAGAAATGATGCATATGGATGTGTACAATGATATTATTGTCAGTGCTCTATATCTTGGGTGTGATCATGGTCTTGTGATCATTTAAAAGTACCATGGTCTGTTTGTGTCCCCCGAAGCTCCTAAAGTGCTTGGCAAAGGGGCTATCCTTGCTAAGGACAAAATATTACTCACTGCCTCTACAATAAAGGGGCCCCCAGTGCCACCATCACCATAAGTGCAGGAGCCATGTGAGAGGTTCCTGCTACGGACAGATCACCTCCATCCAGGACATGGGGGGCTCTCCACCACTAGAAAGAGAGAGTACTGGTCAATCTTACATGATAGTTTCACTCAAAAATAACACGGTAAGTTTAAATTCCACCCCACCATGGTTGAATTTTGCTTTGTATTATAAATTCAGGGCTAAGCAAAAACTATGTACCTTCCATGGTAACTGTGACATCTAAGTGTCATTATAAATGACTACATCTGCACCCTCATGAAACACCAGTTACCTTTTCCTTATCTGCGCACCCCTTCCTCGAGACTGTTTCCGAACAGTGGTTCCAACATACTCTGCGCTCTGATACCCGCTAAAGCATGGGGCCCTTCATTCCCAGTCTGTTGTCCTTAGTTTAACTAACAGCGCCCCCTTTCGTTCTCAAAATATCTCAATTTGGATGATAAATTGTGAGATCACGCTGTTATCACAGTCAAAACATAGCCTGCTAAAAGGCACAGAGAACTTCATTACCTTTCTTAATAATTATTTTTTTATTTTGAAGATAAAAGAACAAAAACATATTAACAAACAATAGACATAAACAAAACACAAACAATAAAAGCAATACACAGTTTCAGACAAGGTGATAGGAAATTAACAATGGTTGTTGATTATATATTGTCACTACCAAACTGGTTACTCAGATAAGCAAATATAGGCATGTAAGATTGATACCAAAATGTGTTTCCAACAGTATCCCTAGAGCTCATGCGAAAATAAAGAAAACAACTGGTACAGTGTTGCAGGCCTATATTCCCAGCTACCTAAGAGGCTGAGGCAGAAAGATGACAAATTTGAGGCCAGTCTGGGCAATTTTGCAGGAGTCTATCTCAATAAAATTAAAAAGTAAAGACCGAGGGCATAGCCCACAGGTAGAGGCTTGCCTAGGATGTGTGCAGTCCTAGGTTCAATCTCCAGTATCACACTCAATCAATCATCGCTAAATAAAATAAGCACACAAATATGGGGTGGGGTGCCACAGAAGGCATGGCTCATTTCACTGTTTCCGCTCACTTCCAGGGCAGCCGCATACTAAAGTTGGAAGTTTAGACCCTGAAAGCAGGAAGTAGAAGACATCTGTGACTGTACCCTAACACATAAAGATACTCACCTAAGTGACCCACATTCTGTCAGACTGGTAGGTTTACTTCAGTGGCAAATGACTTTTCTCACTGATGGTGCATGAACTGTGTACAGTGACTGAATGCAGATTGTAAGATGAAACTCTTCATTTTTGAGGCCCTGTGGCTTAGTAAACCATGACTCATCCCAGCCTCCCTACTTAAGGTAAACAGAACTGCCTGCCCCACTGGGCTCCCCCATATTATTTCCCTTCCCCAAGAAAGAGCTCTTACTCTTGTGAGAAATCACCCAGTGTTAACAGAAGAAATGCCCCTTCTCATGGACAACAGGAATAAACATTGGAGTCAGAATGAGAACAGAAAAAGGATTTTCTTCTATATTTGCTAACCCACTTCAGATTTGAACTTTTAATACTTGTAACACATCTTGTTATTAATATAGCCCATGTAACACACTCTATAATTATAATCCATTTATATCACATTACACACTTTAGATGGAGTAGGAGAGTGAGAAGGTAAGTTGTATCTCATGGGGATATTACAAAATAAAGCAATAAAAGCTTTCATGAAGTGCTTTACATTTTGCTAAAGCATTTTGATTTTTCACTCCCTACTAGAATTAGCTCACTGGAAATGGGCTTGTCCATTATATTCAGTGTATGTAGCCCTCTAGCTCATGAAAATTCCTGGTACACAGTAAATGCTCAATAAAAACAATTTAAAATTTTCATCGGTTCTAGATTTCTTGACTCAAAACAATGACCAGTTCCTTGATACACATGTCTCTGTAAAGTGTTTTTATTCCTAAAGTCTATTTTCCTTATTTTCTAATGACAAAGCTAAAGGGCTTCTTTTCCACATAGATAGTTCCAATTATCACTTGTTATGCCACTTTTGAAGTAATCAATATTAATACTGTTTAAAAGCTTCCATTGATAGAACTTTTTTTTTTGGCAGTACTGGGGATCAAACTCAGGACCCTGCACTTGCTAGGCAGGCACTTATTCCACTGAGCTATATCCCCAGCCCTGATAGAACTTTTCAACTAAAAAATACACACTAATATTTTTCTTTCCAGTACATAATACTATTTCTTCATTTTTTAGAAATATAAAAGCAAATAAACATAGAACAATCGGTCACCATTGCTTTTATTCAGTGTCAAAAATAGCATCTGTTAATGTTACCACCAATCTCATCAGGAAAATCTAAGCATTAGGAGGCTGTCAGGCTCAAAATGGTATGTATTAGTTTTCCAAAATTTCAATTTTCACTGGGGACAAATTCTATACATCTTTTTAAAGTGACAGGCTGATTTGATTTTTGTGAAAATTACTCACAAAAATCCAAGACTGAACAAGCATCATTTGCCAGATGTTCTTCTAAGTAAAAATGATGTTGCATGAGAAACATGACTAATTCAGTGCACAACAATCACAGAAGAATTTTCTCTCAAGAGTTCTGCATGCTTTGGTGTATAGCAGAAATTTTTTGTGTGTAACACCCCCAGTAGTCTTGTCACAAAGTTTGAAAAAGATGCACTCAAAGGTTAGGATTTAAGAAAATTAATCATTTGTATCGTTTCATTGAGACACTTTTACATAAAACTGTACTTTTTTCCCTGCAAGTAGACTTATCAAATGAGTTTATTCCATATATACAGAAGCCATTTATTAGGTTCATTCCAAAGGTCTCTGGGATAAAGGCCCTGCCTTAAACCCATTAACATCATCCTGTACCTATCCTGACAGTCTTTAATTTTTTTTTCTAATAATTAAGGTGTTCATGACAGTAAAAGTTTTAATATTTTTAAAGTTTATTTGGGGTGGTTGTACAATGTTGTCTGGTCAGTAGTTTCAGTGATGTGGTCACATTCTGCATGATAAATAAGGAACAAGTTTTGGGCTTAATTCTCAAAATGCCTTGGAGGCACTAATCAATGATCAATTCTGACTCACTTGAGAAGCTTCAGCAATACTCACTGAACTGCTTAGATCAGTGTTCAAAAGAGCAAGAAAAGATGATCAGGAAAATGTCCTGGGAGATGAAAGATCTTTTGTTGATCACAACTGGTGTGTCATCTACAGCACACAGCTGCACCTCTGACTGACCACAGGCCTGCCTGTTGGGCATGGTGAGTAGATAAAAATCCTAGAGGATCACTCCTGGCCTGCCACACCTCTGCCTCTTCCACATCTCCTTAACAAGCCCTATCACCAGTATCAGTGCAGTTGCAAACTGGGAGGCTGGAGCCCAGCAAATCAATGGGATCATGCTTTATAGCCACAGGTCATTATACTAGGGCTTAAAAGCAAACTGCCAGACAAGACCCTGCAGTCTCTCATCCATATCAGAGAGAGAGAGCAGGGCAAGGTTGTCTCGTCAGGGAATCCCTAATCAGGTTCCTCTTCTTCCTTCTTTTATTGATCTTCACATAATGAGTAAGCAGGGTCAAACGTCCCAGTTGTGGTCATTTCTCTCTTCTCTTTCTTGGAGCAGCACATTGAACAGCCCCGAGAATCAGAACTGGGAAATGGAAAGGTGACAAAAGATCCTCCCTAGCCTGCAGGTCTGAACCACGCGCTCAAATCACAGCTTTCACCGAGATGAGTGCATGGGTTTCACTCAGCTTCCACGAAGAGGTTGTTTTGCCGTCGTCATTATGCTATTGGGAGCTGTGTGCAAACTCCTTGAGAAATCCTACGAAGGAGAGAGTCACAGATCATCTGTGCATTCCTCAGTCTCCGGTTTTAGTTACACCATAAAATCACAAAGCCTTGCCCAGAACCCTTCACACTTTCTCTCTCCTATCTTACACACATGGTGCCTAGCGCAATACCTACTTCACAGCACTCAATAAATATGTATCAAGTAACTAATAAAGAACAGAAGGGTATTGCCTCTGGTACTGCCATTAATCATTCCTCTTTTCTGGACAAATTTTAAACAAAGCCTTCAAAAGCAAAAGGGTAGTAGCTACAGACAGCTGTATCCACTACACCCAGCATTTACTGAGCCAAGTATGAATGTTAAACTTTTTAGTTAATAATTCCTCACAGAGACATTGAATGTTATAGTAGATAATAGAATACTCATTTTATAGGTGAGAAAATACAGCTTACAAAGGCCAAAGAACTTGAGTAGGATAATAAAGACAGTACATGGCAGAATGGTAACTAACTAAGAGTAGATCTTTCTTACTTTCAAGTCATAGTTCACAATTCCATGTTCCCTGTGGGTTTCTTAAGTATTTTTAAGTTTCTGTAATCAGGAGAAAGTAAGATATTATGTTAATAGAATTATACTGTATATTATAAAATGATAACAATATTAAAAGGAAAAATTTCCAAAAGGGTGAGGTCATTTTTTGTACAGTATTCAAGGTTGCAAAGTTACCTGAGACATAAACTAAGCATTATTTGTGGTCTGTGAACTTCCACACTGTATCCTTTGAAGAACCCAAGAAAGATGTGTATAACTTCTGCAGAGCTGGGCCCACCCTGGCTTAGGGTAATGAACATTATTCACTGAAAACCAACTCTACACTGGTGTTCTAGATTCAACATTTGTGTCCTTTTCCCCAAATTAGGAGGTTGAAAGTCAGATCCAATATGATGGCATTAGGAGGTAGGGCCTTAGGGAGGTGAGGTCATGAGTGTGGTGTCCTCACAAATGTGATTAGAGCCCTTTTAAGAAACACTAGAGTTTCCCCTCATCCATTGTACACAGCATGAACACAGTCATTTACGAAGCAGATAGTAGATTCTCACAAGATACCAATATGCCAGCACCTTAACTTTGTATTTCCCAGCTTCCAGAAATGTGAAAAATAAATTTTTGTTATTTATAATTCAGCAAGTATATGGCATTCTATTACAGCAACCCAGATGGACTACTCAAAAACTGGTATTGCGAGTCATGTGCTGCTATAAAAACAAAAAAAAAACTTTAAAATGTAGATGCATCTTTGGAATAAGGTGAGGTACACACATTAGATGGTCTGGTGGCACGTTCTAGGAAAAGCCTACCTTACCATAAATAGTGTCTTAGTTACTTTTTTTGTTACTGAGACAAAACAACCAATATCCAAAGTTCAAGGAGGAAAGGTTTATTTGGCTCACAATTTGTAGAGATTTCAGTCCATAATTGGCTGACTCCAAGGAAGGGTGGCATGGCAGACAGGCATCACAGAGAAGAAACAGTTCACTGTGGGCAGAAGGTTGCAAAGCAAGCAAGGGGGACAATCACAGCTCTTTCTATCCCTTCCAGGCTACTTAAGGCAGACAGCACTCACATACTTAATCCTAGTGCCCTTGATCCCAGCATTGTACCATGAATCAGTCCCAGCATCACACACCCTAGATCCAGCCACCTCTGAAAATGCCCCACCTATCAATGTCCGAGGCTTTAGGGGGACATCTAGACATGACCATAACAAGTGGTTAAGGGTAATTGTGCCAGGGATTTAGCTCAGTGGCACAGCACCTGCCTGCAAGTGTGAGGTCCTGAGTTCAATGCCTGGTACCCTCCCCAAAACAGGGTAATGCTGATGAGGGCTCAGAAAGAACAGAGGAGGGCCACAGACAAAGCCTCAGTTTTCCTAGAGAACACCTGAGGTATTACTCACTTTCCCTTCACTGGTACAAAACACCGGACATCTGCAACCTGAAGGAGGGGAGATTTGTTTCAGCTCACAGTTTGGGAGGAATTCAGTCCCCGGCCAGCTGGCTCCAGTGCAGAATGGCATGATGGAAAAGGCATGGCAGAAAAAAAGCAGCCAAGAAACAGAAAGAAGGGAAGAGCTGGGGCAAGACTATACCCTTCCAGGTCCCGCCCCCAGTGACCACCTATCCAACCAGGCTCTGACTCATAGCACAAGTTATGAACTCAGCAGCGAATTAACTGATCAGTACAGCACCCCCATGATCCAATCATCTTTCAGAAGTCCCATCTCTGAACATGTAAGACTTTGAGGGACACTGTAGATCTATATCATAACACTGCAGTAATCCTGAAGAGAAGATTTTTAGGAATATAAATGGTAAAGCCCATCTGATGAAGTCCCGTGTAACAAGGCAGAATGTTATTGGAAAGTAGTTTTATTATAAAGTGACAAAGAACTTGGCTGAATCATGCTTGTATTCTAGGGTTTTATGGAAGGTAGATATTATAAGTAAAATGAAATTGGATATTTCGCTGAAGCTATTTCCAAGCAAGGTGTTGAAGGTGCAGTTTTGGCTTCTCTTGACTACTTATAACATGAGAAGAGAGAAGTAACTAAAAGACAGAACTGTAAGGCACAAAGAAAAATTTAAACACTTAGAATGTTCTCTTCCTATCCCACGGTGAAAAAAAAAAAAAATTGAGAACACTAAGAGTGTTCCCAGATAAGATTAGTATGGATCATACACCTCAAAGGAAGCCAGAAGCTATTCTCTAAAACAAGAGAATGATTCCGAAAGTGACTGGGAGAACATCAGAACTGCTACTCCCATCACACATCCAGAGCACGAGAAGGAGGAAGGGTTGAGCAGTGTCAAAGAAGGGAACCACTGGCATCTGTTGGACTTGGGCCCATGCTTCTTGGCACCACCTCACATCAAAGGCTTCCCTCCGTCCACTGTGCCCCATGCTGTGCAGCACCAGTCACCCTGGAGCAGTGCAGGCCACTCCAGAGGGACGAGGCAGGAATCTTCCATGATGTCCCTGCAGTGTGGTCTCCTCTAGTACACACACAACACAGGACTGGAGGACACAGCTACCAAGGTTTCAAAGGACTGCAGCCAAGGGTGAACACCCCCACTCAGCGAGAACCGCAGCATGGGGAAGGGGCTTCCTTGCAGAGCTGCTATGGAACCGTCTCACCAAGTCTGGGTCTGATGCTTCCATCTTACTCTTCCTGGAAGAGAGAGTCCTGAGAGCCAAAAAAGATTATGATTTGGACTTACCCAGGACTTTTGCTTCTTTCCCATGTCCTCCCTTTGGAATGGGTACATCAACTTTACACCTAGGTCACCATAATATTTAGGGTACACATAACTATTTGGCTTCACTGCTTAAGGACAATTTGCCACCAGATGAAACACATCTTGAACCCACTCACAAATGATTTAGATGAGACTTTGGATCTAAGACTTTTCAGTTGATGCTGGAACAACTTAACACACTCGAGACTGTTTGGATGTATTAAAAATATTTTGCATGTGAGAAGGAAAAGGATTTTGGAGGGCTGAGGGGCATAATGCTGTAACTAGAATTCTTTTGATCCCAAAATTAATATGTTAAAACCCTAATGGGATTAGGTGAAACCTTTCATGAATAAGTGGGTCATGAAGGTGGAGTCCTTGTGAATAGGATTAGTGCCCTTAGAAGAGACTCCAGAGAGCTCCCTCATCCCTTCGGCTATGTGAAGACACAGCAAGATAATGTCCATGCAGGAAGCAGAAAGCAGGTCTTCACCAGATACCAAATCTGTGGTCACCCCAGTCTTGGACTTGCAAGCCCCCTGAATGAGAGAAAAAAGTTTCTGATATTTATAAGCAAGTTGATTCATGGTATCGTTATAGCAGCCTGAATACAATTAGACAATAAAATTCTTGTCATTGTCATCTTTAGTAGGAATTATGCCTTACTAATGACTTTTTTAAATGCATATTGAATTAAGCATTTCAAGCTCTTGTGTTTGGATTCATAAAGCGTTCAACAGATACTGTGCTGGTTCTATCTATAATACGCTATGTACACTGACAGGATGATACTCATTTTTGCTTATATCTTTTTTTTCTGAATAGTACACAGCACACTGTATGCATCCAATTTGTTACTAATGAGAATGCCCCAGCTGATGTTCTATTTACTAGAAATCAGTCCTTAATAGTAAGAAATGAGACAGTATTGGGGTTCTGAACTATTAGATTTGTTACATGGTCAAAAGTCAAAGCTGCCTCTTATTTTCAGGTGAAGAAGTGAAGACATTTGATTAGCACTAGTAATCATTTTCTCCAATAACTCTGTAAAGACTTCTGTCTGCCTTCTCATACTGCTTTGAAAATTTACCCTTGAGAGGAGCCCAAATGAAATGCATGGAAGCACAAAAACAAAATGTCGCACAATGCAAAGCTGTTCACACCCTTGGCCATTCCTCTCGGGAGCCCTGCGAGGCGAGTCACTGGCTTTACCACATGTCACAAGTGGAGACAGCGGGGCAAAGAGAAAGGCATAGCATGATGGGGCCAAGGGACCAGACAAAACACACTAAAAGAAATAAAAAGCACAGCTCTTATTTGCAGGTAAGAATCCCGCTACCAGGAGCACACACTTCTAACAGCAGCGGTCAGGGACAAGAAGGCGCCATCTTAACAATGAAAACCCTGCTACAGAAGAAGCACATGCTAGGCAAAAAGATCAAGTCTCAAATCTGGGTACTCAGAGCGAATCTTTAATTCACTTTCTTTGAAATACAACTATTTTAAAGCCCATAGAACAACACCCTCTTTTCCATTCTCCTTCCGTACAAAATGTTATACTGTATTAAATAATCAACAATTTTGTTTCACTGAATTTGTTTATGGGTTTATGCTTCAAAAAGTTTGGAGAGAAATTTACCCATGAATTCTTGATAAGGGACTAGGATGAAACAAGACTGCATGAAACATGGAGGTATAGGACATGCACATTGCATATACTAGAAATCTGGCTATTTGTTTAAGGCATTGAATTGAATCTACCATGATGTCTTGTCAGGCAAAAATGATCACATGGGCGGGCTTTCTTTTGACATGTGAAAAGTAACCTACTTCATTCAGTACACAATTTAAAACCTGGCCTTTAACAAATAATCTCCCTTTCTAAGCTTTTCTATTTTGATTATATCAGGTAAAATAGCAGAGAAATAAAGTCTCCTCCAATCCCAGTATTACCCAGCAAGTGTACCCTTTCCTCCAGGGAAGAGCAGAGTTCCCTTAAATTACATACAGCACTCTTAGTTTGCTACAATAAAAAACCTATAATATTAAGCATGTTAAATTTTGATGAAAAATTAAAGAATGTTGCACAGGAAACAATGTGAAAGTCCAGCCTAATCATTTCTTTTTGGATACAAAAACTAAGACCCAAAGAGGTTAAAACATTTGTCCATGATCACAATTAACAGAAGACCTGAGATTGGGAGAAAGCTAGTCACAAATGCCCAGCAATATGGTCCTCCTTGCTCCTAAGGGCTGCGCAGGATCGGCTCTTGTTTCTCATACCTGGCTGCCGTGGCCACGGGGATGGCTACATAGAGAAAACACTGCCTGTGGAAAGTATGACAGTGGCTCTGGCAGGCAATAAAAAGGTGGCTGGAGCAGCACGAGCATCCTGAAATTTCCCCTTATGCCATGTTCTCTGGGTGCCCTCTGTGGCCTATACCTCTCCACAGTAGAGAATATGGAAGCCATGACACACTAGGTGTCAACAGGCCATAGGGTCACATAGAAGTCACCTCACCATTGCATGGACAGAAAATATAAGCCAGTGTTGTTTCTCCTTGTCTTTTGTGGACCTCCAGTAGATGCCCCAGACGAGGTAGCTGAACCTACCTCCTCTGTGATAGGATCAGAAAGCAGGAAATGCTCCCAAAGTAAAAGCCATGGGCTACCCATCATGGTAGGCTACAGACCACCCCACAGACAAGTTAGCTTCAATGTAACAAGAGTGCCTGGGGATATTCATTTCCCCTCTTACCTGGAATAAAACCTACAAGCCGGTCAGATCCAATCAGACAATTATTCTTACTCATCAGTATAAGGAACAATCTACAACATTTCACTGCACAGGAGAGCTACATCTCTACACAATCTCCCGATTTGGAGTAGAAAGAGGAGCAGGCCCCTGGGCCAGGGGAATATAGAAAAGGCTAGAAAGGTGACTGAGAGCAGAGGGAGGGCAGACACGCACAGGTTCTCTTGGCGTGTCAGGTATTATCATTATTATTATTGCTGAAGAGTAGATTGCAGATAAGCTTGACACAGCTTTTCTTGGTGGCATCCCTGGAAGCAAACAGATGGGCTCTCTCACTGCCAAGTTCTAATGCGTTTCACGTTCATGCTCAGCACTGAGACACGGGGCTTGCCAGACTCCAGTGTGCTGCTGATGGTGAGATGCGTACCACAAAGCCCACAGCTAGGTCTTCCAGTTCCCTTGCAACAAGGGAAACACCCGCTGCACATCAGGTGAATTTCCACAAAAGACAGGAAGTACATGAGTCTACACATGTAAACTGGAGATGCCTGCTGTCTATAAAAAGTATTCACTTTTTAGTGTAAAAAAATACAGAAGCAACCTGTAAGAATAATTCATATCTATTATTTGATAGGACTCTTTATGAAAACTGTAGCAGTTAATGCTTGTCCTCAAGGCTAGTTAACAAAATAGCTGCTACTTTCAAACGTTAAGGCAACCTAGAAGATAAACCTCATCCAGTCTATGACACTCTAATCCATTTTGAAATTAGTCTTTGAAAACTAGGGCCCAGAACTCTTGAGCTGAAAAATTTTGATTCCTATCAACCAGCCACCTTAGTGCCTGGGCTTCTCTTTTGGATTGCTGGAAGCTTGGTATCCACATCTCTCGCAGAGAGTTCCCACGAGGCGCCAGAGGGCAATAAGGGCAATGAGCAGCCGAGGAGAAGGCAAACATGGTGGGCTCTGGGCAGCTCAGGTGGGTCCCTTCTGCCTTCCATCCTTTGGGTGGTAAGCCCTGCATTGAGAGAAGGGAAGACAAGGATTTAATGACGAGCAAGCACAGTTCCCACATTTCTGCTTCACGGCAGTCCAATCCAGCACATATTTTCCTGTAAGCAA
Organism: Dinomys branickii; assembly: GCA_004027595.1. NCBI lineage: Eukaryota > Metazoa > Chordata > Mammalia > Rodentia > Dinomyidae > Dinomys > Dinomys branickii. The sequence goes on from PVLD010000686.1 coordinate 27,934, forward strand.
AATCTTCCTTCCACGGTTAACACTATCGAAGAGCTTTAGGGGAATAAAAGTATCTCACATGTATTAATACCACTCTGTGGCACTTTTATAGACTATCTCAATTCTTACGGCAAACAAAGTAAAGAAATAACCACTGCCTTATATTACACAGGTGGGAACTAGAGTTCCAAGAGTTACAGACATTGTCCCCAGCAAAGTTAGTACCTAAGATGGAACCTAGTTCTCTCCAGGTCCTAAAGCCCCACCCTCTCGTGTTACGTCTGTCGCTCCATTTATTTATTTTCCTTTCTCCTATATGCCACTGTCACCACTCTCCTCCCCATGGGAAGACTTTTTAATGCGTTTAATATAATATTGGGTATTTCAATGTCTTTGCACAAAATGTGTTCACATTTCCTGGGTACTGACTTTTGAGTAGACTAATACATTATATATCCCATCCCGTTTGCTACTTTTTCCACCTAGCATTGTTTTTACGTCTGTCCACGTTGTCATTTGTACACCTAGCCCCTTGTTTTTAATGTATTTCCACTGACTAAACTGTCCCCTACGTTTCTGCTGAGCAATAACAGTAATAGTCTCGGACATCTGCACAATATTCTCAGCTTCCAAACGTTTCCATATGACCTCTGCTGCTATGAGCCCAACCACGCTTTCTCCTGATTTGCTTCCATGGTCTCCTGACAAGCTCGCTTGAGTCTGCCTTTGGCCCACTACAGGCTACACTCAGCAGCTCTCTGTATTCCAAGTTTAGGTTCAAGTCTTTATGATGGTCCAGAGTTTACTATTTGATCCTCTACTAATTTTCTAAGAGAAAAAAAGGAAGAAGAGAGGCAGGAAGGAAGAAAGTAAGAGAGAAAGAGAGCTACTCCAGAATGGCAGACTCAACACACACCAACCCAATTTTATTCCTTTGTGAAACACCACTGACTTGAGAGTAAAAGGATTTTGCTCCAAAGATACTACCCCATAAGAACTGATAGAATGGAAAAAAGGAGAGAGTAAAGCACTGGACCAGAAGGCAGCAGAAGGATGAGCTGAGAAGCAGCCTGTTTCACACTGCGGATCCTCCAAGGGTAAGAGATACCAGATAGACGTGGAAGTGGGAAAATGGCAATTAACTAAAAAGAATTAACAGGAAGTCTGTTCAGGAAGGAGGCAGATACTCAGATCTCTTCCTCTACTGCTGCTGGCCTCTCCTTCACTTGACAAGAAAAAAAGACCCTTAGAGGTTTATCTCTGGAGAAGTAAAATGTAAGCTCTCCTAGCCTGAGAATATGAGGTAAAGTGATAGTGAACACAGAAGTCTTCCGGGGGCATATGAAGGCTGGGCTGACTTTTGCTTCAATACTGGGGCCTGAACTCATACCCTTTCATGAGCTATATTCCTACCCATTTATATTTGAGACAGGGTCTCACTCTGGCTGGGCTCAAACTTTGATCCTTTGCCTCAGCGTGCCTCTTGCCCTCTTCCTGTAATCTATCCCCACACAGCTTTGGCTTCGCCATCTAGGCAGGCGCATGAAGGTTCCTTTTCAAGGGCAGCAGCCCAGCTGGGGCACACCGCAGTGAAGCCCAGGGCTAGTATGCCCACTGCACACACAGGACTCCCACATAAGCAGGTTACCAAGATTATAAAACATCTGAGAAAAATTGTCAACATGAGAAATAGACACAAGCAAGGACAGAAAATTTTTGGAAAACTAAAAAACTGTGTAACATTCTTAAAACAGATAAAAGAAGATTGATAAAAAAAAAAATCAGATACCAGAAAAATACTCTGAGAATTAAACAGTGAGATGCTGTAGACTACAGAAATAATAGCTGAAATGAAAAAGTCAACAAAAGGGTTGAGTGAGATAGCTGAGAAATATTACATAAAGCAGAAGAGATGGAAAAGGTAGGTTGGCAGTGGGGGCAAATGCTTATACCCTTAACAATGGGAGATTGGGGCTCAAGGGAGGATCATGAGCTCAAGGCCTGCATGGACTACATGGCAAGACCCTGCCTCAAAAAAAACAAAAGAAAAGGAATGGAAAAAGCATTAAACATTGACCCCTCTGCCCTGGATCTGTCTAACAGTAGAGGACTAATCCTGGAGGTCCCATATGCACACAGTAAGAGCTCCACACAAGAGAGAGGGCACAAAAGAAAATCAAAGTAGGGGCTGGGGATGTAGCTCAGTGGCACAGGCACCTGCCTGGCAAGTGCAAGGTCCCAAATTCAATTCCTAGTACCAAAAAATTAAAAAAAAATAAAAATCAAAGGAAATAAGTTCAGAAAATTTCCCCAAGTTGATGGGCCGCGGTTCAGACAGAAAGGACCCATCGAGGGTCCCACATGATAAACAGTCTCTTGCTAACATACATTTTTATGAAATTTCAGAACACCACACAAAGGAAGAGATTCTACAACCTCCCTGGTAGAAAAAGCCCAATTCCAGGATCAAAACTTAGGCTGCTCCAAGGTTAGTAAAGACTCAGGACATAAGAGAACCTCTGCTGTGACATCCTATAACTCAGTTGAGTCCCTGATTTTTTGATCAAGGAGATTAAGGGACCACAGAGGAAAGTGATTCTATGATATGCAGTGTGCCTAAGGAGAGTCACCAGGAGAGAAAAAATCTCTCAAGCTTTCACAGAAAGCACTTTAGTCAAGCAATGGCCATGACTCAACCAGACGGCTGACACTGACAGTAGATCAAGAGATGATGCACTTGGTTCCAAGATGATTCCTGAGGAGACTTAACTGACCTTGATAGACAGCGAAAGGTTAACATTTTACTTATACAAGTTTCATTTTAACTTGATGTTGGACATCCAACAGAAAGGTGTAATCACAAGATGTAACCTCTTAATCTGGCAAAGTTCATCCAAAAAAAAGCCCCGAGAAATGGGAAGATAATTGATTGCCTTCTCGCTGATGCTTCCAAGGGTTGTAGCAAAACAAAAAGGGGGAAATGTGGAGAAGGTCATTCTTTGATTAGCATGCACTGAGGACACAATGACTTGTTTATTATTTTTTAGAGTTTCTTAAGATAAGACACTGCCTAGCCTCAAAATATCTTCTTCAAATATTTGTTAGTTACTCGGTGGTTTGGGTAGTTTCAACATGTGTTCCCTAATTACTTGATAGTCCTCTCTGAAGGAGGTAAAGCTGCTTTCTCCACCTTTTAATATGGGCTGGACTTAATGATTCACTCAGTAGGAAAGTAGTTAACTTGACTCTGGAGAAGCCCGGGCAGACACAACCTTAACCAAGAGACCAGAGTTACCACCAGCACTGTCAAGCACATAGCACGCACCTCCTGAGAGAAGGTGCAGTGAGGACATTTGCACCAAAAACCACAACCCAGGAGTCAACCAGAAAAAGCACTGAATGAACCACGGTAAGAGACATTTTTATAAAATAGTGACCCATACTCTTCAAAGTTATTAAAAATAAGGAAATATGGAGGAACAGATTAGAGGGGACAAGATGGCTAAATACAATCTAGAACCTGGGTTTCATCCTAGAGCAAAGGGTGTTACGGAAATACGATGAAATATGACTAACGTGAGATAGGACTGAAGTCTACCGGTGAGTTCACAGCAGTGTACCAATACTGCTTTCCTGGTGTTGACAAATGCACGGATATGGAAAATGTTAACAGGAGAAGCCGGCTGAAGGATGTATAGAACTCTGAGCTTTCTTAGTAACCCTCTGTAAAGAAATTACTTCAAATGAAAAATTCTTAAAGACTTTGACAAAGTTTCAAAATTCTGAAGAAAATCGATGCTATTTTAGTAGTTTACACTCAGCTAAACTATGGTTTACATGTCAGAGAAAAATGAAGATGTGTTCAGACATTCTCCCCTGTATCTCTTCTCAAGAAGCTACTAAGGAGGGAGTATGATCATCCAAACTAGAGAGTAAAGCAAGAAAATAGATTTTTAAAACTATGTAAAATGGAGATATCAACACAGGAGAGAAAGAAAGAAGATTCCTAAAGTGCTGGGAACAGGAGATCTTAGGCTAATGCTCTACATACAGTGTTGAGGGCAACCAGCGCATAGGGGAACAGACAGACACGCTGGGAGAGATCTCCTTGAAGAAATGAAATGAACTGGATACCTGACAGCTGAACATATTGTAGAAGAGATGTAAATAATCAGCAAAGGCTGAGTCAATGACAAGCACATAAAAAGTAACCAAGTAAGAAATAGAAAACTATCAAGAGAAGAAAACAGAAACTCCAAGGAAGAGGAATATCATAGTACACTTTATCATACACAGTTCATCTCTGAGTAAGTCACATAGTCGTAATCACATAAACCTTGAATATCAGAACATAAGGTATAAACATGTTATTTAGAAACACCAAGAAAATAGCAACATAATTAAGAGTTAAATAATGTATGTGCTTCTGAGGAGGGAAAAGGAAACAGGAATGAACACTGCCACTTTTGTCAACTGACTCTGTAGAAGTATTTGGTTCTTTAACCTGTGTACATGAATATCCTTTTGTAAAAATAAAAATTTTAATGGGGAGATGATAACATTAATGCATCAGGTTTATAATTATAATCTTCATGTACATCAAATGTAGAAAGCACTGTAAAACCAATTTGGAAATAAAATAATGTGTGTGATATGAATGGTTAGATCAATATATTCTTTTTTTCTTAAAACTCCCATAAAGAACCTCTGAGGAGTTCAGACTGAAGAGATGACTGTGTTATGGTTCGGGTATGAAATGTTACTGAGCAGTTCATGTGTTGAATGGTTCATGTGCTTGGTGCCCAGTACAGTAATGTTAGAAGTGGGGCTGTTAGTCACTTTGGAGAGGGAAGGTGATTTGCTCACCATTGCTGAGTGATAAGTACACAGGTCAGACAGTACCCTAATGAACTGAACAATCAGAAGCAGGTAGCTAAGATTTTACTACAGAAAAAGTTCAGTTCAATATAAAGGACAACGTAACTATCAAAAGTGACAAAAGATAAAAATAGGGTACCTTAAAAAACTTACCAGCCCTGGAAATGTTCTAGCACAAATTAGCGACTTGCTCAGGTGTCAGTCACCAGTCAGCTCACTGTTGTACTGCTCCTTAACCTTCAATTTCTTTCCCACCGCTGCCCCTGCACCACTGCTTACATGAATAGTACCCTCTATTCTCTCGCCTGCCCACTCAGGAGAAGGAGCCACTCTAGTACAAGATAAAGTTTCATCTGAAGGTGACATCATAGGAAAAAGAATCTTACGAAATGACTCTCTTCATTCTGAGGTTCTGCCAAAATAGTTCACAGTATCACCTGAAGGAAGTGTATTTGATGAAAGAGTTATGGCATTTTTAGACTAAGTTTTACCACCCCCTTCCAGCTGAGGTTGTGGGTAGGAAAAAGCTATTTCTAAAGCATGACTCAAAACATTTTGCTTACGAAGAGAGTATAGCTCCTATTTCAACAGTGAGAAAAACACATCATGAGCCCATCCGGGACCTGCCTTCCTAAGGAGAGCTGGACATCAGATCTGCTTTATCTCTGGCAGAACACAGGAGAAAGAGGAGGCCACTGTACAAACAAGCAATGAGAAATCAATCAAAATGTTAACGATTTCTTAAAAGTGAAGTATGGACTACTAGATCAGTTTGAAATAGCCAGGCGGCACAGATGCAAAGGAGAGTTCACCTAGCAAATGGGCAAAAGGAAGATGGGGGAGCGGAAAGAGTTCCCTTCCTTGATGCAGTACAAAGCAATGGGGTAGGGTGATCAGCTCACAGAGGCCTCCAACCCCTGCAGGCTCTTTCCCACAAAGACATAAAGCCTTAAACTTTTGGGGAGGAGGAGGGATCCTTCTATCATTAGATCCAAGAGAAAAAGCTATTACTTCTAGGGGAGGGAGAGAAGCAAAACTCATGTGTCTCATGCCTGGGAGAAAGCTAGACTATTGGGGGTCTAAGATCCTACCAGAGGTGACCTACCATTGGTGAGGGCCACAAAACTCATTCCCATCCAAACCACAAATATGAAGCTGACTTTAGTTACCATGGGCAGGAGAGACTGAGACACTGAAAAAGCATCACTCCTGAGACACGGGTATTCAGAGCCTGCCTATCTGACAATAAAGCACCCACCATACCCCAACATGAATCTACCATAAACAGCAGTGGCGGCTTACTGAGCGTGAGGAACAAGGACAGCAAAAGTCTTCATCTGCACCACAGCAATGCAGGAACTTCTAAAAGCTGAGGAGAATACTGAGAGAGATGCTTTAGCACCCCAGACCCTACTCCAATCACAGGTAACGGCTTCTATTCTAACAATGTTGGAACACCTAGTGGAACACTGGGTAAATTCTGTTAATGGAAAAAGTTGAAACTTGTGGAATGCTAAAGGTAAAAACAGCAACACAAAACCCACATCTAGCTTAAATCCTGACTAGACTAACTCAATCCCATACCTATCGACAGCCTAACACAAAAAGAAGCATTTCTATATACAAATGACTTAGTCTCTGTACTTCTGTAGATGATGTCCAGTAATCACTCAAAAATCAGGTGACACATAAAAAAGAGGAAATAAATAAATGAACATTGCCAAGAGATAAAACAATCAATAGTGCCGGAGTCAGAAATGACTCAGATATTGGTACAATCGGAGGAATTTTAAAATAACAATTACCATTAACATGCTTTTAAAAGTATGTAGTAGAGAACATAAAAAACATTTACAAACATCTGAGGAAATTCAGCAGAGAGATATAAGACAAGAGTCAAGTGAAAACAGTACGTCATTAGGTGCGATGTTGGGAGGTGAGGCTGGTAGGAGGAGGTGGTCACTGGGGATGTGGCCAAAAGGGTCTACCTCCCTCCCTCCTCCCTGAAATGTCTACAAACTGTGAGCCAAAATGAACCCTTCCTCCATAGAGTTATCAGGAATCATGTTTCAGCAACAAGAATGTAACTAAGACACTGGCATCCTGTGAAATTAGCATCCTTAAAATAACAGCGATTCCAAAATAGGACCAGATGTGGTATCAGCACTACAGCATCAGAGGCCAGGAGCAGTGCTGGTTAAGCTGGGCGTCACAAGTTGACTCTCAGTTAATCCACCACAGGGACCTACTGTGTGGGGAAGAAGATACCAGAATAGACATACAGCACTGTGACAAGACAGAATGTGAAAGTAGGCACAGGATCCCTGATTTTACTATGGATCCCATCACTCAGAGGAGCTGTGGAATGGCCTGTCTATGTATCAGTCCCAGGGCCAGCTAAAGGTCAATACTCTATGGGTTTATTAAAACAGCAATCCACATATGAGATTCTACTCCAAATAGCAAGACAGTTATGGGAGTTAACCATTTGAAGGAGTTTTAACTAATCTTCCCATCATTCCCATATTTTGCTTATTTTGTGCTTCTCCTCTTTGCACCCTCTGGTTTTCCTAGGTTCCTGCTCCTAGCAGTCAGATAAGGGAGATTTTTTTCTCTCTTCAGTGGAAGCAAGGCTCCCACTGAACTTGAATCTACAGATCTTCACCTGCTACCTGGTCACTTGAGTTCTTCATGCCAGTAGAACAGGCAGAAAATAAATACATTATTATACTGGCCGAAGTAATGGGTTAATGAACTAACATAGCTCCTACACAGTAGAGGCCAACAGAACTCAGGACAGACAGTGTCCGTGCACAGGGATGACTGTGAGAGTGTAGTTGCAGTATTAATAGTCTGAGAGAGAAAAGGCAGCTACAGGTGTCTACGAGAAGGAGATCTGATCACACCATTAGGCAAGCAATCCAGACTATTAGAATCACTGGCCAAGAGTAGAAGAAACGGTATGGGTTACAAAGAAGGAAGAGGATGTCTGTCAGTCACTGCTTTTGGGTTAGCAGCAGCGGAGGGACCTAGAACTTATTTCATTAACCCTCTTGTCTGAGGTTATTCAGAGATTTGGGCTGACCAACATTTTCAAGAGAATTCTGTGAGTAACGGAGTTTACTTCCATCTCTGGGGGAAATGATGGCCTCCTCTCTCCTAATTACCAAGCACTACAGTATAAGACCTAGACAGAACGAGAATGTAAGTGGTAGAAGGGATGGATGGCATTAGGTACTTCCCATTTCATCATTTCAGATCCTCTCTGTGGTCTCTCGTTCCAGCTCTGCACGGGCTCTGACAGACCTCGCACAGAACCTGCGTGAGCACTGCTTCGTGTCTGTACTAGTGCTAGTGCCTCTCATCTCCCGCCCTAAGCCTTTCACACTAATGGTGCTTTGAGATGCCACAGGAAGCCAAGAGGTACACGTGCACATTCCAGAAGTCTAGCACAAACCTGTGACCAATGAAAGGCGACAGGCAAGAGCCAGTGAGTAAATCTTTTCCTCTTTTTTCCTACAGATATTGAAGAAAGTTCTTGATGCTTCCTGAGACCAGCTCCCTAAGTAAATTTGTGTTAGAAAAATACTGCATAAAGGTTTAAAAGTCAGTGACCCAAGTTTCTTAAGAAATTTGAAAAAGAAGCTCAAATGAAGCCTCAAGGTGAGAAGTGAAATGCTGAAGACAGCAACAGAATCATCAAAAAAAGAAACAAAATCAATGAAACTAAAAGCTAGTTACTTGAAAAGATCAGTAAAACAGACAAAACTCTATTCATATTCACTATGAGAAAAAGAGGAAAAAAACAAATACCAAAGACAAGAGACATGATCTACAGATACTACAGACGTTGAAAGACAAAGCAGTATTAATAACAATATGCCAAGCAGTGTGACAATTTAGGTTTGTTTTTAATTTCATGAAAGATACAAGCTAGCAAAATGTTTAATGTTATGAATTTCCCTGTGATCACTGCTTTAGCTATCTCTCACAAATTTGGATTGTGTTAATTTTAAAAACTGAATTAAAATTTCCATTGTCATTTCTTCTTTGATCCATGAATATTTTATTACCATTTTTAACATTTCATATGTTTGGAGACTTTGCAACTACTCTTCTGGCACTCAAGAAGAAAAAGATTAAATGAATGACTTCTATTTAAATTTTTAATTTAGAATTAAAATCTTTTACCACAAAGAAAAGTCCAGGTACTAATGGTTTCACTGGTAAGTTCAACAAAATATTTCAGGAAGAATAAAACGTAACTATACACAGATTGATCCAGAAAACACAAGAGTAAGGAGCTTTTCCTACTGAGCCTAGGACTACCAATTCTAAAAGTTAGACAAAGATATTGGAAGTACAGACCAGGATATTTCACAAATGTAGATATAAAAATTCTTAAAAATTTTAGAAATTCGTATCTAACAATTATTAAGGATAATACATTATGATCAAGTAAGATTTGTCTCAGTAAAACAAGATTCATTAAGAATCTGAAAATCATCTCCATTGGGCTCAGGGGTACAACTCATGTTTAGCATGCACAAAACCCTGGCATTGCTCCTCAGAACCTAAAACAAACAACAAAAATCAGTGCCATAATTCACCACTTAAAATACTAATTTAAAAAATCTGTATGGTCATATAGACAGATGTAGAAAATCATGTGACAAAAGTCAACAACCACTCATGATAAAAACTGTAATATAAGAATATGGTAACAGGAAACTTCTCAACTTGATAAATGACATCAAATAAAATCCTGTAGTTAACTTCATACTTACTGGTGACACAGTGGTTCCCTGATTGGAAGCAAGAGATGTGGTCCCAAGGATACTATTCAAAACTGTAATGTGAGTCTGTCTGCTCAGTGGAGTAAGGTGGGGAAGGAGCAAAAAAACAGATTAGAGACCAAAAAATAAACTGTCTTTGTTTGTAGACAACTGTCAGTCATGTGTAGGAAATTCTCATGAAATCTACAAAAAACCTATCAGAACTAATCAGTGGATGTAATAGCGTAGAAGTAAATAAAGTTGATACACAAAAATGAATTTTTCCTATATACTACCAAAAACAACTGCAAAATCTTTTTTAAAAGTATCATTTGCTATAGTACTAAAAACTATGAACTAAAAAAAAAAAATCTATGAACTACTTAGGGATAAGTCTAACCAAAGAATTGTAAATCATGCACCCCAGAAAATACAAAGTACTGTTCAGAGAAATTAAAGAAGACCTAAGTACATCATAAATCATGCATATGCCCATGGATTGTCTCAATATTGCTGTCATTTTTTCCCAAACTGATATATAAAATTCACCCCAGTGAAAAATCTCATCATGCATTTTTGTGGAAAATGACAAATTAAACCTACTAAAGTTACTTGTAAAAGCAAAAGAACTAAAATAATAAAAACAAGTTTTAAAAAGAACAAATTTATTTTCAAATTAGGCCTCCAAAATTCAAAGACCCAATCCAAAAAAGGACATCTGAGATGAATATATACATCCCAGATGAAGAAATACAAATGGCAAATAAATACATGAAAAATGTTCAACATCATCGGTCACTCAAGAAATGCAAATCAAAACAACACTGAGATTCCATCTCACCCTAGAAAGATTGACTAGTATCAAAAAATCAACCAATAACAAGTACTGGCAGGGCTGTGGGGAAAAACGGAACCCTTCTCCACTGTTGGTAGGAGTGTGGGCTGGTGCAATCACTGTGGAAATTAGTGTGGTGAAACCTCAAAAAACTAGGATTAGAGGTCCCACTGCACCCAACTATTCTCCTTCTAAGTATTTTTCCAGAATTGAAAACACCATACCACAGCAATATATGTGCACCCATGTTCACAGCAGCACAATATGTCATAACTAAATCTTGGAAACAATCCAAATGCCCATCAACTGAGGAATTTATAAAAAAGATGTGGTATTTTTATACAATGTAGTATTATGCAACTATAAAGAAAGATAAACTCGAGGCTTTTATAGGTAAATGGATGCAACTAGAGACCATACTCATTAGTAAAATAAATCAAACTCACACATGTAAACATCGTATTGTCTCCCTAATGTGACAAACTGAAAAAGTAAGTAAGACCCAGAATCTATAATAGATATTATGAAAGGGAAAGAAAGTGCCCAAAAAAGAACAACTGAGATGAGTGAAAGGAGAAGAGAACAACGGGAAAAGAAAATAGATATATACATAGGATAGTTATATTACTGAGTTCTTTTAGTTCATTGAAAAAAGTTTGTGATTATATTGTCTGATCAATTATGTATGCCTATATCTTGTAATCTGAGTGACCACTCTGAAGATAACAATAGGCAATATATTAACCATTGTTGATATCTCATTATCTTGTTTTGAAATTATGTATTATTGGGGTTTTTTTCCTCTTTTAAAAAATTATATTGCAGAATTATCACAAACTACTCTAAATCTGGACTCTGCCCCTTATTACTATATAGTACAAATTTCTATTAGTTCATTGAAAGGAACAGTTATTGCTTTTATTGTTTGATCAATTTTGCATGCCTGTATCTGGTAATCTGAGCAACCACTTTGAAGATAACAATATGCAATAAAATAACCACTGTTAATTTCCTATCATCATGTCTTGAAATTCTGCATCATTTTTATTATTTTTTATTTTGTCTAAAATAAAAAAGAACAAAGTTGACTGACTACCCCGTCAAGAACTTTTTATAAAGCTACAATACTCAGAGACAGTATGTTATTAACATAAATATAAATGTATTATGAATCCAAAAATTGACTCATAAATATATAACCAACTGATTACTGAGAAAAAATGCCAAAGTAATTTAACTAGGAAAGTTATTTCCAAGAAATGATTTTGAAAAAAATAGATGTCCAAATAAAGGAGTCTCAACTCTTACTTGCCATTATGTTACAAAAATAAGTAGAACTCTACGTAGACCAAAAAACCAAATGAAAAAGTTAGAACTATAAAATACTTAGAAGAAAACGTGTAAATTTTGATGACCCTGAATTAAACAAATATTTTTAAAGCAGAACACAAAACAAGTAAACAAAAAGATAAACTTAATAGGTTGGACTTCATCAAAGTTTTAAACCTCACACCTTCAAAGAAACCATAAGAAAGTAAAAATCTAAAGACTGGAATAAGATACAGCATTTGTTTATTATTTATATAGATATTTTTGAGAAATAACTTTGTATTAAAAATATATAAGGAATTCTTTCAACTTAATAGTACAAGACACAACCAAATTTTTTAAAAGTAAGCAAAAAAGTGAGATGCCTCATCCAGGGAAAGCTTGACAGCAATAAACAGTTACAAGAAGTTGGGTATCGTGTGTCAGTGGAAGGATAAACCGCAGAGAGATACCTCTCCACACACACTAGAAAGAAAGCAGCCTGGCCATACCAAATAGAATTTCCCTAAGAGGCCACTGAGACTGTAAGCGAGAATAACATTAGAAAACAACGTGATAGCTTCTCAAAATGTCAAACAGGCATCTAGTACACAGCCCTGCCATTATACTACTATTGATTTACAAAGAGAACTGAATATTTATTTCCTGAGTGGTATATTTAGACTTTTTATTAATGATGACAGCACCATTATTTATGACAGCTCTAAACTAGAAACAACGCAAACGACCACCAACAGACACACGAATCAGTACATTTTGGTACCTGACTTATTTCCCATGATCCCCCGCTCCTGGGATAAATACCTTTATGTAATCTCCTCTTGCTCTGTCTTAGCCTATCTAGCCAGGTAGATGGCATAGGTGGCTTAAAGAACAGACACTTTTCTCACAATGCTGGTGACTTGGAAGTATCAGATCAAGTACCAGGAAACTTGGTGTCCAGGGAAGCCTGCCTCTTGGTTCAGAGACGGCCATCTTTCTGTGTCTTGGTTCCACTCTCATGACCTAATTACCTCCCAGCTCCAAGTACAATCAACCTGGAGATAAGGGTTTCAACAGACGAACTTTAGAAGGGTACAAACACTCTTTAGCACTGTGACTGTAGTTGTTGTTTCTTGTTTCTAGCCAATAAAATCTTGTAGTAGTGGGAAGATATGTGTGAGTACATGGATGTGCTCTGGCTGCGGTCTCTGGCTTCCCAGCTCGCTCTGAGGAAGTCAGTACCAGGGCTGGGGAAGTCCACATGGCAGGGAGTTTGGGGTGGCCTCTAGGAGCTGAGGGCAGGCGCCTGCCTTCTGTTAGTAACAAACCAAGCTGTCAGTCCATCGGTCTGAGGAAACTGAATTTGCCAAAAACCATGAGCATCCAGATGAGAATCTGGCCCCAAATGACACCTTGACTGCCCCCTTCTGGAGGACCCAGCTAAGCCACAACCAGGATCCTGAGCCACAAACACGGTGAGACGACAAACGTAGCAGTGGACAACTAATACACTACATTGTGTATACGCGTGAGAGAGAAGACAAGCAAAACAGTGAAATGAGAAATTGACAGCACATTGTAATAGTACTGTCTATATCCAAATCCAATCATTTAGACTATTATCAACTGAAGATAAAAATAATCAAGAGTTTGAGGAAACTGTATTATTTCTTTCAACTTTCTTTGGCCAAAAGAGAAAAAATAAAGAAACCTATACTTAATTAGCATACATTAAGTCATGCCATATATAAGCCATAATAAATCTAAAAAAAAATAAATGCGAGAGGAACTGTCCTAATACCCTTCACTTTACTTTGGTGATATGTTTTGTTCCACTTTTCAGGAATGAGGATGTTAGCCGTTTAGAACTGTAACTAGCTGACTGAAATGCAAGCAAGGCCTTCTGATCATCTTCACTGACCAGCTCTGCAGGAGGCATCTGTCTAGTTTGCTCAATACAATCAAAGGCAGGGACATTATCTTACCACCTTCAGCTGCTCTAGAATACCACAATAATCTATTTCTGTTGGAAAAGTGGAAAAGATTTTCCTTTTAAGTACTGGGAACTGAATCTTGTGCTATGTCTACATTGCAAGTCCTCTTTATTTTTTATTTTGAGACAATAAATTAATGGATTGAATTTGCAATCCCTCTGCCTCAGCCTCCCAGATAGCTGGGATTAGAGGTGTGCGCCACCATGCCCAGTATATAGTATTTTACTATATCTTTTTACAGGCTATTTACCAATGTTATTACATCCCTTCTCCCAGCCCCTCTTGGTCATTCCAAAAGGGCTCCTATGACACAAAGTAGCTGTCAGAGTTTGCGCAGTTCTCTCAGTTTTCTATGAATAGAGTCTACGAGCCTTGAAAAGAGGTTGAAAGGCAGCCCCGGAAAATCACCCCCCACAGAAATTCTACCCTTTCTTTCTGCCTTGATATTTTGAGAACAAATAATTGGTATACCGTGGACAATCACTATGGTCTCTACTCTCTCATGTGTTTTTGTAGACTATGGATGTGTGTGTATGGTATCATTTTTTTTCTCTGTGGCCCTATAAATTACACCGTAAAGGAAGTTACCAAAAACAGGCTGTAGCTGGGAATGATGTAATACTTCAGTGTTCATGTTGCTGACCAAGCCACCCAGCATAAAACAATTTTATGAGCTAAAATTTGTTACACAAAACCAAGTAAAAGAACTTAAATTTTTATTATTGTTAAAATTAAGAAAATAGCATTTCAAATATTTTTAATTTCTATAAATTGTGTATGTATACACATATGTATCAATCTATATATATATATAACTCCCACAAGGATATGTACCATACATAAAATTAATTTCACACATTGTTTGTTTGACTTATAATTAATACCCAAAGTAAACATTTAAATATTAAAAAGAAATTGCTTGCCTTCGGCAAATTTAGATAAAACGTTATGTATGTATGGGAGTCAGGTAAAGAAATGACCGGTGATAGGCACATGGTACCTGTGGGCCACTTAATTTTTTTAAAATTTCATGAGAAGTTAAGGCCAATCTTTCTGTTTCTTCCAAAAAATATCACTCAAACAAATTCACTTATAACGAATCAAGTTAGCAAACAATGTCAAGTGCAATCTATAAATTTGAAGGTATTATTAACAATTTTATAATAATTTAAGATAAAGGAGTCCTTTAAGTATTATCCTCATCATGATTTGAATATTGTCTACATATAGGTTGAGTATCCCTATCTCAAAAAGCCAAAATCTGAAATGTTCCTGTCTACAACTTGTTGAATACAGCATAACATTCAAAATATTTCAGATTTCAGGATACAAAACCAACATTAAAAAATCAATAGCTTTTCTATTCACTAATAACAAATTGCCTTAGAAAGTTTTTTGGTTTTTTTTTTTACAATACATTAAAGGGAAAAAACACATTTAGGAATAAACCTAACCATGGAGGCAAAAAACCTCTACAGTGAAAATTACAGAAATCTGAAGGAAACTGAAGGTAGTACTATAAAATGAAAAAATCCCCTATGAACATAAATGAGCAGAATTAATATCATATTCCCCACTACAGTCCCCATCAAAATTCCAGTAACATTCTTCGCAGAACTGAAAACAATCCTAATATTCATATGGAACCACAAGAGACACAGAAATCAAGAAAACTGATTTCAAATTACACTATAAAGCCACAGTATCAAAAATAGTATGGAATGGGCACAAAAACAACCACCAGATGGAGCTGGGGATATAGCTCAGTGGAATAAGCACCTGCCTAGCAAACGCAGGGTCCTGAGTTCAATCCCCAGTACCGCCAAAAAAAAAAAAAAAAAAAACCACCAGAGACCAGTCAAGTAGGATACACAACACAAAAGGAAACTCGTGCAACTACAGCTATCTGATTCTTTTTATTTTTTATTTTACAGAGAATAAAAAGAATTTTAAAACATTAAAAATGATATAAATTTCAAAATAAGATGATAGGAAATCAACAATCGTTGTTATGTTGCACACTGTTATCTTCAAAGGAGTTGTTCAGTTGATCCATACAAAATGAATCAAAAAACTAAGCATTTCAATAAATCAATAGAAATTAGTAGTTCAATTATCTTAGCTATCTTGTGTGTGTGTGTGTGTGTGTGTGTGTGTGTGTGTGTGTGTGTGTAATTTTTTCCCCTTCTTTCTTTTCTCCTTTCCCTCATCCCAGTTGTTCTTTCCTTTTAGCCATCTGATTCTTGACAAAAGTAGCCAAAAACATACGTTGGAGAAAAGACAGCCTCTTAACAAATGATCCTGGGAAAACTGAATATCCATTTGTACAAGACTGACAATAAAGCACTGTCTCTCAGCCTGTGTAAAAGTTAATTTAAAGTGGATAAAAAAAAAAATAGATACAGGACCTGAAACTTTGAAACAGCTAGAAGGAAACATTGGGGAAATTCTCCGAGACACAATGACAAGCAAAGACTTCTCAATAAGACTCCAATAGCTTAGGAAATAACAGAATCAGCAGATGGGACTACTTCAAATTAACATATTTGCACAGCAAAAGAAACAACTAACAGAGCTGAGAGACGGCCTATAGGATAGGAGAAAATGTCTGCCAGCTATTCTTGCCACAGAGAATTAGTATCTAGAATATAGGAAGAACCCAAAAAACTTAATAGCAAAAAATCAAATAGCCTAATCAGTAAATAGGCAAATGGATTGAACAGATGTTTTTAAGAGAAATACAAATAGTTAATAAGTACATGAAAACGATGTTCAGCATTTTTAGCCATTAGAGAAATGCAAATCAAACTACATTATGATTCCATCTCACCCAATCAGAATGGCTATCATCAAGAACAACAAGTTTAAAAAAAAAAAAAAAAAAAAAAAAGAGGGTTCCAGGAAGATGGCAGAGCGGTGAGCAGCACCAAATCAGCCTCTGAGATTTGGAGTCCAGACGCTGGAATATAACCACGTGGGGAAAAGAACAGGGGAGCACGTGGGTCCCCACAACCCAGCAAGGGTCTGAAGTGAGAACTGCAGCCCATGGGGAGAGCAAAGACAGGAAACTCAGGGCAGAAGAGGGAAGTAGCAAATGGCACTTTCTCCCTGAATCCAAAGTTGTGATGTGAGAGGTGGCTCAAAGCTGCAGAAGCATGGAGACTACTGATGACTCCAAAGGTCCCCCCAGAGAAATGCACAAGTGGAATGATGCAGTGGATGCTGTGGGGTGCACTGGCTGGTGAGTGATTCCACTCGAATTCAAAGGTCCCGAGGAGAGGGTGATTGGCTGGTTGCTATTTTGGAAAGGGCCAAATGAACTCAAGACTCAGAGCAATAGTGGGATGGCTCCATCTTGGGCTCCCAGTGTCAAGGTGAGGTGCCTCCATGTGAGACACCCAGGTTCAGGGGGCCTAGTTCAGCCGGCAAGAGGCACCTGGAGTGTTGTGAGTGGAACGGCTTGGATCCTTGCCTCATAGTCAAACACTAGGAACAGCCTGAACCGCAATTAAAAGTGTAGCCTTGCTGGGATTATCCACCACACCACTGTAATTCTACTGCAGGCTTGCTGAGGTGTGGGCTTTGTCTGCCCCTTTTGTCTACAAGTGAAAGCCAACACATGCCCTGAGATGGACATCTTTTCTTCCTTTCTTTGCTCTTTTATTCCCTTTCTTGATCTCATTTTTATATGAGTGTTGTTATGGTCTGTGTCTGCATGCCCCCTCAAGTCCTTATGCAGTCATGGGGTGGGCTTCCAGATTTTTGATTGATCCATAGTCCAGCACTGGAATTATGGATGTGAGTTCTGCACCTGCCCTGAGGTGGGTAGTTGGCATACAAGGTAAGGGAGGAAAAGAGGCTTGCTCTTCCCTCTGCAGCTTCTCCCTTTTGCTCTTGTTGCTTTGCTGTTTTCCACTGCCATGAACTGTTGCTCTCTGCCATGTGCCACTCTGTCTTGGAGCCAGCCAAGTATGGACTGAAACCTCCACAAACTGTGAGCTTTACATAAACCTTCCCTTCCTTATTTTTTGGTGTCAGGCATTTTGTCTCAGCAAAGGGGGAGAAAAGTAACCAAGACAAGTGTGAACATTGTTTTTACTTTTTTTGGTTTTTGTTTTATTCTGTTATAGTTTGTTTCTTCTCTGTTTCTTTCCCTTCTGTCTTCCTTACCAGTTTCCCAAAGCTTTCATACTCTTCCTTTACCCTTCTGCCTTGCTTCTAATTTCTTTTTCTACAATATCTCCATTTTTCCCCTTACTTCTTTTAATTTTTCCCCCCTAAGGGTATAATCACCATATTAAGGGGCTGTCTACTGTATATAATTTTCTACTTTGTTTTAGATTTTGTTATATAATGACAAATCTTGTTCGTATGGTTAAAGGTGGCAAAATAATTGTTGCCACAGTTCGTGATGTGTGCTTGATGCTATTGTCATTACTGATTGTACTACTTTACCCAGGGTGATATAGTTGTTCTAATCAGTTGTTCCTCCTTGTATGCCAAGGCAGAGACTGCCTGATGGTCATAAACAATACTATAGGCCACTACCAAAGAGCCAGAGGTTAGGCCAAATGGGCAGCAACTTCTCATCTCAACAAAGTAAAGAGGTAGGATCTTGCAACAAATTCAAAATCCAAAAACCAGTTACATCTAGCTGAAAAGCAGTCATTTCCTAAGGAGTTTTCCATACTACCAGTAAAACTGCCTTCCATAAGCAATCTATGAGCATCAGTGCAAAAACTAAACTTTAAAAAAAGAAAGAAAGTGACAAGACACAAAGATGCAACCCCAGACTTTCACACTGCCCAAGGCAAACCCAGGGGACAGTGAGGTAGAACAGCCACCCACCTGAATTCCGTGATGCATTAATAGTGGAATTAACAAAGAAGAAAAATGAGGTTCTACAAAAAATCAAATTAGAAATAATTTCTCAGGTAACTAAAGAGATGATGACCACAATGAAGGACATTATTAGTCAATCTAGAATAGATACAGATTAAAAAAATATAGAGGAATGAAGAAAAATGATGAAAACCATGAATGCCCAACACAGGAAAGAAAGAGAATCCATGAAAGAGATTCAAGCAGGTATTCAGGAAACTAAAAATTCTACTGAAAGTATATTCAGTAGAATCACCCTATGTGAGGACAGAGTATTAGAGCTAGAACACAGATTTATGGTTAAAAATCATGAAAAGAAAGATTTATTAAAAATAAAAAGAGAGCACCAAAAAAATCAATCCAACAGCTACCAGATGATGCAAAGAAGAATAACACAATGTAAATGACATAAAAAACCTGTGCACAGAAGTAATGGCAGAAATTTTTTAAATCATAGAAAAAGAATTTGACAGCTACAGATAAGTGAGATATACAGAGCTCCAATTAACCATGATTAAAAAAACATAACTACACCAAAGCATATAATAGCCAAGATTCCAGAAATTCAACACAAGAACAGAATATTAAAAGCTGATAGAGAAGAAAAATACCACCTATACAGGAAAGCTAATCAGAATCATAGCAGATTTCTTAACACAAGCCCTCAAATTAAAACAGCTTGAAGTTAAGTATATCCAGCCCTAGAAGAAAACAACCTCCATCCCAGATTGATGTACCCTATAGAACTTTCAAAATTGATTGAGAAATTAGATATGCCCATGAAGTAGAACACCTGAAGAAATTCATGACCACCAAATCAGCAAAGAAATTCTAGAAAGACATAATGAAGACTACAACTATATGAACCCCAGCAGAATGAATCCAACAGGCAAGGTATTAATTAGCCAGTGCAATTGGACAAGAGAAAGAATTAAAAGGAATAAGGATAAGAAAGGAAAAAGTTATCATTATTTTTGGATGACATGATATTCTACATAGAAGACCTCAAAAACATCATTAAAAGACTTCTAGATTTAGTAACCAAATTCAGTCAGTCACAGCCAGAAACAAAGTCAACACTCAAAAATCACAGCCTTTCTGTACAAACTAATAGAGACAACAAACTTACTGAGAAACTAGAGAAACCATGCCTTTCACAATTGCAGGAAAAATGAAATACTTAGCACTCAATCACAGTATATCAGAAAAATGGAAACATACCTTGTTCTTGGGTAGGAGGAGCCAATATAGCAAAAATGGCTATATTTCCAAAATTGTTATACACATTTAATGCAATCCTAATCAAAATATCAATAGCATACCTCAGAGAAATAGCGAACAGAATCCTAAAATTTATTTTCAACCAGAAGAGACCCAGAGTAGCAAAAGCAATTCTGAACAGATGCAAGGCAAGGGATATCACAACCCCTGATTTGAAATTATACAAGTCTACCATGATAAAAACAGCATAGTACTGGCAAAAGAATAGACCCAAGGACCAATGGAATGGATTAAAAGTTGCAGAAACAACTCCAAACACACTCAACCACATTATCTTTGACAAAGGCACCAGACACTTTCACTGAAAGAAAGCCTCTTTAATAAATGGTGCTGGAGAAACTGGCTCTCAACATGCTTAAGATTAAAGCAAGACCCATATTTCACTATGCACTAAACTAAAACTAAAATGGATCAAAGATCTAAACATTAAAACAGAAACACTAAATCTGCTGAAGACACAGGTATAGGCAAAAATTTTATGAACAAAATCCTAATTGCACAGGAAATAGTATAAAAAATCAGAAACTGGAAACTCATCTTATTTGAAAAGCTTTTGCATCTCTCAACTGACCAATGACGTTGAACATTTTTTCATGTATTTATTTGCCATTTGTATTTCTTCATCTGAGACGTGCATATTCATCTCAGATGCCCATTTTGGGATTCAGTCTTTAAATTGGGGGGGGGGTCTGATCTTTTTCATTTCTTTATATGTTCTAGATATAAGTCCTTTGTCTGAGGGACAGTCAGCTGAAGTGTTTTCTCTCTCTGTGGGTGGTCTCTTTATTCTATTGGTCATTTCATTTGAAGTACAAAAGCTTTTTAATAGGTTGAGATACCAGTTGTTGATTCTTTGAAGTGTTTCCTGTGAATGGCTACCTTCAAGCAATCAGCCAGCAACAAATGCTGCAGGGGCTATGGGGAAAAAGTAACCCTTCTTCACTGCTGCTGGCAATGTAGACTGGTGCAACTGCAATGGAAATCAGTCTGGAAATTCCTCAAAAAATTAGGAGTGGTGGTCCCATTTAACCCAGCTATTCCTGTTCTGGGTATTAGCAATATATGTGCACCCATGTTTACAGCAGCACAATTTGTCATAGTAAAATCTTGGAAACAATCCAAATGCCCAACGGAGGAATGGATTAAAAAGATGTGGCATTTTTATACAATGGAGTACTACTCAACTATAAAGAAAGATAAGCTTGAGGCTTCTGTTGGTAAATGGATACAAGAAGAGATGATAAACATAAGTGAAACAAATCAGACTCGCATGTGTAAACACTGCATTGTCTCCCTAGTGTAAGGACCTGAAAGAATAAATAAAATCTGGAAGGTACAATAGATATTGTGAAAGGGAAAGAAACTCCTCAATAAGAAAGAACAACTAGGATGAGGAGAAAAGAAAGAAAAAAAAAATATATATATATATATAGAAGATAGCTAAGATATATGTAATACTAATTTCTATTGATCTATTGAAAGGAATAGTTAATGTTTAATTGTTTGATCCATCTTGTACATCTATATCTGGTAATCTGAGCAACTACTTTAAAGGTAATAATAAGTAATACAACTATTGTTGATTTCCTATCATCTTGTTCTGAAACGCTATCATTTTTATAGTTTTTGTGTTGTTTTGTTTTTATCTTTATTTTTGTTATTTTGCTTTTGTTCTTTGCTCTTTAAAATATAAAAAACAGCAAACAAAAGCATCAAAAGAGTAAAGAGTCAACCCACAGAATGGGAAAAAAAAATCTTGCCAGCTATTCCTCAAAGGACTAATATTTAGAATATATAAAGAACTCAAAAAAATCAAAGCTCCCAAATTTAAGAAGCTAATCCAAAAATGTGCACTTCACGTGAAAAGCCACTTCTCAGACAAAGAAGTACAAATGGTAAATAAATAAATGAAAAAATGTTCAACATTACTGGTCATTTGAGATATACAAATTAAAACAATACTAAGATTCCATCTCACTCCAGAAAGAATGGCTATTATCAAGAAATCAACAATAGCAAATGCTGGCAGGGCTGTGGGGGAAAAAGGAACCCTTCTCCTCTGTTGGTGGGAGTGTAGACTGGTGAAATCATGTGGAAATCAGTGTGGAAAATCCTCAAAAAACTAAAGTTTCCATTTGACTCAGCTATTCCCTTTCTTGGTATCTTCCTAAAAGAATTAAAAGCATCAGACCACAGTGATATATGCATACCTATGTTTATAGCAGCACAGTTTTTAATAGCTAAATCATTGAAACAGCCCAAATGCCCATCAGTGAATGAATGTATAAAGAAAATGTGGAACACACACACACATATATACATATATATGTATACATACACACACGTATATACATGTATGTATACATACATATACATATACGTATACATACATACACATGTATACATATACATACATAAATACATGCATGTATGTGTATGCATACACACGTGTATATACATACATATATACATGTATACATATATGTATACGTGTGTATATACATACATATGTGCGTGTATACACATATGCATACATACACATATACACACATGTAGGTATACATACACATATACATACATACACATCTATGTGTGCATACATATATACATATACACATGTGTGCACATGCATACACATATACATATATGTGTACACACATACACATACACACGTGTGTATACATATATGTACATATATGTGTATACATGCATACACGTATGTATGCATACATGTATATGCATATATGTGTACATATACATATGCATACGCATATGCACATATGTATACATACACATATACACATATGTACATACACACATATACACATACATATATGTGTATACACACATACATGTATATGTATACACACACATGAATATATATGTATGCATACACATATATATATACATATATATGTATACATACACACACATATATACACACACACACATATATATACACACATATATACACATATATAGGATACCTTGGTTACTTTTCTCTTATCACTGAGACAAAATAACCAACACTCAAAATTAAGGGAGGAAAAGTTTATTTAGCTCACAGTTTGTGGAGGGTTTAGTCTGTTATCTGCTAGCTCTGAGGCAGGGGGGCACATGGCAGAGGGCAACAGTTCTTGGCAATAGAAGACAGCAAAAACAGCAAGAGCCAAAAAGGCGAAAGCCTCCTCCTTGCCCTTATACTGTACGCAGGCTACCTGCCCTAAGGCAGGAGTAGCACTCACACTGCCAATCTCAGCACTAACCAATGAACCAATCACACATTCTAGATTCTGCCACCTCCAAAACTCCAGCACCCCATGACCATGAGGCTATGGGGGGACACCAGATGCAAACCCAGCAATGGAGTACTGCTCTGCCACAAAGAAGCATAAACTTGAGACATTTCAAGGTAAATGGATGGACCTTGTGATCATACTCTTAAATGAAATAAATCAGACACACATGTAAATATTGCACTGTTTTTCTGTGTGGGAAACTAAAAGTGTAAATAAGGACCAAACTGTGTAACAACTATTGTGTAATAGAAGAAAATGTTCCAATGGGAAGAGGAACATGGCAGAGGAAAGAGGTAAAGCAAAGGGGCAAAAAGAAAGAAAAAAATGGAAAAAAACGGGGAAAGGCTCTTGTAAATAAAGAAGGGAAGAGGGGTTGAAGGGAGGGAAAGGAAATGGGAAAAAAGAATCAAGGTATGTGATGTACAGATACAAATTCCATATGATGAATGTTATCTCTCTATATATATAATGTAGCAGTAAAATTTTTAAAAAGAAAATAATTAGAATTTTGGACTAAAAAGTAAAATGTACCAATAAAATTAATTTTTAAAAATCTTAAAAACATCCCCAAAGCTACAGAAAGAAAAACAAAACAAAACAACAATAAAAAAATATATAAATGTTAGTCAAGATAGTGGGGGACACTTTCACATCGCCAGTGGAAATATAAAATGTAATCGAGCAGAGCCATTATGGTGATCAGCAAGGAGGCTTCCCAAAAAGCTGTCTTGAGCTCGCGCCCGATCCAGATGCACTACTCCATGGTATACACCAAAGGAACAGGTCGGCGTACTACGGGGACGTCTGCACTCTTGTGTTTACTGTGGCACAGTTCACAACAGTCCCGGCTGGAACCAGTCCAGGCGCCCACTGACAGAGGAAGGATGGGGGAACTGTGGTACCTAGTGAATGTGTGTGTATGTGCAGTGCAGTATAATTCAGCCATAAAGACGAACGAAATGTTGTCATTTGCGAGAAAATAAATGGGACTGGAGATTATCGTGTTAGGTAAAATAAGCCAAACTCAGGAAGACAAATATCACATGTGCTCTCCGATACCTGGAATCTAATAAAGGTGACGTAAGAGACAAGTACTAGACGCCAGGAAGAACATAAAGGGGAGGGACGTAGAAGAGGGCACCGGGAGGACGGCTGTGACTAAAATATATGCACTGAAACCCAGTATCTCATTAAAATTAAGAGGTTTAGCAGCAACTTAGATTTTGGATTTTTAGATTAGGGATGTTCAACCGGTAAAATCTATAAAAACACTTCAAAATTTGAGAGGCATGAAGATCTAAAATACTTCTGGTCACAAACATTTCAGATAAGGACTCCTTGACCTTACTGATAAGCATATGGGACCACAGGAAAGAGACAGACCAACAATGCTGGTGGATGCAGGACCCCAGGAGGCTGAGGCAGGAGGACTGCAGGTTTGAGGCCAACTTGGGCCACTTAGCAAGACCCTGTCTCAAAAAGTAAAAATTTAAAAAGGGCTGGGGATATATCTCAGTGCAGAGGCCCTGAGTTCAATCTCCAGAATCACATCCCAAAATAACAACAATGAAATCAAAAAGGAACAGAGGTGGCTCTACATATGAAATAAAAATGAGCTCTAAGACGGCATCTGCCTTGGAAGGGCCAGGAAACACCCTCACACCCCTCTCCCATAGCACTGAGGAGGGGGTTAAAGAGCTGACCATGTGGATGACAGGCAGAACTTGTTACTTTTATTTATTTCCTCTGTGTGTGTGTGTGTGTGTGTGTGTGTGTGTACAGGGATCCAATCCAAGGCCTCATGAATGCTAGGCAAGTACTGTACCTCTGCGCTACATCCTCAGTCCTGTAAAGTTTCTTTTCGAGCTTTCTTCCCTTTTCTGCACCTCCTTATATCACTTCCAGCATACTCCAAAGGAGATGAGGAAGGGGAATTGAAGGGGCTCAGGATGTGACTTGTAACTTTACACCCCGCCCAAATGCTAGCAATGGAGTATCAGCCTTCTTGCAGACCCCAGCCGCTCTGCTAGGAATGAAAAGCAGGTGGGCAGCAGGCCTGGTGGCAGAGGCAGCACCACACAACATGGCAGCGACCTTCCAGATGGCCAGCCCAGCGCTCTGTGGCCAGACCTCACTTCACTCACCTTTTCCTGTAGCCTAATGTTCTCCCACACCTTGCTGCACACCATACACTCAAACGCATCAATGTAATTGTCCTGTGTGACGTCTTGCACGCCCCACTTCCGTTCCCTGAGAGCTGCCAGGAGTCGCTCATTAGAGATCTCACCCTTCAGCTTCCACTCTATGTAGGCCTTGTACAATCTGTCATCGTAGTCCAGGCGTCTAATGTAACTTGCCAGTTCTCTGGGGTGAGCAAACTCTGATATAAGAATGGCACTTCTGTTACTCGGAAGCCAATCTCTGATGCTGGGGGACCCATAATACACAGGGACTACCCCCAGTTTCAGTGGTCTCCAGAACTTCTCTGTGATGTAGTCATCACAAACTGCATTCTCAAAAGCAAGGATAAACTTATACTGAGCAATGATCCTATAAAATCCATCAGCATCCATAGAGGTTGGGTTTCTGAGCTGCTGAGGGAGATCTTTGTTTCGTAAACATTCACCGTAGGAATCAACATCGATGTAAGTCATCAGCTCACGAACATAGCTGTCCCTATCCGACGGCGGGTTGCAGTCTGACTGTACGTACACCAGTGGAGCAAGTCTTTTCCGTAGGTTGTTTTTGGACTGCAAAGGAACTAAGTATCGGAGTGACTTTAGGGCATCAATGCCCTCCAGGTACTGGGTGGTCAGTGGCAGGTGGGAATGCCTGCTGAACGTGGCCGTGTGGTTGAACAAGGTGATGACCGGCTCGTGAAAGAGCTTATAATTGTTTTTTGGAGACTCTTCATGGAAAAGGGCCCAGTCATGATAGGCTTTCCGAGGGAGAGGTAAGCTATCTATGTTAAAGTCAGTACCTGGAAAAAGAAAATCAATTATTAGTTACGGCTGAAAGAATTTCACTCCTAAGTGAAATAAATTGGACCCACATGTGTAAGCATCACATTGTCTCCGAGGTGTAAGAACCTGAACGAGTAAATACAACCCAAAATGTACAATAGATAATAAGAAAGAGAAAGAAACTGCTCAAAGGAAGGAGCAACTGGGATGAGGGAAAGAAGAAAAAGTACTAAGGCAGATGTAGATGCGCATTCGTGGGTACCTGTACTGTTGGCGTCTGATGGTTTGCTGAGGGGAATAGTAAATGATTAAACTTTTTTTTTACGATTTTGACCCATTTTGCACGCTTGTATCTGGGAATCTGAGCAACTTATGTGACAACAATCTGCAGTATAACAATTCCTACAATCCTGCCTAGTGCCACTATGTATTGTCTCTAATGCTCTTTTAAATTATTATTTTCTTATTCTCTTTAATGATTTGAGCAATCTTCTATTCTTACATCTGGTAATCTGAGCAACTTCGTTGAAGAAAACAATATGTAATATAACAACCACTGTTAATCTCTATCATTTGGTTTGAAACCCTGTATCATTTCTGGTGTCCTTGCTTTGTATTGTTAGTATTTTGCTACTGTTCTTTTTTTCTGTTCTATTTTCTTTAAAATTAAAAAAAAAAAAAAAAGATTCTGGTCTCTAACATTAGAGTACAGAGAAGTCTGAGGCTATAAATAAAAAGCATCACAGCCAGGTGTGGTGGCGCACACCTGCTATCCCAGCAGTCAGGAGGCTGAAGCAGGAGGATGGCTATAAGTTCTACACCAGCCTGCACTGTTACAAAGTGAGTTCAAGGCCAGCCTGAACTGGAAAGTGAAACCCTAGCTCTCACAAAGACAAGAAAAGAAAAGAAAAAAAGGAAAAAGCAACACTGTGTCACTGTAAGGTGGCTAGCAGCTGATCACCGGCTTTCATCCTAAAAACTGATCCAGATTCTAAGGGCAAATGTACTCTACTGCCTTTTACAAATGGCTTTTCGTCCTGGAGATGCTGTCTATTAGAGCATCTCTTATAGAGGGCAGAGAAAATAAACAGATCCAGATAGAGTTCTTTAAAATGAAAACAGCAAGAGAGAGGAAGCCAAAAGGAAAGAAGCAACTGGGTTTGCCGATTGATTAACTGGGGCAGGGCGGAGGGGACACAGAAGAAACATACAGGATGGATTTTTTTTTTAAACCAAAATGATCGATTTCCACAAAGTGCAGTTAATCAATCTTTGTCAAAATGGTAGACACGAGGCTTCTAAAGACAAAAGAGCTGATAATAGCACTGTTACAGACTGCTACAGGATGGACATGAATTAACAAGACATCAAGAAATAAAGAGGCATAACACGATTATAATGAGGAGTGATTCTAGCTTCCACAGGATTAATTGGAAAACCTCTGAAACATGATAATGCACAGACAGAAGTGATGGATGTGGTAAGCTGCTGTTTCCGGGCTGCGTGGGTGGAGATCCACTCAGGAAGAACCTATTTCTATGACTGAGAAGGAAGAATTAAGACATCATGACAATAGGGAACATGGTGAATATTCTGGATACATGATTTTGTGGATGGCAATCAATAAAAGGAAACAGGAAAGAAGTCCATCTCCCAGCACCCACTGAGGAGAGAAACACCATGTAAGTACTTAAAGCAGAATAAAACAGATTCTGTGGTCGAGCTCATAAAAATTAATTATTTAATGCCAGTGCACACAAATGTAAACTCTTTGGTACCAACAGTACTGAACAATCAGTTAATCAAAACAGGCTTTTAAACAATTAAAGATCAGATATGATTATATCAGAGTACCCATACTACTGATCATAGAGAAATTGCTTTAAAAAAAACAACTGTCTGCATAATAATATTTTGTTTCTCAGTCATCAGTAGTGAATATGTAACATGTAAAACTGAGTACCTGCAAGTTTATTTTGCATCTCCTAATGTGACCTTGAGCATTAATAAAATAAACTTGCTCTCTGAAAAGGAAAAAAAGAGTACTCATCCATACCCTGAAATGTAATAGCATACAGAACTGGATGGATGGCAGAGGAAAAGAAGCATTAAGCTACAGAAACAAGAAGACATGAAAGAGAATTTGAGAAGAAGGGCAATTCATGACACTGAAGTGGCTGCTCCGCAGAAGGGTCTGGCTTGGTCAGTGGCCGGTGAGGGGAACTGAAACTCATGAAATGGAGATAGAACAGAAGGTTTCACCTATAATACAACAGAGAACCAAACCTGTTTACCTAGGGGAGGAAGTGCTAGAGGCTAATGCATAGGAATCAGAGGCAGAGATGAAATCTGTAAGATTAATGACTGAAGGGACACATGCGCCATGACACACACCGGCAATTCCAGCTACTACGAAGGATACAGTAGGAGGAGTGCCAGGTTTGAGGCCAGCCTGGGCAACTTAGCAAGACCCTGCCTCAAAATAAAACTTAAAAGGGCTGGAGATACAACTGCTTGCCTAATGAGGCCCTTGGCTCAATCCCTAGTTCTGCAAAACAAAACATAACAAAAACGAAAGAGGTCCAGAATTAACTAGGGGGACCATCACAGAGGTTTTCATAGAGTGGATGGCCAAGTGACACAGGAGTGACTACGGGTCTGACTCACTGTGGATGCACCACAGCAGCGGTCAGAGAAGCACTGGTTTCACAGGTGCACACTGCTCCCTTGCCTCAGAGAATGCAGGAGGCTGAGCTCCAGCTCCGGTGTGTATCTGTAAAGTGCAAAGAGAATTTAAAATGCCTGTGTCTACACTCTTTTGTGGCCACCAGGGAGGTCCCTCAGGTTGTGCTGTAACAGCAGTGGGACGTGAACCTGGCACTGGTTACAAACCCGTCATTCATGATAACTGAGATGCATGTTCACAGCTTCACTATACCCTAGCCGATCTGGTACTGGAATCTCCGTGTTGGAAGGAAGGGGACAAAAGGCTAGGATTCCTTACACAGGCAATGTCTAGCCAGAAAAAAAAAAATAGTAATAATATTATCCTGCAAAATCTAAGCAAGGGAAATTTATATTCATGTGTTTAGAAGCAAGACACCTTTGGGCTGGGCTTAGGGGTGCATGCCTCCAATCCCAGCACTAAGGAGGCTGGGGCAGTAGGATTGCAGTGGGTTTGACACCAGTATGGGCTACAGAGTGAGTCTGAGGTACGCCTGAACTACATAGTGAGACCTTGTCTCAAAAAAAAAAAGCAAAGAAGTGTGGAGGGAGGAGGGAAAGAGGAAAAGGGCACAGGAAGAAGGAGGAGGAGAAAAAGGAGAAGCAGGAACGCACTTTCTTAAAAAGGCGAGTGTCAAGTTCTTATCCAACCCATGCACATTTCATTGGGTTTGCAAGGGTAGGGCTATTTTCAATAGTGTGGATCCCTCTTTAGTTGAGAGGAAAGCCAAAGGAATTTAACTTTCCAGAAATACTTTCCATATTTGCTGCCCTCTTTTTTCTAGTACCGGCAATCAAACTCCAGACAGCCACTGTGCCACTGAGCTACGTCTCTGGCAGTTTGCTGTTCTAAAAAACATTTCTTAGTAAGTTCCCTGAGATGCACACTAAACACAACCTGCCCCCTACCCACCGCATACATACATTTTCGATTATTAAGACATTTTTTAGTTTAGTCTCCCAAACTAAAATTCTCTGGAGAAGGTTTTAAAACATCGTTTTACCTTATAAGCTCCTCTCCTAGGCCTACAGCTGCAGATGGAAGACACTCAGAAGTAGTGAACTTAGAACCTCGATAGCTGGGGGCACCCTCACCCACAACCCCTCAGTGTCAGGCAGTATTGGCTGTGCCTTAGGAGACAACTCAGTGACTCAGCTCCCTTTGATGCCAAGGCAATGCTCACTACCACAACAGATGGAAGTGAGATGTTTGAAGAAGTGGGAATCAATCAGCCTGTGGTAAACCCATAAAAACGTGACTATCTTGCATGCGGCTAGTTCATTGGCTTACACAGTCATTTTCCCTGCCACTTGCCCTTAGCAACTTCGATTCAAAGTTGCACTTCTCTGGGTTGTTCTGTGGTTACTGAACCCTGACAAATGTATTTGCTCCTTTGAACAACAGCTGGCAAATAGAACGTGAGCACTAAAACTGCCTGCTAAAGGGAACTGCCGCATGAATGCAGATGGAACAAAATTAATGCTGGCAAATGACACCAGGCTGCTGACTACAGAGGCTGGATTTGAAGCAGCAATCAGCACAGGAGTAACTTACTTTACAGACTGTGTTTATCTGCCTCTCTCTCTGCAGGCACACATGTGTCTTTCACTGTTCCCACACAAACTGGGGAACACAAGGCAACACGTACCATTTGCCCCACTTCACTAACAAAGGCTGGATCACTTATCTCGAACTAAAAATGACAGCGGGGACCAGCACTTCAGACTGAGTTGTGGGAAAAACCAGGGAGGTCACCACCCCTGCTATGATGCTGATTCTGTGGAATGAATGACGGACTCCTGGCATATCTGAGGACACTCACAAAAACATCCGCCAGCTTCAGCGTCATCGTGGAGGGCTGGGGATATAGCTCAGTGGAATAAGCGCCTGCCTAGCAAGCGCAGCGCCCTGAGTTTGATCCCCAGTACCGCCAAAAAGGAAAGAAAGAAAGAAAGAAAGAAAGAAAGAAAGAAAGAAAGAAAGAACGAAAGAAAGAAAGAAAGAAAGAAAGAAAGAAAGAAAGAAAGAAAGAAAGAAAGTGTCATCATGGGGTGGAAACCTCGACCTGCACAGAAGATAGGGTTGTAAAGGAGAAGAGCTCCCCCAAAATGTCTGTAAAGGTATTTTCGGTTTTAAGAGAACCTCTACTATGCCAAATCAGTATTTTGTGTCATGAATTGTACTTTATGGTTGTGTTAATTATTCTTTCTTGTGAGTACTTTTTTTTTTCTTGCGGTACTGGGGATTGAACTCAGGACCTTGTGCCTGCCAGGCGGGCACTTATTCCACTGAGCTATATCCCCAGCCCTGAGAACCTCTACTATGAAGCTGTATGACCTACAAAAATGTGGTCCTACCAAACATATCTCCCACAGAAATTAAAATTTTTGAGAAAGAGCAACATAGACTAGAGCCCTGCCTTCTGTGTTACCATCTAGCGACTGCAGCGTTCACTTATTTTTATTACCCACCCAAACCCCACTGGGTCATTTATTTTTCTCTAAGTTTATGCAGGTGAACTAAAAACATTAGAAAGAATGGTGCTGGTAATAGGGAAAGGCTCCTATTGCCTGAGGGTAAATTCCAAACTAAAAATACTAGCCACACTTAACCTCTGCTGGCATCCGGTTCTACCCAATTCAGAGGAACAGGCCCCAGAGAAGCCAGACTCACAGAGCTCTCCCGTTCACCTCTGAGCAGAGTCTCCTCTCCTCCCATTATTTCTCTTCAAGAGTCCACTGCTTACCTCTTAATCAGTTCTACACCATGCAAGCCCCTCTCAACTACACAAGTCCATTAGGCATGGAACTCTACCCCGGGCCTGGAAATGTCTCATGTCCCCTCATTGAGCCTGCGCAGTAGGCCACTCAGTACCTCTGCAGCCCCTTCCTAACATGCGCAGGGCCTGAGGCGGAAGTACAAATAGGATCCTGCATACCATATGCCTAATATTTAAAAGCTATAAATCAACCTAACAAGTTGTTAAACACTTTACCCTTCCATTGTTGCATGGAATACATTCATGATTAAAAGTGTGTGTGTGTGTGTGTGTGTGTGTGTGTGTGTGTGTGTAAAGCCATATCCAAGCTGAATAACTGGATGACATGCATTAAAAATTAATATCAGGGCTCAGCAGCACAGCGCCTGCCTGGCAAGTACAAGATCTTGAATTCAATTCCCGATACCAAAAAAAAAAAAAAAAAAAGGAAAAGAAAAATTAGTATCATTTTCGTCCAAGACAATGATTCTCTCGGGGCTCGGCATGGGCTTGCTAGCTCACTCACCCAGCCTCTCAATGCTTCCCTTCCATCATCAGGACCACCACAGGCGAACCATCCATTTCCTCCCCTCCCCACGGTCCAGATGCCCCCAGTGCCTGGCCTCGGAGGTTTCCCCTTCGCTAAGGACTCTCCACAGACAAGCTCTGCCTCCTCCCTGCTGGCACCCGTCCTTTGGCTTTCTCCAAGGAGCCTGGAGCTGACAGGCCAGGCGCGGATGCAGAACCCTTTATCCTGCAGAGGCAGAACGCGCTGTGACTGGTTCCTCCTCCCTCTTCCCCTGGCCCCAGTCCTGGCTGCAGAGGACCAGCCCACACAGACACGCCAACCACAAGTCCACGCTCAGTCCCAGCAAGACCGTCTCTTTGGTCAAAGGTTAGTCAGACTCTCTAAATCCCTGCACAGCTAGCCTTGGCCCGCTGAGCCAGGTTAGCAAAGAATCCTGCTACACCAGTTGAGCAAGAACCTCGAGCCAGGCATCTGACCAAGTTCCGGGTCTCCTACACACCTGACACCCTAGCCTGCCTGTGGTGAGAACCCCACTACCCTCGGTGTTCTCGAATTTCCATCTTGGAGGCCTCCTTGCTCTGCTGGTTGACTACAAATCCCCAGGTGCCTTTGCTATATACAGAGCTGAGCTCGGTTTTATACTTAAGTCTCTCTCTCCCACTGCAGTAGCACAAACAAAATGTCTTGCTGTTTTTAACAAGTGTTTGCAACACTTTCCTTTTTTTATTAGTACATGCTTGCCGTACATACATTTTACGATCACCTCGGGGAGTTGGTACGGGTATATAATACAGTTTTTTATTTTTCAATCCCTTCCCTCCTCCCTCCCTTTTCCTCAAATTCCCTTTCCTCCCTTGTCGTTCTTGCCGATATTATTCATCTTAGTTCATGCTTATGGCACACGGTGTCCACATCCACGTTAGGGTCCTGTACCTGGCACATGGTTACCTATTCCCTACCCCGCCCAGCCTCCCCGCTGGCCTCCCAGGTGCCTTCCCAACTGTGTCAAACCCAGCCCTCTGTCTCTATCTATCCTTCCTTCATTTCTCACTGCGTTTGCTCTTTGCCTTATTTAAATGACATACCATACAGTGCTCAGGCTTGTGTGTCTGATTTACTTCACTCAATATTGTATTTTCCAGGTGCACTCATTTTCCTACAAATGCCTCAGTACCCAAGTAGGACTCGATCATATACAGACACCACATTTTCTTTATGCAATCATCTGCTGATCGGTATGCAGGCACCTTCCAAGATTTAGCCATTATGAATTGTTCTGCTATAAACACTGGTATCCAGGCATCACTGTAGTAAGATGTTTTAAGATCCTTGGGGAAGATACCTAGAAGGGGGACAAGTGGGTCATATGAAGCCTCTAGTTTTAGTTCTTTGAGAAACCTCCAAACTGATTTCTATAATAATTGACCTAATTCACATTCCCACCAAACACCCAGGAGCATTCCTTTTTTCCCACAGCCTTGCCAGCATTTGTTATTTCTTTTATTTTGTAACGACTACCACTCTTTCTGCTTCAAGACGTAATCTTAGTATTGATGTGAAAAAATGTTCCACAGCCCTGGTAAAGCTTTTCTTTCACAGTCCACACCACTGAGGTCAACCCTTGGCCAACCATCAAGTTCCAGGTTATGCACTCACAGCCCAGTCTGTCCTTAAGTAAAGAAACCCAGGAAGAAGCCAGCTCAGGTTTTGGAAGTGGAACCAAGCCCTCGGGATAAGGAATTCTGGGATCGGGGTGCTTGGATGTGGGCACATCCTCTGAACAGAGTCGTGGGCTCTGGTCACAGGTGGGCATGAGACCTCGGCCTTTGGAGCCCTCACCCTGTGTGCAGGAGCACAGCTGGAGGGAACCCACAGGAGCCTGTACTGGCTAAGTCCACAGACTCCACGTTGGAGTTTAAGTTACTTGAAGGGCTGGGGATATAGCTCAGTGGAATAAGTGCCTGCCTAGCAAGCACAGGGTCCTGAGTTCAATCCCCAGTACCGCCAAAAAAAGAAAAAAAAGTTACTTGCAGACAAAATTCATGCATTGAACTACACAGGGGCCTGATACACATTAGTGATGCTTCCCACCAACCCCATAAATTCTGATCTGAAACCTCTGAAGCAATGATGTCCAATCTGACTGGAGAAGAGAAGACGCAGGCAGGATGATTCATTATTTTGGGGGCTTTCTTGTGAAGTGACTCCTTTCCAGAGATTTATTCTAAAATACTCTATTGTTTTACTCGTGCTCAAATTTTAACTAAATCTTAAATTTATAGGTCACCCAAACCTGGACTTGAAGCTTAAACTACACATCTAAGAGCCTTTTGGAAGTATCCATGTGGATATTCCATAGACAAGCACAAATAATTGCCATGACTAAACTTGTCATCTTCCCCCCAAATCTGACCTTTTTTGGTCTCCGTTTTCCTCTGTTGATATCATCGCCAAACTTGGTCTGAGTCTCTTAAGCTAGGTGATCCGAATCTGAGCATACATTTTCCTCTGTTTTTCACTTTCTTATATAGATCTCAGGTACATAGAACCGGGGTAGTCACAGACTGGGCAGACAGCACACTCACTTCAGTGAAGCAAGTATCAGCCAGCAGAAACTCGTGTCACTGCAATATACGCTCCAACTGCCCCTAGAGACACGGCCCCAGTCCCTTAAGCTTTCACATGCTAGACCAACACCATATGCAGTAATTTTTTTTGCATTCCTATTTTCAGAGACTTGAAATGTATCAATTCCAAATTCCTATGAGTGTCAAAACATCATGATGTACATGGCAAATTTTGCTGTTAAAAAGAAAAACCTACCAAAACGGATTAGTGCCCCAGTGCTTTATATAAATTCATCCCTAAAGCAAAGAAGTCAAAGCAGAGACCTTCTGGTGGAGATTAATTTCTTCCAGATATACCAACTACCTCCTGATACAACTTCTTCTGGGATTTCAAACATGATGCTTTGTATTCACAATGGTGTTTGCAGAAGATTATGGTACTTTCAAGTAAACCTGGCTTGTGACCTCAGGCCTCCTCAGGCTGCGCTGCCTGTTCGTTCATCAGTTGCTCAGCTCCATTCCTGCCCTTCTGTGCCACGCTCTGTACTGCACAGGGCGAATCCCCGAGCCCTTCGTTTCTCAGGTTCCAGGCTTGCGATTAGGTCCATCGATGAAGCGCTGCAGGGAGACTGGAAGATGGGGTCGGAGAGAGGCACCTCCAACAACCGAGACTCGGAGACGCAGCCAGCGTGGGTACCCCAGGAAAAGTCACTTTCCCGCTTCTCATCCCACCAAGGGCAGCTGCAGCTTGCTGCAAGTATGCATCTGGTACATCCTTCCCCTGCCTTCTTCGCTCTCCCAGCCCTTCGACCTCTGTACAACCAATTCCTGTGATAAATTCCTGTTTGAAATACCTAAATTTGTTTCCTATAAGAATATTAATAATACAGAAGCCCACTTTAAAAGCTTAGGACTTCTGATTGCAACTTATTATTTCAAGTTCTGGTTTGCTCCTTTAAGTTTCTAACATTACTATGTATTTTTCAAGGCTCTATCCCCTTCTTACTGTAATCTTAGGCTTCTATTTTCCCCTCAGAATCACCTTCCTGTTTATTTTGTAGTCCATTTGGTGAGAATGTGAAAACATAAAAATGCACATTTCCTATCTCAGAAAAAAATATATAAAAATCAGAAAATGAGGCTCCTGTTAAAAAAGAAGCCATCAAAATTACTTGAAATCAAAGCCACTTTCTTCATTGAGATTGTGTTGTAAATTTCTTCTCTGTGCTGTGAAATACAGTATACAGAACAGCAAGACCCACATACCTACAAAGAAAATTCAGGCGGAGTTGAGGTCCCCAGGAAAAGGTCCCTTGTGTTTGACTACATTCTAAATTTTAATACAAATTACAAATCCTCTCCACAGTAGTTCTTGAGATGTACATGTAAAAAGAGATGCAGACTTTATGTTGCTGAAAGTTTTACTACAGAGCCTTTTACTCATGTGAACTAAAAACTCCCATGGTCAAAAGATGTTAAAATTTATGATGAAATTCACAAACTATGACTTATAGGAAAGTGATAGCTCATACACTATTTCAACTGTAAGTCACCTCCACTGTAACTAAACTCACAGTGACCTCTCTGAGTTATTCTCATTTCCTGCTTTGAAATAAGTTGTTTGTTTCACAAAGCTCAAACAACTTCTAGTGTTTGAGATCTATATTAAAGAGTGCTTCTTCCCTGTTACAGTCATCTATAGCAAGCAGAAAGCAAATTAAAGTACTTCTGGCAGCTTCTAAATGCAAGCACAAAACCAATTGTTTCTTCCAACGATTAGAAAAAGTTAGAATTCATCTTGTTAAGAGGAGAGCAAGTTGGAAGGTGAGCAGGAGCAATAGTTTCCAGCATAAGGCACTGGCCTCTACTTAGAAAAACTGGGGCTGAGGTGGTATCCACAGGATGGCAAAGCCCGCTCTGAGAGATCCATCACATAATCCATTTTGCTGAACTCCAACAAGAACCCTTCCCAAGAAGGCAGCTTAGCTCTGAAGGCTTGGGAGCATCTCTTACAGCAGTTGAAAGCATTTACTCTTAGTTACTAAAAGCCAAGTTAAGGTGTTTCCATGTGCCTCATTCTGGTTATGCTGCTGCACACAATACACCTGGAGACAGGAGACAAACCTCAGAACTGAGAACACCAGCTACTTCTAAAAAACATGATATTACCAAGTCCTACTGTTTCGAAAACATGAAGCTAGGAATTCTGGAACTTCACAGATAAACAAAATAAGCCCCAAGGGAACTTATTGTGAATGTAAATATTAAACCATTAGCTGAAACTACTGTAACACTCATGCACACAGTCATGGCAGGAGGAGGAAAGGAGTAACTAACTTTTCCCAGCCCAAGAGTTTGAGGCTGAGTTACCAATAAGTACACATATAAAGTCCAGCAATCAAAAAAACAAAGCTCCATTATTAATTCAGGGCAAACAAGAAAAGTAATCCTTGAGTTCTCTATTGCATCTATGACTATCATTTGCATAGACACAATAATGTAAAGAGTGGACACTGAGCTATCAAACATGCTGAGGTAAGGGAAAGGTGGGACACAGGAAGGGTGAGTGGCATGTGCTGGAGAGAGCGGAAGATGAATGCTCATGTTCTGAGATGGGGAGTCAACGGGCAATGCTTAACACTGAAAAATCATCAAAGTACCATTACTAAGTTGCTTGTAAGTCTTGTGCTCACAACCAACAGTGAGGTAAAAGTCTTCAAAAGTGGTAACCTCAGAGATAGCTTTTTTTTTCTTTTTTGGTCTTTTTGAGATAGGATCTCACTATGCAGTTCAGGCTGGCCTTGGGCTCACTTTGTAGCCCAGGCTGGTTTCGAACTCACAACGACCCTCCTGCCTCAGCCTCCCGAGTGCTGGGATTATAGGTGTGCACCACCACACCTGGCTGAAGATAGCTTTAATAAAAATAAAGTGAATAAAAGATTACATAGGAAAATTAAACTTCCCTCCCCATAACCCCGACCACTGGCAGTTTCCTATCTGTTCAGTTTTTTTTAATAGATAGAAAGATGAAGGAAGGAAGGAAGGAAGGAAGGAAGGAAGGAAGGAAGGAAGGAAGGAAGGAAGGAAGGAAGAGGCAAAGAAAGGAGGGAGAAAAGGAGGGACGCAGGAAAGTTCCAATAAAATTATGATACAATCCTTTTCTATACCTGTATGTATTTTTATTTGTATTTATTGAAAGACCCCTTTCAGATTTATCTATAGATCACTTTATTCATTTATCACTTTTGTACATACTTAGAAAAATATATTAAATTGATTAAAGTACCAAAATTTCTTTAGTGTTGATTCTTCTGAATCATTTTTTAAATCTCTACATAATGCAGTGGTATACACCTGTAGTCCCAGCACTTATAAGGCTCAGGCAGGTGGACCACTACAAGTTTGAGGCCAACTTGAACCAGATAGTGAGACTCTGCCTCATAAAAAATGTTTTAAAAAATCTTTGACCTCTGTTTTCCTACAGAATATGTTGTTCTGCACCATTAAGACTGTCAACATCACAGCACTGCTTAGAAGAGTGCTCTTCTATCTCTGAAATTTTCTTCTAAGCCACTATGATAGTTAAGCTTGTGTCAAATTGATTGGCTAGGTAGCCTGCCAGGGTACTGATGAAACACACCCTGATGTGTCTGAGGAGGTCACAGGCATGACCTTAAGTACTATACTATATCTGGTCCCTTGCCACCTCCTCTCTGGCACTGTTCTCCTACTCTGCTTCCCAGCCTCCATGATCTTTGTCTTGGAGCCAGTGGACCATGCACTGAATCCCCTGAAACCATGAACCTAATTCAACCTCTCTTCCTTTAAATCATAGATGTCAGGTATTATTTGTAGTAAGGGAAATGCTACTAATGTGCTGATACTAATCTCAATGTTTTAACATTAATGCTTTCTTGATGTTACCAGAAGTTTTCAAATAAGGTTCTCACACACCAACTACTCGTAATTACTTCCTCAAAGAGTGCCTAAATGCTTTGGAAATACCACAGGTTCTCATTGTCCTACTGTACCAGATGGAATACCAACCTGGCTGGTGTTGGCTCAGATATACACAGTATATCACTGCTGCTGCACAGCTTACCAAGATTGACAAGTGGCTACCAACTGCCAAATATATGCTGATTTCAGAGATGCTAAAGGTCAGTCAATACTGCTGATATCTTCAATAGCGACTAAAAGTTCTGTGCATCCTGTCCATGTGTCTGCCTTAGACCCTTGGCTGGAGGGGCATTTTATAGAAGTTAATAGTGAATGCAGCAGTCTCCAAGCTAATTAAATCAATGGCTTTCTCTCTGCAATTCAAGAGCAAGATACCAACACTTTTTCAAAGTATGTCTACCCTCCAGGTACATGGAAACAGGCAAATCACTTTACTGCACACTTGACCTCAATTGGAAGCTATGACCTGGAAAGATAAACTCTTCGTTCTTAAAACCTGCAGTTTTCCACTCCATTTAGTCATCTCAGCGTCTCTGTCTAGTGACGGGCGAGGCAGTGCGGAGGTCAGCACTGTCCTCTAAAGTTCCTCATGTCTGGATGTTCCCTGTTCCCAGCTTCATTCCTAATGTACTTGTCTCATCCCTAAAACAGGAACAGAGCCTCGGTTGAGGATTCTACATTAAGAATCTCCAGAAATACAATCTATAAACTGTATTTTATAGGCAGAGGTCCAATTCTGTAAACAAATAAAACGCTACTATCCTATACTACTTCAAAAAAACAGCAAGACAGTAGAAGCATAAAGCAAAGGACATAAATATTTTCCAATGACTTTTTCCTTTTCTTTCAGCTCTTTTCATCAAACTTCTAGGAACAATGCACGCTCAGTAAAAGAAATTCTAGATAACTCAAAAACATACAGTGGTAGAAAGAGGAAGAGGAGCAGCAGTCATCACCACCTTCCTAAAGAAAACCAACATTCAATGCTGGGGGCTTCCCCGTGTGTATATGTGCTTTGTATGAAGTATGTGCAGGTGTGTGTGTGAAAGAGAGTATGTGTATGTGAGTGTGTTGTGTGTACAAGCAGAATTAAATCAGAATATTCTTATTTCAACTCATCAATAGAGTTGCTACCAACATGTCTTGAGAAAAAGAGCTTACAGTGAGATTAATTTATTCTTTACTGCTAATACTACAGGTAAGACGAGATTTGTCCCCTAAGTCCTATCCTGCAAAGGTTATGACTCAAAGAAAGAAGACAATGGGTTTTAAAATAACAAATGAAAATTCCCGTATATACCCTGATCAAGACAAGGGACACCTAACAGACAAGTTTCCTTGCTCCATGGTCAATTTATCCCTGTCCTCCAAAGCTGCAGCTCCTAGGTGATATGTATGTGGCACAGCTCTGCAGCTAAGCACAGGAAACGGCGGGCAGGCAAGCAGGCAAGCAGGCACACAGGGCAGGGCACAGGACGTGGCAAAGAGCAGGTTCTCTGGGAGGAATCTCCTTAGACAAAGTCTAGGGTTTGTTGCATGCTCTTGGAAGGATAAAGTCACAGGGCTTTCAGCTACTACAGCCATCATGCGACCATCTGGAAAGTCCTCACCAGCATGTGGAGAAATGGCAGTGAACAATGTCATCAGTGATGTGTTGAACCACTGAACCAAACAGATCGGGCTGCCTAAATTCTGTGTAATTTAATAAATATTTTTACTGCTAAGCCACTCAGGCAGGTTCTTTTTTTTTTTTTTAAATAACAGTACAAAAACATATTAACAAACAGACACCAATTAGCATAAAAAATAGTACAATCACAACTGATCTATAGACAAGGTGACATGGTCTCAACAGTGGTTATTGCTTTATCCATTGACATCTTCAAAGTGTAAATATATGAACCCATATACAGACATGCAAAATTGGTCAGACCATTAATCAGTCAGGTTCTTGATTCTTGAAGCCTACTGCACCTGAATGATGACGGTATTAGACTGTGGCCTAATGTTTAGGATAGCTGTATGATGTATGTTTGGGAAGCAGTGCAGTAAATGAGACTTTTCCTGCTTTTTTATTCTAAACAAGCTAAGTTGCTACCTCAGTGGGACCCAAAGAAGCTAATATTTCTGCAGGAAAAGCATCCCTAGTTTCATAACACCTCCTGTTGGCTGTTTCCTATTGTCATCTCATGAATACCCATATGCTTACGACAATTATGTGTACATTTATCTAGCTCCCACCCAGCATGAAGTCCTTCAAACCCAAGTTGTGTTCATTTTTGCTTGAAGAAATTAACATGCTTCCAGCAATGCAGTAGATATTCAAAGATAGGCAGAAAATAAATAAATGTCTTTTTAGTTCTTACCTCATAAAACAGGAAGACTTTAGCTTATTCTATGTTATGGATTGTGTGTAGGTGTCATCCCAAAGCTTCAGGCAGTCACAGGTGGGGCTCTTCACAGATGGACGGATCAAGAGTGATAGTAGCATTAAGGGTGTGACGCTAAGATCAAGGCTGTGTGATTACTAAATTAGCTCTGAGATAGTTTCGGGTGTGGATAATGCCATGGCCCTCCCTGAGTGTAAGTGTTACCCACCCTAAGGGCAGGTACCCTGGACAAAGTACAAGGGACAGAAAGGAGGCTACTGTGTCGCCTGTCACTTGGTACTTGCTGCTTTCTGCCCACCACGAACCGTTTGTCCTTTATGATGCCCGCCTATCACGTGCCACCCTGCCTTGCACCAGTCAACCATGAACTGGAACTTCTACAGACTGTGAGCCACAATAAATCTTTTCTTCCTTCTGCCCTGAGTGTCAAGTATTTTGTCTCAGGAACAAGAAAAGTAACTAAGACATTCTGACAATAAGATGTAGAGCATAAGTAAGAGGTAAAACTAGAAATAGTGTGTTAATAATAATTGCCTGTCAAGGGGACATAGCTCAAGTGTGGATCCACTAGGAATTTAAAAATAATCCTAAAATTAACTTTAAGCATTGACATATGGGACAGGCCTCCATACAACTGTCATCTGAATGTTCTGCCAGTCCCCTTAGAAGCAAAGAAAATTTTCAGTTCACATTCCTACTGTTAGAATTTGTCACTTGTGCTTCCACTCAACAAGGTCAACAGGTTTTTGTGAACACAAAAGGAGATATTACATTAGGGAGAAACCAGTGAAACAAACTGACAACAAAATCACTACCTTGTCTCAGGAATGCTATCCTGTCTCATTTACTCTAAGTGTTACACTTTTATTTTAATTATTTACAATGCTTCATGGTAGACTGGTACGTGATACGATTGCCTCATTAAAATAATAAACTAGAAGTAATGCTTTGGTATGCAGTTATTGTTTGCAAAAAATATAAGTCAATGATTTGATAAAAAATGAGTTACAAGAACAGAAACTAACATACTAAAAACAATGCTAAAGAATTAGACTCAACTTGAGCTTTAGTCTGGAAGATCTTTCAGTTAGAGGTAATTTCTTGATTATTTCATGCTGATCACATTTTCATTTATCAAATGGAAATATCTTAGCAGTCATAGGAAAACAGTAAGATTCACTCTAGTCCTGAGCTCATATTAAGTCTCCGAAATTAAAACTAGAAATAAATCTGTAAGTCAAATGTCTTAAGCTTATCTGAGAAGCTTTATATGAACAAATGTATAAGTAAATAAATTCTGTTAAAGGCAAGGAAAACTACCAGTTTGCTACCTGGGCTTGCAAAATTTAACTACTTGTATTTCGCTTCATAATTTTCATGTGTTAAAAACACTCGAACATGGAAGGGAAATTTGTACAGCCTTTCAGAGGCCAGTTTAATAATCTATATCAAAATTTTACTTTTAATTTATGCATTGACACAGCATTTCAGATATTTAGAGAAATAAGAGCACAGATGAACAGAGACACAGAAATACGGGATAGTGATTGCTATGGAACGTGCCCACATGTTACGTAAAGGTCTGGTCTCCAGCCTGTGG
The DNA here is from genome assembly GCA_004027595.1 of Dinomys branickii. NCBI lineage: Eukaryota > Metazoa > Chordata > Mammalia > Rodentia > Dinomyidae > Dinomys > Dinomys branickii. The sequence goes on from PVLD010000686.1 coordinate 70,659, forward strand.
CGCTATCTGGAGGTGGGGGAATCCTCAGAGGGTAGGAGCTGACAGAAGGAAGTCAGGCCGCTGGGAGCGGGTCCTTGTAGGGGATGCTGGACCCTGGGCCCTTGCTCTTCCTTTTTTGCTTTCTGGCCACCATGAAGTAAGCAGCTTTGCTCTACCTTATGTTCCCACCGGGCGCTCAACAATGGGACCCAGCTGAAACCTCTGATACCATAAGTCAAAGTAAATCTTTTCTTCTTGTAAGTTGTTCTTCTCAGGTGTTCTGGTACAAAGATAGAACACTGACTTACAACACAATGAAAAAACCAGAAATAAACCTAAAAAACCACTGACAGAGGAATGATTGAACAAATCTAGGTATATCTATACTACCAAATCAATATTCTTTTAAAAATAATAAAGTAAAATGATATAATCTAACATGAAAAAAATCTTTGAAACACACTTACATAAAAAATGAAATATATATATATGGTACAATTCAGTTTGTGAAAAAAATGGACAAAACTACAGGCTAAAATCAATTACTCATAAAAATGCTAAAAGCAACCATCAGTCAGAGTGGGATGAAGCTTGTGAAAACAAAGATGGAATTTCCTCTCTTCCTGAGAGACTTCTTTATTGGTCTCACTTTGCTGAAAGTGATACATCCATGCATTATTTGTGTAATTTTTAAAAACCAAAAAATTAAAAATGCAGAAATGTCTTTCTGAAGAGAAGCATTAAAAAATATTCACAAACTTAGTAACTTGATTACTTTTCTTTAGTTGCTAAGACAAAATACCTGACACTCAAAATTAAGGAAGGAAAGGTTTACGTAGCTCAGTTTGTAGAGGTTTCAGTCCATACTTGGCTGGCTCCAAGGCAGGGTGGCCGGACAGAGGGCCAGCAGTCCAAGGCCACAGAAAACAGCAAAAGCAGAAAGATCACAAGAGGAAAGCAAGCCTGTTTTCCTCCCTTATATTGTAAGTAGGCCACTCCACTCCAGCCCCAGGGGTAGGTGTGGCACTCACACCCACACCATCTTCCTGACCTCCTCTTACACAGGATGAGGATGTTTACAAAGTAAGGCCTCTGGCTCCCTGCTGAGTTGCTTAAACTTCTAAACTTCTCAAGTTTACACAATGCATCAGCTATTATCCTTAGTAAAATGGGTAAAGACTCACACATATACTCCTAAAACTGCCACACCCTCCCCAAGGGTACTTAGGAAACAGTGCCCTTGGATTCCCCTCTGCTCATATGACACCATACTTGAGAATCTATGTGGAAAACTACATGGCACGTGTGGAGAAGGACATTCTTTAGTTAATCTTTCAATGTACTGCCTTAGGTATAACCTAGCCTCAATTGTTGTGTTCTGGAGGAAGTCTCTCAAAAGCTTTGTAAGCCCTGGCACCAACACTAAATGTTTTCCTCTGATATGCAGAAAGAAATGGTGACATGATGGCTATCTAGTCAGGTCTCCTGCCTATGGTAATTGAGTTGTATTGTTCTTGCTAAAAAACGACTGATATTCACCCATTAGCCCAGTTGCCTCTTTTGTTTTATCTCAATAAAAGGTTACTGAAAAGGTGATTCGGGGCTACAGACCAAGGGACTGTAAGCCCCCTGATCCCAGAACATTGTCTCTCTTGTATTTCTTTTTCTTCTTACTTTTTTATTCATCCACAGGTACCTCGTTTTTGGGACCTGTTCACCTTGTACAGAAACGGTAATAGACCAACAGGCATGGTACACTGCCTGGGATTTCACTTACCCCAAAAGGGAAATGGGAAGATTACAGCTTTCTTGAACATCAGCAGCTGAATGTGTTCATTACACTTAGTGAATTATTTCGGGTGTACAAGAGAGATTGGCACCCATTTTTTTGAGATACTCTATGCAAAAAATGCCAGATACAACACAGTCTAAAAACTGCTTGGATGTTAGAAAATTAAACTGACATCAAAATAATCAAGCTGGAGTTCATCAAACTACGCACCTTGAAACAGTAACACATTAATTTTTTAATTGTTTTGCTTCCAAACACATATTTCTTGACCTCTGTTATATTTAAACACTAAATGTTGGCAAAGCTGGGGCTCTTAAAATAGTACTCTGAAAGGCAGAAAAGTAATAAAACATAACATGTCTCTAATAAAACAAAACAAATCTATAACAAAAACAAACAAACAAAAAATTCAACCCAGTTGAAATCGGGTAAGCAAAAGCCCTTAGCAAATTCCATAACTGGTTTTCACTTTCAAAGGGATTCTCCCCAAGCTAGGATCTTTGTAGCCTCAGGGTTTGAGGTAGAGTCACACAATGCCCCTTTCTCTTACCTGTGCCCTAGTGGTTTAGAAGCTCCTACCCTGGTACCGTAACGTTCTTTCTAGTACTTCCTAAAGGGTGCCAGGGTGACCCAAATTATCTCAGTTTGTCTAGGATTTACCCAGCTTTACCACCGAATTCCCTGAGTCCTAGGCAATTCAAGATACTTAGTGATTCCCAGGCTCACACTCCTGCCAAAAGCTGGGAAAGCTGCCAGCCCACCCCTCACTAACCTCAGCACGGGCCGGACAGGCGCTCTCACTCCCTGATACAGAAGTTTACAACACAGGATGAGTATCAGAGATCAGTCCCTTGATTGGAAAACAGAAGAATCTCACAAACATGCTGTGGAAAAAGACACCAAACAGGAAAGAGTAAAGGATGCAATTTATATGATTGCTTGAAACTGACAGGATTAACCCAGAGTAACCAGCAACAGGATCACTGGCTGCCTGGAGGGGGAGGAAACATCAGAGACGGTCTTACAGTGGGGCACGAGAACTTCCAGGGAAGCTTTCTATACCTTGTTGGGATTGTTGTCACAAGACAGAAATAAATACAAATAAATACAGTACCTAAATGCAAACGACATGTATTTGTCCAACAGCAGACTTAAAATGCATACACTTATCATATGTAAACTTCCCTTGTAAAGAGCTGATTTTAACTGCAAACATTTTAACCCAAGAGATGCTTCACAGGCACGTTTACTGAGGCACTGTTCAAGCTAGCGAGGATACAGAATCAGCTGGGTGGTCGGCAACAGATGATGGGATAAAGAAAGTGCAGTGGATATACACAGTGGAAGATTTCTCAACCACGCAGAAGTAAATCCTGTCCTTTGCTGCCAAACGGATGGAAACAGAGATCCTTAAGTTACGTGTAATAAGCCAGGTGCAGAACGACAGGTACCATGTGATCATTCTCATACGTGGAATAGAAAAAAAAGTTGATGTCACAGAAGCTGGGAGTGGAATGTTAGTTATCAGAGGTCAAGAAGAATAGATGGAGGTTGTGAAAGGGGACGAGGAACTGGGAGTCCTGAGTCAGTTAGGAATAAGGAGTTAGCACGTGCTTTTTACAGCAGAATGAGTGTAGATAACAATAACGTACTATATATTGCAAAAAGCTAGGAAACACAATTTTGAATGCTTTCACCATACAGAAATGACAAACAGGGAAATAGATAGGCTTAACCTAATTTAACCATCAACATGATTTAAACAATCTCTAACACATGTGTACACAATGTCTGTACATATTGAAGCAAGAAATCCCATTCATATGTACACTTTTTGTTTTTTAATGTTATCAATTAAAAATAAAATTTAATTTCTTTTTTAAAAAGTGTACGTTTTAAAAAGAGGAGTGAGCTCCTCCGTCACCCAAGAGATACAGGACAGACCAGAGCTGCATCTTTAGGGATGCTCCTGGCCAGATTCCTGAGTAAGGCAGAGGCTTGGGCACATCAAAGCACGACAGTCACTTTTTATTTGACATTTAGAGAATTCAAAGGAGAGACAGCACATTACCCTCCTTCGTTATCCAAAATCAATTCAAAATGCACTCAGAATTTGTGCAGCCCTTCACCTGGGGAAAGTGTATAGATTCTTTCTCTGGAAATATCTCAGGTAAAGCACAGGTAATAACCCCCTTTCTTGCTGTTTCGCCACCGCTGCATCTGAGAACTCATGAAAAGACGCACACAGCCAGACAGAAGAGGGGAAGCGGTAAAGCCACCGCCGTCCCGAAGAGCACAACCAGCAAGCAGCCCAGACTCAGCTTCCAGGAAAGCGACCATCCCCGCTGCAGGAGCCCATCTAACAAAACATGAAGTGAGTTCGGTTCATGAGGTGTCTCTATTCTGATCTTGATACTTTCTCTCATTCCTTCAAGGAAACGCCTGAGAGTTGGCTGAGTACTAGGATACAGATATACAGACTCGAGATAGGATGAAAGTAGCAGAGGGGACCAGAGGACTCTAACGCATCCTTTAATGAGTCAGATGGCACTTCCTCAGGAAAACGGTCCTTGGATGTTTGATTTTCAGAGTGTTCGTGCTGTGATCCAAGGACACCACCACATTTCAGTTCCCCGCCTTTTCTGTGATTCTGACTCCCAGAGATGGGCTGGTACATGTGGCTGGAACTGGCAGAATCCGCTTTGTTGCTAAGCAGCTGGGAGGGCATGAAGGCGCACCCACAGGAGAGGCTGCTGCCTGCTGGTGGTGACTCTGGGAGAGGAAAGGCGCCCAACCTTTAATCGGCCCTTTGGGGATCATTTATGAACTTCTTCGGAAAACTTCTCAAGTGAAAATGCCAGAAGTCTTTGCCCCTGATACCTCTTTGGCAAGGGATAAAGCCCACGAGCCTGTGGGTGTGTGCATGCACGCACACACACTTCCACGGGCCAAATGTCTGCTGGCTCTGTTAGCCAGCAAAGCAGCTCTTTGCACTGAACCAAGCAAGCCAAATATCTTCCCAGAATTATTTCCCAGTTGGGAAATGGGAAGTGAGCGAACTGGCTCTCACATCTAATGGTATGCAGCAAAGTCCAGTACGCAGCACAGATCCTGGCCCAGCAAAACACCAGAGCCACTTCCATCCTCTGCAACCTGAGAGCCGGCTGGCACGCCGAGGCCCCAGGCCAGGCCCTCAGGCAAGCGCCTGTTCCTGCTGGCCACACCTAACGGCCCTTGCGCCTCCACCATAACCTCCACGGGTCCCCTCTGTCTAATAATGAGCAGCGGTAGTGCTGGGTGTTACGGTCTTGGCCATTCAGATGCCAAACCCCGAAAACGAATCCTCCCTGAGTAACTTGGAGCTAGTGCTTAGGAAAAGTAATGGCACCACGGAGATCTCACGGAGTTTGCGTAAAAGCAATTAGAGGATTAGAACTGGTGAGTGACGTTATGCAAAACGTACCACGTTCACTGATCCAAAGTAAGAAAATTAAGAGAGAATAACAAAGTCAGGATGAAGGCGTGAGGCGGGGAAATGTGAAGCAGTTTTAATCTACAGCACAGCTGGGACTCGGCTAAAATCAACCAGGGAGCCCTATTTGTACGTTTTTATAAATCTGTCCCATAGCAGATAGGCCAAAAAGATGTTCCCATTTAACTTTCCTGAATAGCTTTATACCAAAAGAAACACTGCATTAACATTATTAGTAAGAAAAAACAATCTGTATTTCTAAAAGAAAAAAAAATCTTCAGTTTGGATTGGAAATAACACGCCAAACTAAGAGGGAGGGATCCGGATCACCCTCCTAGGGCCGGCTCTGAACAAAGCTCTGTGAGTGTCACCAGCGCCCCCCTCTGTGGGAGCACCAGCCTCACAGCGGGAGCACAGCCCAGGCAGCAGCTCAGCCTGGGGGAGCGCAAGAAGCCTGGAAGCCAACCCGGGAAGGGCCTGGAACCCTCTCCTATCGCTCACGGCATCCACACTGCCATCCTAGGAGAGCCGGTGCTGCAGCTTTGCAGTGTTGGGTCCATGCGCAAGAGAATGGAAAAGCACAGAAGGAAAAGCATCTCCGTTCCTACGTACGCAAGGAATATATACGAAGGTACATGTTTACTCTTTTTTTTTTTCCAGCAATGAGGATTAAACCCAAGGCCTTTTACTGACCTGCATCTCTAGTCTTTCTTCTTTTTTATTTTTAAAGAGTCTCGCTGAGTCACTAAGTTTCCCAGGGTAGGCAAACGTGATCCTCCTGCCTCTGCCTCTCAAAGTTATAGAATTACAAGTGTGTACCACCATGCCCTGCTTGTATGTCTTCTTAAAATTAAAATGCTTACATTATGCTATGGACTGAATTTTTGTGCCCCCCATTCATGTTTAAACCCAGTGTAATGGTATTGGGGGGCAGGGCCACACAGGAGGTACTGAAGTTTAGATGGGGTCATGAAGGTAGAATCCTCAGGATATGATCAGTATCCTTACAAGGAGATGAGACTTCAGAGCTCTCAATCTTTCTGCCACATGAGGACACCAGGAGCACATCTGCAGGCCAGAAGGAGGCCCCTCAGCAGACATGGGATGTGCAACCACATTAACCTTGGGCTTCCCATGGAACAGGGCAACATAAATATTTGTCCTTTAGGCAACCCACTCAGTCTGTGGTAATTTGTTACAGTGGCCCAAACTGACTGAGACATACTCACATGTTGAAAACTATCTCTGTCCTTCTCTCGTTACTTTCGCAAGGGTCCCTACTGCACCAAGTAAGTCAGAATTTAAGTGAGTAACACCCCAATGATGCCATACAAAGGCATTAATACACTTTGCCATAACACACTATTGGAAAAAAGCTGAGTTCAATACATACAAATAATCACTACCATACATACATCTCATCCTCTAAAATGAGCCAAAGAAGTGCTGTACGTATTGCTCCATGGTAGAACAATTGCCTAGCATGTGCAAGGCTGTAGACTCAATCCCTAGTAATGTGAAAAAAAAGGATTAAGTTAAATAAAATGAACTAAATAGGAAAATTTGATATAAAAATAAACTCAATTCCTACGTATTATTTCATAAGTATCTGTATTAGCTCTATATTACTATAACAAACACCTGAGATAATCAACTTATGAAGAGAAAAGGCTGCTTTGGACTCACAGTTTTGGAGGTTTCAGCCCATGGTTGGTCAGCCATGTTTCTTTGGACATGTTGCGGCTCATCATGGTGGGAACACGTGACAGAGCAAAACCACTGACCCCATGGCTGAGCAGCAAAAGCAAGAAAGATGAAGAAGCTTGGTTCCTTCACATCATATACTGACTTAAAGATCCCCCCACTAGAACCCACCTCTTAGACACTCTACCACCTCTGCAGGGCCACGCTGGGGACCAAACACATGGGCCTCTGACAGGGCACCTAAAACCTCCTGAGAACTACAGCTTCTCTTCAGAGGTTATGAACTCTACAGTTATTAATCAAGATCTAACAATCTAATCTCCTTTGACTAAGCTTCCCTTCTCTTTCCAAACAATAAGTTATTTTGTTCTCTATATTTCTAAAAGCCCCCCCAGAGTTGAGTTAGCCAGCTACACTGAGCTCAGTACCTGGGTCGGTGTGCTGAGCATTGTGCAGTCTCCTAGTTTAATACAAGTTATCTCTCTCCTCAACCCCAAACCCTACTAAAACAACCACATAAAGAGAAAAAAAAAAAAAAAAAAAAGATAAAAATCTACAAAAATACAGAACTAAAGAAAAGATTCAGGCGAGAAATTTCAATGAGTTTCAAAAGAGGGTGCTAGCATGCCCAACGGAGGAAAGTGCTCTGGAAAGGAGGCCCACGGGCGCTAGGAAGACGTCAGAAGTGCAGAACCAGGCAGTAAGGAGGACTATGAAGGTAGGGAGTGTAATAAAGATTCAGATTAATGAAAAAAATCTAACTGCAGGACAAGCAAGTTCCAGTGACTGTAGCCTGACTGAAGCACACCCAGCCAAGAGGCAGAGTTACTGTGTCCTGAGTCTTGAAATCAGAATCTCCATATTTGGTTGAATTGGGTACAATCTGAGGTAGGCTGAGATCCAAAACTATAAGTAGAAGGCTCAAGGGCAAACAAAGCCTCAGGAACTGTCCCCCACTAGCTGCCAGAATGTTGGTAGCAAGGTCTGTGGGATACAAACACTTCCCTGTGGGAACTGAGCAGCCCTGGAAATAGCCACAATCACTGTACTGAGAATGGTCTCCCAAGGGAAAACAGGTTCAACCAGCCTCTCCCAAAACCCACTGGGGATAATGCACGGAAAAAATGAAAGCATCAAAATTTATTTTACCAAAGAGATGTTGCTTTATTATATCCACAAAACCAAAAAGAAATAAAATTAAAAGCACTATATGAGCGTGGTGGTATACCACATATAATGTAATATAAGAGTGTGGTGGTGTACCACATATAATATAATATAATATTATATAATAATAATATAAGAGTGTGGTGGTATACCACCTATAATTCAAGAGCGATTGAAGGCTGAGGGAGGAGAATTTCAAGTGTGAGTCCAGCCTGGGCAACTAATGACTAATAAAAAATTTAATACAAAGACCTAGGGATATTGCCTAGTGCAAGGGCCCTGGGTTTCAATCCCCAGTACCAAAAAAAATAAAAATTAAAGAAAGAAATATAGGGGGAAAAAAAAAGAGAAATCTAGAAAGCAGAACAAAATGACAAAGTGATGGAAAAGAGAAAAAATTAAAAATGTAGGGGACTAACGAGGAGCTCAAATCCACTTGATAGTAGTTTCAAAAATATAGATCAGAAGCCATGACTGAGCACATACCAACAGATACATATTCACAGCCCCCAGACTGAAATGTTTATTAAGCGCCATGGAAGAGAAGACTCAAAAGAAGCCATGCATCTCAGTCACCTTTGCCTCCCTAGGACAGGATACCTGACACCCACAGCTAAACGGAGGCTTACTTTGGCTCACGTTTTACCAGTTTCAGCCGTTGCATGCTGCCTGGTTTCAGGCAGAACTGGGCCTGTGGAAGGGTATGACTGGAGAAGAGACGCTCACCTCACGGGTAGACAGGAAGAAGAGACAGTCACGGGACTAGATAGGAAGGGAGATAAACTCTTCCCTGTCACGTGACCCACCTCTCCCTCCCAGACCCCACCTCTCCCTCCCAGACCCCACCTCCTAACAAAAAGTCAGCTGCAATGTCTCTACAACACAGTCAGTTCCCGAACACATGAGGCTTCGGGGGCCATTTTATAGCTAAGTCGTGACATTGGCCCGAGTTGGTGGTACACCTGTGATCCCGGCACTCGCCCAGGAGGGTGAGGCTGGAGGATCGCTGCGAGTTCAAGGCCGGTCTGAACTACATATCAAGACCTCGTCTCAAACATCCAAAAAAAAAAAAAAAAAGTAAATAAATACATGATATCATGTCAGCATGAATTTTTAGGAAACTGATTATTTATAAAGGAATGGGTACAAAAAGTAAGGACCTAAAATAAAGATGAACTCAATTCCAGATACCATTGTTCTTTAGTTAGTATATATGGTGCCTTTCCTTCAAAGACATAGATAGTATGTCTACCCCAAATGAATGACCCAGTGTACTTCAACTACCTAAAGTAGCCTGTGTGACTTACCAGCCCAAAGTTCACTTATAAATAAAAAGGAATCAAATGACGTCACACCTCAAGAAGACAGTGGAGCAAAGCCTTCAAGTTCTAAGGAAAATGACGTTTGATTCCGAATTTCCCTTCCATTCTTCTGACGAAATGATTAGAGATCAGCTACAGCCACCCAGCGAGGGGCAGGGTGGTGGGGTCAAAACAGGAGAAAGTGTAGGTCTGAGGATATAGGAAATCCATCATAAAATAGAAAAAGCACAAGGCAAAAATTCCCTGGGACAGTTAAAGCCCCGGGATTAGAATGTTCAGGATGAGTACCACAGCTAGAGAGTAATAAATTTAGTTTAAAGGAGGAGGATTTTAATAAGGAGTTCTGCAGTACAAACAACCCCTCGGGGTAAAATAAATTGGTAGGTGACCATGTTAGACTATTAACTGTAATCACTTTATCTAAAACAAATTTATAATTGTGATATATCTGATAGAACACTTAAAAATAATAAGTAATACAAATCTCAGAAATGTTTTAAAGCTGATTAATTCTAGATAACATATACAAAAATGGAACTACAGTCAGTGTCTGTAGGTCAAGCAATATTTTCATAGCAATAATAATGTAAATGGCACTGGTGAAATGGTATGATGTTCATACAACATTTAAATGTTTATACTTTACACATTTATTTAAAGTGATGGGAGAGGAGGAGGATATATTCAGGAATAATCACACACAAACAAGAAGGGACTGATGTTTGTTGGAACGGAGTGAAGGATGTAATGACATTTCTCACTCCATCTGCTCGTTTGCATATGAAAATCGCCATGATGAAAAGTTGAGACTATAACAACTTATATTGCAATCGATGATTTCTTATGTTATATAATTTGTCTATGTTAGATTGGAGGACTGCAGAAATACATGTGTCTGAAGAAATTCATTTAAAAGTAAACAACTGCGTGCCCTGAGAATTAAAAGTATGGCCAGGTATGGTGCCACACGCCTGTAATCCCAACCCTCACTCCAGAAACTGAGGCAGGAGGATCGCTGCGAGTTCGAGGCCAGCCTGAGCTACTGGGTGAGTTCACGGCCAGCCTGAACTGCATGGAGAGACCCTGTCTCAAGAGAACAAGCACACAACGCAATAAAAGTATGGATACGTTTAGAAATACGTACATAAATTCCATAAGAAAATGAACTTTTTTATTTCTTAAAAAAATTACTTGATTTTTTTCAACTATTACTTTGGAAAAACACTAATACAATTCTTCTCCTTCTTAAGATATTTTTGTTATGATGGTAACAACTTCAACACCTTTTTTTCCTCTAATGAAATAAAGAATTAAAGGGCGATAGTTGAGCATTTTAAAAGCATCCTTGCTAAGGGGTAGATAGAAGACAGCAGCCTGCAAGAGTTTCACTACGCACAGCGCCCTCTGGCGCAATTTATGGGAAACCATCTTGAATTTGGTACACTAGAATTTTTTAAATTTTTAGTGCTAGTACACGTATTTTGTGTAATACTTCCGTTCCTTGTCTGCAGTAGGTACGTGTACTTCACACACCTCGATTCCTTTTGTTGATCCCCTATCCCTCCCCTCATTCCACCTCTTGATCCCCTGTGAGAAAGATCTATCTTGTACAGCTATTCCTTTTATTTTGCTCTTTATTTTTACTCTGGTTTCTCTGTACAAGCCTGCACTCACTGATAGTTTACTCAGATCTTCAAATGCCACGTTCTACTTTGTTTTTGTTTTTTGTTTTGCCTTGTTTGTTTTTGTCTTTTTGAGACGGGGTCTCGCTATGCAGTTCAGGCTGACGTTGAACTTACTTTGTAGCCCAGGCTGGTCTCAAACTCGCAGCTCCTCCTCCCCCCGGGATGTGCCACCACATTCATCTCTGGCTTCTCCGTGGATCATCCGTTGTCCCTATGTGGTCAGTCTCCTATTTCCTGGACCCGGAATCCAGGCTGCAATCATTAGTTTCACAGCATGGTTTAATTATGGACTCAGAAGGTTTGATGCGTGTCCTGGGACCTAATTAGTGATTACATAATAGTGAAATATGTTCTAAGTTCCAAACACCTGTGTCTTCAGCTGAGGAAAAGGTGTTTTGGTCCTCAGCTGCGAGAGTAGCTGCTTCGAGCATCAAATACAGTGCTGGACGGACGTCCAAGAGGCGGGGGGCACACGGTGGACAAGCCACACTCGCTTCCAGGTCGCTTTTGGGCAATCTGAAGTGTTCTTTTAATAGGACAGTGACAGAGGTCTCATTCACTGCTGCTTTACCCAAATATCGAATGAATAAGACAAATCTGTTTACTAACCTCAGAGGCCACCAATCTGGCAGCTCTCTGCTGCCCCCTGTTGTCAGGTCCCTGCCTTTACCACAAAAATCGCATCCTGGGAATTCGCAAACTGCCTTTTGTGGATGGCCTTCTTCCACCTGCCAGGCACTGTGCTCACTTTTAGAAGTATGATAGCGAAACTGGCAGTGGTGGTGCACACCTGTAATCCTAGCTTTGAAAGCTAAGGCAGGAGGATCTCAAGTTCAAGGTCAGCCTGGACAAGTTAGCCAGATCCAGCACCAAAATAAAGGAGCTGAGGATGTAGCGCTGCGCAAGATCCTACAGCCAGTTCCTAGTAGAGGGCGCAGGGACACAAATTACAGAATGCACCAGTCAGCAAGTCTGGGAGAATCCCTGCTATCACGGAGCTTGCAGCGCCGAGGAAGGAGGGGGAACAGAAGAGGCCAAGCTGGTGCAGGCAGGTCCGGGGCTCCAGGTGAGGGACCACAGCAGTTCAGTCCAGAGGTTCAAGCAGAGCGTAAGAGAAGTGAAGTTATTTGAAGACATTTTGCAAACATCCTCAGTATTTAGGAAACATCGGAGAATCAAAAGAATGCCATGCTGGATTAGAAAACACACAGGGAGGAGCGAGGGCCCCAACGATGACGCTTCCTTCGGTGTCCTGGCCCACAGAAACGGGAGGGCACTGGTGACGGTGACGGTGACGGCTCCCGATGGTGCCGGGCCCCCAGCAGTGACTCAGGCATGGCGCTTGGGAGGGAGGAGCGAAGGTGTAAGAGTCCACGTGGCCTGCGCGCGGCCACCAGCCGAGGCCATGGGGACCCCCGCGTCAGCACCCAACTCCGAATATTCTCGCTCCATTCTGTGCAGGAGCAAGAAAGGGCTGAACTCACTTTCACAGCAAACCTACTCCGAAGTCACAACAAACCTACTCCGAAGGTAACTAACCCATGCCTGTGACAGACAGTAATCCCCTCCTGAGGGCAGAGGCTTCGGGACCTAATCTCCTCTCCTGAGATCCCACCTCCCAACCCAGCTGTGGAGGGACTAAGTTTCCAACACAAGCTTACTGAACAATGAGTGTATGTTTGCAATGCGTCATGGTCATGATCTTTCAGGGCGTGCATGTGTGCATGGGATCAGGCACTTTGATTATTTTCCTCTCCCCTCCTCCCTACATTTCCTTTCCCCCAGTCCTGTTCCCATTTCCAAAAAGGCTACCATTTTGTTTTCTACTATCTCTTTTATTTTACACCCAATGAGTTTCCTTTTAAATTATATTATAGAGGGCTGGGGATATAGCTCAGTGGAATAAGCGCTTGCCTAGCAAGCGCAGGGTCCTGAGTTCGATCCCCAGTACCGCAAAAAAAATAAATAAATAAATAAAAATAAATAAATAAATAAATAAATTATATTATAGAATCCCGTGATCACCGCTCCTGTATCAGCTCATCTGACCACAAACACAGCGTTAAGTCTCAGGATACAACCTACTCAGCCTCTACTCCGCCTCGTGCAATACAACCTGCACTTTCCAGGGACTTTCTTTAAACTTCACAAAGACCATGAAGGATCTGGGTTACTATTTTCACTTCACAAACAGGCAGACCCCTGAAGAGATTAAGCAACTGTGCCCAGGCCACAGATCTAACAAGTGGTGGAGATTAATTCAACCCCACACCTCCTGACTCTCAGTCCCCAAGTTTTCCCATTAAACCACCAAATTTCTCCAGTCATCTGGAGTACATGGTTTAGTTAAGGCAACCTCACCCCATCCACCGAGGGCTAAAAAATGCCTCCGTTCTCTCTGCAAAGCATGGAAACATATCAGATTGGAGCTGCTTCCATTCATCCATCAGGAGGGAGCTTTTTCTGCCAGTTTGAGTGTTTAATAACAGTTCAGCTTATGTGAAACAACTTTCATCTCTTGCTTCCAAGTAATAACATGACACACAGCCTGATAGGGTGTCACAGAGCAGACATACAGTTTCTACAGTTAATGGCAAATCTAGTTGAAGTAATGGAGGAGAAAAGGAGAGGGAAGAGGAAACGGAAGAGAAAGGAGAGAAAAGGACCAAAATGCTGACCAGTAAACAAAGCACAGGCAATATGGGTATAAATAATAAAGAAGGGAACTCTCTGATCCTAACTACAATAAAAACAAATAATCCAGTTCATATTTAATCCTAGCAAACTTTCCAATGTGCCAAAATTTGCCGTGTCCTATACCCCCGACACCATTACCAGCTACCATTCACACCCTAAATGTGAGAGAAAACCAACCACTTCCATAAGCATAATGATACACAGACAGCAAACAGGTCAGTGCTGCCCTTGCAGACACAGCACTGGTTAAGGAGATCAAAAGTACAGGGTGAGAAAAGCAGGCATAATTTGATTGCCATAAGAACCACAAGGGTTCACTTCATCTCTGTGCCTTCATCTCCTCTCCATACATTGATGACTCCACCAGGCAGTGTTTGGAACACTGCATTTAGAGGCTGAAGGTAAACGTTTGGGAAATTAGGCTGTGACCACTGGCCTTTGCTTCAAACTATGGAATAATTTAAGTAGGAAGTGTGTGAATTTCTGGATGTCATATATAAGAGACAAATTTCTCATTAGCTGTTTGGAGAATAAAAAGAATATTGGTCGCCAAAGTCAATTATTTGCCAAACATTCGTATCATGGAAACCAAGAACGTCATAGGCTTTGGTCATAGAAGAAGTTAGAGACTGTTCTACAGGAAACTAGTAACTTGTATGCTGGGGCAGACAGCTAAGTCAAATGGCCCCTAGCCTAAAGTTTCAGTGGTGTTACGCTTTCACAGGAACAGGTGCAATTCCCCCTTGGAGACTGTGCATTCTGGGTCTGAGTAGAGATGGCAGGGAAGAAATTCGATCCCATCCTTCCAGCATCCATATGCTATTGCTTACCCTCAATTAAGTATTAAGAATGTTATTCTAAGCAGAGGTCACTAGTCCTGGGCTTCTAGAAATCAGCAGATGCTACGCTATGGTTTCAGTAAGTACCCTCCCAAACCCCACATGTTGATGGTCCGGTCAACCACCTACACGGCTTTTGGGAGGCTGTGGAAATTTTGGGAGGTGGGGACTGGTGCAGAGAAGTTAGGCACTGGGGCCATGCCCTTGGAAGGGGTATTTAAACCCTGGACATTTGGGTACTTCTCTCTCTCTCTCTCTTTGCTTTCTGGTGGCCATGAGGTGAACAGACCACTGGCTTCCATCACAGTGTACTGCCTTGCCACAGGCCCAAAAGTAGCCACGGAAAGAAACCTTTAAAACCATGAACCAAAACAAACCTTTTCTCCTTATGAATTGTTTACTGCAAATATTTTCACAGTGACAGAAAACTAATACATTCTGTTTAAGTCTGGAGATATAGCTCAGCAGTAGAGCACGTGCCTAGGATACACGGAAGGCCCTGGGTTTGATCCCCAGCACCATAATAAATAAATAAAGAGTATAGTTGCAGGGCTGAAAGAATGCCCTAAATGCACAATTCTTAGGGGAAAAAAATCAAAATTCATAGTTCCACTTGTATTTTTTCTAATTTCAGCACCAAAGTTCTTGGAAACTTTGTCAGAAGGTAAATGCCTTAAAAGGGACTTTATTTTTCACAAGACATACAGCTATAATTTTTTTACCAAAGACTAGCACCCAATAAATCAGAGACACAGAGACACATATGAGCAACAACATGAGAAAAAGCCAAAGATCCTTCTACAAACTCCCTTAATGAAACTTAGAGATTTTATATTAAGTCATAAAACATTAGCAGTTGAGGTTGCCTTAGAGACCACCCACTTGCCGTCCCCAACATTTCCCCACAGACCGTCAACACCATTATTTCCTGGAAAGTTCAATAAAGAATACACACTCCTGGACCTCTAGAGATTCTGACTTGGTAGCGGACGAGACAAAATGTCTTTCTCTTCTCACTTTTCCAGATAAATCAGATATACATTTGGACTTGGATCTGGGAACTACTACTCTAGATTAGACACATGAATACATAAAGCTGGAGTTCAAACTGGGACCTTCTGATCCCCAGACTAATGCTCTTTCCCCTTCATTCTGCCTGCTATACAGAAATTCTGACTTTATTGCTTATACAAAAGTTCCAATAAAAGCTCTCCTACTAGTATACTTTCAAAAAGACAACCTATTATAAAGTTGTTCAAATTGCAATATTTAGCTACCATAAACATGAATTACGCCAGACATGGTAGCACACGCCTGTAATTCCAGCACTCGGGAGGCTGAGGCAGGAGGATCGTTGCAAGTTCGACACCAGCCTGAGGTACAAAGTGAGTCAAGACCCTGTCTCAAAAAGACCAAAACAAACAAAAAAATTAATTAAAATAGTTTAGCTAATCTGATTTATATTTTTAAAACTACAGAAGTAATTTCCGGGTGATAAGATAACCAAGCTCTCAAAATAAACCCTTCAAAAGGAACTCATCGTGCTTTAAATTTTGATAAATTTTCTTGTAGCATAAGGGTGCATTTAAAGACACTCACTGCGCATTCATTTCAAAAAGTAAGCCCTGCACCAGGCCTTCGTGAAGCACGGCGCTCAGAGGTCCCTCGAATCTCACCCTCTTACTCATCTCATCTTCATGCCTCCTTGTTACTCTTCCAACTCCCATCAAGTCACCCCTGCCGTTCTCACCGTCCCAAACCATCTAGGGCGACCACAGAGGAGAAAAGAAGGCCCGGAGGGCGCGTCGGGGTGAGTGAAGGCGGAAAGGCCCGTGGGTTGGCCACTTCTGGTTCTCCTTAGAAGATTCCGCTCCTTACAGCCTAGTGTTTCATTGGACTCCATGGGTGCAAGGAAGTGGGGGAGGAGGGAGGAGGAGGAAGAAGAGGAGGAAGAGGAAAAGAAGGAAAACCACCACCAGCAGCACAAATAAATATGGAAGAAATTCCATTACCTCTTTTTTTTCCTTCCCATCATCACTGATGCCATCAACACTGAAGAGAGATCAGGCCAGACGCTGGTTTTCTGGTCGGTGTCACTGAGGCCTCCAGGAAGAACACCACCACCACCAGCACACTCGCCTAGCCTGAGAGAGGAGGCTCGAGCCCCTCAGCGAGGATCACCTATGTCTGTTCCCACTTTCTACAGGGGCACCGCCTGCCAAGGCCACCGCTGCAGGGCTGCCCCTGCTATGCTGAGGGGCTCACTGATAACCTGACAGGGTTTTCCCAACTTCCGGGGGCTCCCTGACCAGTGCTGAGAGGCAGACGCCTAGAGGCTGGCCCAGCACACTCACCCGTGCCTGGCCTGCTCACGACTGCTGCAGACGCCCTCACTGGGTCTGGTTTGCCCACAGCCTGCCCAAGGGACCGAATAGCATGACGCAAAGTGCCAGGGCAAATTCTGAGCAATGAAAAGATAAGAATGAAAATGGAAAATAAATTTCTTCTTCGTGGCTCTGAGACATGGTTCCGTACGTGCTCTCCCAGCTATGTCTCCTGGGGAGATTATTCCGTCTTGTGGACTTTCTCCACCTTCCTGGCGTCACCCCCCTGGCCCCTCACTCTTACTTCCTTGGGACCACATCCCAATAAAGCTCTTGCTTTGGGAACCCAGGCCAAGACAAAGAAGGGAATACCAGTTGCTGATGCTGAGTAACGAGATTCAGTTACAAAGCAAAGGCAAGTCTACCTGCTTTCAACAGACTCTTACTGCAAAAAAAAAAAAAAAACATAAACTTGTACAATTAAAATAATTTTTCATAAAACACACATAAATGACTATGGATGTTTTTCCTCTAGACTGATTAAATAGCAATAGCTTCACTGGTCAAATGAAGGAGTCTCAGGAATTTATATGCATATTTTTAGATGTTGAGAGGGTTTTTTTAGGGTTATCCAACAAACCATGCATGTTTTATTCATCCCTCTGAAATACAGCTTGCATGTGGTTGTGGTCCATCCCAGGCACATGAAACCAAAGCCCACAAGGGAGGTGCTACCAAACGAAATACTCGTTTACAAAAGTAAACAGGTAACCTTTCGATGTGATGTACCACAGCACACATGAGAAAATTTATTTTATTTATTTTAAATTTTAATTTATTAAAATAAACACTGAGGCTTCCCCATTACCCACCACTCTACAAAACTCTTGAATGTGGAATGTTCAACAGCCTATCCATTTTAATAGGTTACAAAACCAGCAAAAAAACCCCATGGGCAGTGAATTAAACAACTGCTTGCCAGCTACATACTTAAATTTTAAGCACATGCAACTGAAATACAGTACCACATGTTTGGATGCCAAATGTAGATGCCCATACTCAGGAAAAGTAACATGCACAGATCCTGATAACCATAATGATTAAATATGTACATGTCTGTAGAAGCAAAATATTTAGTGATCAATAATTTACTGAAGTCCGCACCTGCCAGAAAGGAAAAGAATGACTGCATTTACAGTTTTAATGGATCAGAGTTGGTGAAGCTGAACAAAGTGTCTGAGAGGCCAAGGAGTTAAATAAACAAACTCAGTTAATTTTTCTCTCTGAATACCTCTCTGAACAACAGACACCGTTAAGTGATCAGTAAGACACGAATTCTGTCTTTAACTCACATCTCAAATCTATTGATGTCCTTCTTCTTCCTCAGCCCTCACTCTAATCCAGAGCATCACAACGTCCACTGCGTTCATGGAAACTCTCTGGCTTCTGCTTTCAGATTCCAATCTGGTCTCCATGGAGAAACCCCGAGGGATGTTTTTTGAAACATAAATCAGAACAAGCAAAATAAAACTCAGACCACATTACCCTTACTTAAAACCTTCTGGTACCTTCTGATCTTCTTAGAATACATCAAAACTGCTCAAGCTGCAGGTATAGCCCAGCAACAGAGTGCTTCTCAAGCATGCATAAGACCCTGAATTCAGTCCCCACCACTGAAAATACCGAACTCCTTCCTTTGTGGGATGAGGCCCTTGATGGCCTCGCTGGTCTCCCCCTCCACTCCCACCCACACCCCTCCCTCAGCTTCCAACTGGTCCCCATCTTCACCATCTGGGCCCTGAGGTTCCAGGCCCAGCAGTGAACAAAAAAAAAAAAAACTGTTCCTATCTGGCAGTATCCTATCTACATATTTCATAAGCTCCATGCCATAAGGCAAAATTTTATTTAACAACCCCCACACCTGCCACAGGCTGCAAATATAATAAACATTCTTTAGATGCTAGTTGTAGAGATGTGGTTGAATTACATAGTGAATGTTTAAATTTTTTTTTAAATCCCAGTAAAAGTCACCTTGCTATTAATCTCCCTCAAAATATTCCTCCTCATTTTGAAAACATTTACCCCCTGGTTCTTGCCTCTTGCAGAAGCAGTTCTAGATGTCCTCTTTCACGGTTTTTACAAGATATGATCAAAACTACAGTGAAAGCTGCTGCCAAGTGCCACCCACTGGAAAGGCAGGCTCGCCAAAACATGACAGTGTGTCCTCATCCACCTCACACACCGAATCTGGCACTGGGAACCTTCTGGCTCTTCCTCAAAGTCAAATGACCGTGAGAAGCAAACATTTTGAATCAGTCCAGGACGTCGTGGCAGTCAGAGCAGCGCGACTGGAGACACTCACAGAAGAGGACATGCAGACCTGCTCTGCTCAGAGGTGACGGGAATGACGGGCAAGTGCGCCATCAGCAAGACGCATGGACATAAGCAAGGGGGAGCAATGGAAAATTAAATGTTTAAAATTTAAATATTTCTCTTACTTTACAATCAGCACCATAAACAAATGAACAAAGAAAAGATCCTGACGTGAGCAAGGGATACATCCTGGGACACCCTCGTGCTCTCAAACCACAATATTATGGCATGTTACTCCCTCAGAAAAGTGGAATTATGTGGGCGATTTTACACCAATAGTCAGTCAGTCCAACACCCTGCTCCTATTCTGTCTAGATGGCTGTCTTCTGCCTACTGACCACTGTTTCTTAAGACACTAGACCTTTGTCTTCATTTCCATTATCGACACTAGTCGGTGCATTTCAACAAAGAGGTGGTTTTCTTCATTAGTAAACAAAATTGTTAATATTTCAAGGGAATTTGAGCAAGTGCAACAAACACATAAGACAAGTAACACAGCCCTTTGAGAGAGAGCGATAATGGCTCATTTTGCCCGATGGGCAGGTAATTCACCCTAACACCCCACGTCTCCAAGGCCAGGCAACTTGAATCTGTGCCCTAGAAAGCTCTGACTGGGGTAAATCAAAGTGCAAACTAAAATCTGTGAAGGCAAAGTCCTGCTGTCCTCACTCTTCAGTCTAATTTACTTTGTTTCTAACAATGAACAGCAAAGAGGAACTGCATCCGCTGCAGCTGCACAGCACAGCTGTACTATGTCTGTCTGTGAGGTTCTATGAGCAGCTGCCTGCTGTGAAGAGCAGAGCCTCCAGCCAGGCTCAGAGGGTTTCTGGGTGGCAGAGCATGT
The DNA here is from genome assembly GCA_004027595.1 of Dinomys branickii. Lineage (NCBI taxonomy): Eukaryota > Metazoa > Chordata > Mammalia > Rodentia > Dinomyidae > Dinomys > Dinomys branickii. The sequence goes on from PVLD010000686.1 coordinate 90,857, forward strand.
GCCTAGCAGTAGACAGGTGCCAGCCCTACAAAAATGTAAACCTGTACTGTAATATGTACTAATAAGAAATACATTTTTTGAAAAGATTACGTCTACGTTCTCATGGCAGCCCTTTCTTCATGGCGGCCACATCTTACCTAGCTAAAGTGACAGTGAATCACATCCAACAGATACAAAACAGGCTGTAATACCACCGGCCCCAAGTGGCCACACTGACTTCCTGTAGCTCAGCACCAGGAAGTGTGGCATCCATGCTGTGGACCCTGTCCTGTAGGAAACCAAAGTACATTTTCTTCTTCCTTTTCTGAAACGTAAGGAATCAGTTCATATTTTCTGGGCTGTTTTCCATGGTTAAAAATATAACTTGACTTATCTTATGCTTTTCCACCAGGAAAAGTTTGACTTCCTACCACCCACATAAGTGATCTAAGTCAAACCCTTTAACTTGGTGTTAGTTTCCTCTTCAGTAAAATACATATCATTAATTTTTTTTTTTTTTGCGGTACTGGGGATCGAACTCAGGACCCTGCGCTTGCTAGGCAAGCGCTTATTCCACTGAGCTATATCCCCAGCCCAAAAGTCCTTTTCATATTAACATAGCTTGTACTCTTTTTTTTTTTTTGCGGTACTGGGGATCGAACTCAGGACCCTGTGCTTGCTAGGCAAGCGCTTGTTCCACTGAGCTATATCCCCAGCCCTACATATCATTAATTGCTACCCACAACATTGTTCTGAAAACAAATGAGATAACTTTCAAAAACATGCCCAAAAAACCATGGATGGAGGAATAAAGACCCTACCCAAACAGACTAGGGACACACACCATACCTTCTACCAACCTCTCCGGGGTCAAACTCCAGCTGTACTATAATCCTGCCTGGAAGAAAACCAATTCACACGCTCTTCCTATCCATAACTTCCAGGCTTCATTCAGGGGAGTCAGGAGCCATATTGCTGAGCAAGAGTGATATGGCACTAACTCACTTCTCTTTCTCTCCATGCACCTTATCTACCAAAGTTTCTACTTAGAAACTAACTGAAATACCAGAATTGAACCGAACTTTAAAACAAATAGACTTAGTAGATGCGTACAGAATATTCTGCCTCACAGTATCAGGATACACATTCTTCTCAGCCGCATATGGGACGTTTTCCAAAAGAGACCACATACCAGCTCAAAGAACATGCTTAAGGGAATTCAAAGAAATTGAAATTATCTCATGCATATTATCATACTAGAGTACAATGAAATTGGAACTCAACTGCAAAAGAAACCATAATAACTTCATAAACACATGGAAATTAAACAGTACCCTCCTGAACAATCAACGGGTCACAGATGAAATTAAAGAAAAAAGTAGTTTCTACGATTAAATGATAATGACAGTATAACATACCTGAACATATGGGATGCAATGAAAGCAGTCCTAAGGGGGAAATTCATAGTAGTAAATCCAAATCAGGAAAACAGAGCAAACACAAATAAACAACTTAATGTTGAACCTCAAACTTCTAGAAAACTAAAGTAGGTCAAGCCCAAAGCTCCTACTAGGGAAGAAATTATAAAGATCAGAGCAGAAATTAATGCACTGGAGATTAAGAAAACAATATAAATAATCAATGAATCCAAGAGTTGGTTCTTTGAAAGATTAAATAAAATTAATAAACCCCTAGCCAAGAGCTGATAAGCCCTTAGCTTATCAAAGAAAAGGAAAGAAAAGACTCAAATCCATACAATTAGCAATGAAAAGGATGAAATCACAGTGGAACCTGCAGAAACATAGATCATCAATACCTACCTTGAGTACCTGCTTTCTAATAAGATGGAAAGCATAGAAAAAATGGACAGATTCTGAGATACACAGGAATTACCAAAGCTGAATCAAGAAGATATAAAAATCCTAAATAAACCAATATCAATCAATGAAATTTAAGATGTAATTAAAAACCTACCGGCAAAGAAAAGTCCAGGGCCTAAAGGATTCACCACTGAGTTTCACAAGAAATTTAGAGAAGACCATGTCTATCTCCACTGTTGGTAGGAGTGTAGACTGGTACAATCACTGTAGAAATCAGTGTGGAGACTCCTCGAAAAACTAGGACTAGAGGTTCCATTTAACCCAGCCATTCCCCTCCTGGATATCTTCCCAAAAGAATTAAAAGCATCATACCGCAGTGAAATATGTACATCTATGTTTATAGGGGCACAGTTTGTAATAGACAAATCTTGGAAACAACTCAAGAACCCATCAGCTGGTGAATGGATAAAGAAGATGTGTTTCTTTACACAATGGAGTACTACTCTACCATAAAGAAGGATACACTAGAGACACTTCTAGGAAAATGGAAGCACCTTGAATCTATACTCTTAAATGAAATAAATCGGACACACATGTGAATACTGCATTGCTTCTCTAGTATGAAAAACTTCAAGTCTAAATAAAGACCAAAATGTATTTTGATATAGGAGGATACATGTTCAAACGGGCGGGGACAAGACAGGGGAGGGTGAAAGGAAAGAAGGGAAAAGTTTAAAAAAAGAGAGAAAAAAAGGAAAAAAATGGAAACAAGGCTTTTGTAAATGGGGAGAGGAAGAGGAGTTGAAGGAAAAGTAGGGGGATGGGGTAAAAAAACAGGTTATATCACATACAGATACAAATTCTCTATGATGAATGTGATCATTATGTATATCTAAAATGTACCAATAAAATCTAATTTAAGGAAAACTTTTTTGTACACAATTGTGAAAAAAAAAGAAACTAACTGAAAACACCAGCAGGCCCCTACTCTAATTCCCTCACTGTCACAGAGGTACTCAACCCATCCTGCACAGGGTAACTTTCAAGGCGACCATTTTAAAACTCGGGGTTACATCTGGAAGTCACTATAGGGGCTGCTTCTGGGACTAACTTCATGACCCTTGGTTTAAAAATATTTTTTCTTTTGTGATTGCTTAATTTTTCTTTCTGAAATTTGTCAGTGTAACTAAATCATTTGCATTTCTCAAATGGCTCCATCTAGACACAGTGTGCACTGTATTTCACTGGTTAAAATCTTTATTAGCTGCAGAAATTGTATTTATATTAAACAAATGCATCATTTCTAGGAAGAACAGAAAAAGCAGGCCACAAAGGTAACAAACAAAAGTTCTAAGTTCACACAATGCTTTTCGTTTCATTTTCCTATAATTAGGTCAGCTTTTGCTACCTCAATCATTTTCCTGTCTTTTGTCAGTTCTGCTTGCCCCAGAGTCCCATCTGCAGTTTGAGTGACCTACTTAATACGAATGTGGAACCTGCAGACAAAAAGTATATTGGTTCCCTGCCCAGCTCCGCTCCTGAGTGCTGCCAATCCCGGCTCACACCTCCCTTTCCTAAGCCTCTATCTTTTCATGTTTACCAAGAAAGGCCTGGACTCTCAGTTGCTCTGCAGCTTGAAGACTCTGTGAATATTTCTGAGTATCTCCCATGTACAAAGCATCATGTTAGATATAGAGGAATGGGGGGAAATGCAAAGATGAATTCATGCCACCCTATATGATATACTAGCGAAGAGAAGGTCATACAGTACAAAACTAAATGCCATAGTTACCTATTTATCTGGTCTATCAATGACTGGCATTGCACTTGGCATACAGTGGATACTCAATTGAATAACATACATACCTATAGATACTTTAGAGAAGTTTCACCTGCGGGAGGGGATGGAGAATAATCATTTCATAGGTGTTACATGAGTTAACTTTGAAAAGGTGATACAATTTTCAGTGACTTTCAGAGGCAAAGTCATAAGTCAACATTCAAGGGCCTCCACGGTCTGGTCCCAATATATCCTTCAACCCTTATCGTGCCTCACTCAGAACTATACTGTACTCAACCAGACTCCTTCATTATTCCAGTTTTAAACATAAGGTTTGGTTGGTAGAATCAGAGGGATTAGCTTTGGAAAGCAGGCTCCAGAGCCTTGAACATCCTATCAATAAGAATGCGCACACTCAGTTCTCACAAGAGTCGCTGACAGTCTCAGACTAACTGTGCACCTGAGGTACCCTGCTGACACATCAGTGTGCTAGGAATTTGGCTGAAGATGGGTCCATCCCTGAGAGAAACACTGTTTCTTGGCGTGATGATGAAATTAAATGCAGGAACACGTAGAGACCTGGAGTCCTGGAAAAGTCACCAAGCTAAACACTGCTCTGTGGGCTTCCTGGCAAACATACCTATTGAGTTCCCACCACAATAAGTTGAACCAAACCAAAGCCATCACTGCTACATTTACAAGCTGACGGAAAAGAGAACAGTCTACCCTTTCTCAGAGAAGGGAGAGGAGTGCAAACATCACACTATGCACAAACTGCGAATGAACGAGTGTGAGGGGCCCCAAGGGGGGATCTGTGCCCAGCTTGTTTTTCCCTCTGGCAGCAATTCATACTCTTCTATGAGAGAGTTTGCATAATAACATCCACAACATACTTTGAGTGTTCTCACTGGCTCATGTCCAGTGAAGCATCTGCCATGGCAATGAAACTCTTCTTGCTTTTCCATTTTTGCTATGAACCATGACTCCTTTCTTGGGCCTACCCAATAGGCAACTAAAAGCAAAATCAAGTTTGACTTCCGTTTTCTACCCTCTATTACTGTCAATCTCGGGTCAAATCTCTTCTCAGCTCTGCAGACAGCTATATCAATCATTTAGGGAGCGTCTATCTAAAAGTTGGCAAAACATGTTAATTAGCCCTGAATTCACATCTGTTCCTACCCAGTCAAGACTGAGAACACCAAGGGGGGGGGGATGTCCAGGGATATTCAACTATGCCCGGAAGTCTCCAGCCATTTTTGTGAACCCGGGGTCATTGTATGAAAATGAGATCACCCCTCAGCCAGAAGGACTCCAGAGCTATGACACCAAGACTGAGATGATAATCAACAGGTCCCCAGACGCCCTCTTTGAAAGCTGGCCACCCTTGCAGTGGGCCAGTCTGAATCTGCGGTGTCAGTGTGCTTCCTCCAGTTCCCTACACTCCATTTCTTCCCTCTTACTACCTAATTAAAGCTTCTTTTTGCCTGGGAGGTGGGAACCGTTCCTGGCTTTCATTACAAGTCACATTTTGAATAGATCTCAGCAGTATAAACGCTACCCCATATGCTGCATTATCGGATTCAGTAAGCACAACACCTAACTGTGAAGACACAAGAAAAAAAAAATCTCTCTTCCATAAATACCTAAGTGACCTGCCCAACTACTTCTGTGTTGGGCAGGCTTGTTTAGTTGGTTGGTTGAGGTATTTTTGCTTTCTTTTGTTTGGTTTTTTTTTTTTGAGACTCAATCTCACTATGTAGCTCAGGCCAGTCTTGAACTTGCCCAGGCTGGCCTTGAACGCAGGGAAATTCTCCTGGTTCAGCCTCCTGAGTGCTGAGATTATAGGCACATGTCAAGTTTGCCCAGTTTTTGTATTTGCTAAATGCTCAGGCCTCCTACAGAGCAAACACAGGAAATCAAGCGTGCCAAAGTGCATTCCAAGGAGACTGCAACGTTTCCTTCTCAGGAGACAAGCAGGATCAGAGCTCTGGAGTCAGCTGAGAGCAAAGGGAGAGAGACGGACGCCTGCTTACCATAGAAGAGGAATGCCTTGGTCCTGGGATGATGCAGGTAGGCCCGGTCGATGGTGAAGAAACAAGCGTCGGCTCCACACTGACCCAGCCGCCCCATTTCCCCGGTCAGTGGGGACCACCAGAGCATGATGGGGTGGCCCCCAACTTCCAACCTTTTCTTCCTGTTCAAGGTCAGTGCTTCTTCCTTAAAGAACACATTGAGACGTTTAGGCTCTTCCTCTACCTTGTTATGTCCATCTTGCAAATGGGAATTTTTAAACTTCTTCCTCTCAAACTTCCCCAGCTCGACCACGACCTGCAAGTCAAAGACAGCCATGATCAGGTTGCCCGGCATACCTCCCGTCCTCCGGATGGCTGAGTGCCCTGCTCTCTCTTTGGTGCAGGTCTCATAAATTGCCACAAACTCCCTCATTCGAAACAACCGAAACGTATTATTCCACAGTTCTGGTGGTCAGAAGTTGGAAATGGGATTCACTGAGTTGAAATCAAAGGGTCAGGAGGGCCACATTCCTTTCTGGAGATTCCAGGGGCGAATCCATTTTCTTGACTTTTCTCTTTTTTAGAGGCCAGCCATAACACTTGCCTATGGCCCTTCCTCCACCTTCAAAGCCAGCAACGTGGCCCGCTTAGTCTGTCCTGACCCCTCTCTGACCACAGCTGGGGAAGGGTTTCTACCCCTAACGATTCACATGACTACACAAGACCAAGAATTTTTTAAATTTTTTATATTTTACTAGTACATGTTTGCAGTATAGGGTCACACTTACCATGGGGAGATGGTACATGTATATAGCGCATCTTTTTATTTTTTGCTTCCCCGCCTTCTCTGCCTCTCCCTTCTGAGGCCAAATAATTTATAGAGACTGATTTCTTACAGTTCTGGAGGCTCAGAAGTCCCAGACTGAGAGAGCCCAAACTCATCCTTCCATTAGGAACCCATGCCGGACAGGACTGGTGCACTCCACAACCACTGCCTCAATCTACACCTGAGGGCAAAGGTGGCCCAGTCACCTCGGCAAGGTCCCACCTTTCTGCATGGCTGCACTAGGGATATGGTACGTTCGAAACATGAACTTTGAGGGACACACTCGCATCAAAGCCATGCTGCACCTCACGATATGTGACATTAATGCCAACTGCAAAGTCCCTTCTGCCACATAAGTGACATATTCACAGGTGCATGGATTACAACAAAATATATACCAATAGGGATGCTTAATAATTCTATAAACTCTTATAAAACACTCATCCCCCCTTCATAAATAGACATGGTATCCAGAAAAGGTTTTGCCCCTTGAAACTTATTTTTATTTTTACTTTTTTTGGTACCGGACTCAAACTCAGGACCTTGCACTTGCCAGGCAGGCACTTGTGCCGCTGAGCTATATCCCCGGCCTTGTCCCTTGAAATTTACGATAAATGAGTTATTACTTGTCTACTACCCTACACACTAGGGAAAATGAGTTATAAATTATCAACTGATTTATGACGATTAAAGAAGTCAAAACATGGGTGTTACAGTTCTAACTATACCCAGGATGACACTGACACTATGAAGTAATATCTAACACCAAACTCCTAGAGCCTGTGTTATGAACCCAGTAGTCCACTGAGAACCGGCTTCCACTCCTTTCCACGAGAGATTGCAGCTTTCGACTATTTCGGGATAGTCCACGTCTGCTTCCTGGGCCATCAGAAACAGTAATGGGGGTGCGAAGCGAAAGGGATACAAAGTAGGGTCAGACGTCCTCCGAAAGCACTACCTTTTCCCTGAATTGTTAAAATTTGACACTGATATGGCATTACTAAACGGTTAGTGGAAGGGTGATCTAGTTTATGTGTAACAGAAAGCCAGCCAGACAGACAGACAGAAACACAGAGAGTGGTTTAAGGGAACACACGTGCAGAGTCAGCCCTCTACATTCACAGGTACTTTATTTACAGATTCCACCAACCACAGATCAAAAAGATTCAAAGAAAAAATTGCATGTAGGGCCAGGCATGGTGGTGCCTGCCTGTAATCCCAGCACTCGGTAGGCTGAGCAGGAAGACTGCCACGAGTTTGACGCCCACGTGGGCTACAGGGTGAGTTCAACGCCAACCTTAACTGCATAGCAAAACCCTGTCTCAAAAAGTCCAAAAAAATTTTTGCATCTATACTGAACAAATGGTACAACATAACAATTATTTACATCCCACTTGCATTGTATTAGGTATTATGACCAATCCGGAGATGCTTTAAAGTATTGGGGAGAAAAAAAAGTACACAGGAGAAAATGACAGGTTATATGCAAATACTATGCCATTTTACAGCAGACACTTGGGGATCTGCACATTTTGGTAAATGGGGAACCAATCCTCTAGTCCACGTTGGCTAAACCTGTGGCATGTGTGTTGTTGTGTTTTTCTTTCAGGACAAAAGATGTTAATGTATGAGCTGTTCTTTCTAAACTAAAACCTCAGAATTCACGTTTAACTGCATTGTTGGCATTTTGTGATCAATAAGTGGGTTTTAGGTTGCCGTTTGGCACTTGGTCTCTGAAAGGTTCACCATCACTGCTGAGGACTCCAGGATGACCACTAACTCCCCCTCCAGCCAAAGACAGCCTTCCCTGTGGGGCCCTACTCTTAGCAACCTGGGGCCAGGCCTTTTCCATGTGCGACTCCCGGGGTGAGAGCCCCGGACCCCGCTGTAGCAACAGAGCCTGGAACTCCCCAAAGAGCGTTCCCATCTTTAGATTCCCAAAAGTACCCAAGGCCTCTAAAAATATCAAGAACCAGTGAGTGAAAGCCAATTAGCAGTACTCAGAAAGAAGTCAGAAATTATATTTGCTTTTAAAAAATCATGGATCACCTCTGACACCACAGTGTGCATTAAAATAGCAAAGTAGTCCTGAAAACTAGCCTAACCCTTGCCAATCGCTTTCTCAGCGTTTTTTATAATATAATAAGGTGGCTCTTCCCCAGGAGCTGGATGGAACACAGCTGACTTATAGCCCCACACCATCTTCATTCGACCTTCCCCTGAAAATCACTAGCAACTTAAAAAATAAAGGCTTTGAAAAAGCCACAGGATATAACTTCAAAGATAACATTTATTCCACGCTTCTGATCAATGTCTCCTACGTGAGGTATAAGTCCACTTACAAATAATAAAGACTGGGTGATGAACAGATTTTTCTGCCAAAAAGCTTTTTAAATTATATTTATCTCTTTTACTATTCTCTTTAAAATAAATAAAATAAAATATATTTATCCACAGATACCAGTACCAATTATAAGAAATACACAGGTAGATAAAAGAAAATATTAAAACCATGAGGACAAAATCAGCCAGATCCACAATTCAGACAATTCAAAAGGACAAAGAAGCTCGTTTTTTCAAGCAATCCATGACATCATACAAAAGGAAGGGCAAAAGAAATTTCCAAAAGAAAAAACAAAATTTGGGGTACAACAACCACAGGCAATCTGTGGGATTTGTTTATTCTGGATTCAAACTAACCCATTATAAAAAGGCTCTTTTAAGACAACTGGGAAAAATTGAACATACCCCAGGATATAGAGCTTATTGAGTAGTGACTGTTAATTTTGTTGGGTAAGAGATGAATAATGTGGTTACATGAAAATTTAAATGTTCTACATGTTAGAAAATCATATTAACATATGTCCAGGTGAAATGCAATGTCTAGGATTTGCTTTGAAAAACTCCAAAATTCTTGAAAATTTATTAAGTAAAATTCAAAAATAAAGAAGATACATATATATATAATATACCCAAATAATTTATAGATACTATATATCAAATATAGCTAAAAGTAGATGAAAAACAGTTTAAGATGAATGATTTCCTCCAGAGAACAATCTTTCAGTTTAATTTTAGATAACCATTCCATCTGCATGTTTAGCTGATCATTAACTAAGCAATTTATGTTATAGAAGTGTTGGGGGCTGAGTTGTATACCCCCCCAAACTAATATACGGAAGCCCTGACTCCTAGTACCTTAGCACGTGGCTGCATTTGGAGGTTGGGTCTTTAAATAGGTTAGTGAGATAGAGCCCCAGTCCAATATAACTAGGGTCCTCATAAAAAAGGGAATTCTGGACACAGACAGGTACAGACAGAAGACAATATGGTCACAGAGGAGAAGATGCCCATCTATAAGTCAAGGAGAGGGAAGAGGGACCTCAGAAGAAACCACCAGCTAACACCTTGATGTGGACTCCTCAACTTGTAAAACTGTGAGAAAATAAATGTCTGTTGTGTAGGCTACCCATCGTGCGGAACCTCGTTAGGACCGTCTTAGCAAGCCGTCAGGGGATCCATAACATGATTTATGTTTTTTAATTTATCTTCTTTATCCTACTTATTGTGGAAATTATTTTATCTGCTCACCCCATAAAACACTAAGGACAGGCCTAGCTCTGAATGCATGAGCTCTCTTCCTTTTTTCACTGGTAAATGTTTCCAAGGAATTTTTGATGGTAACATCACTACCACGCTGAACGCTGAAGCACTGAAGGTGCCAGCGAGGACAGAGAAAGTGGTGGCAGGGGCTGGGGATATAGCTCAGTGGAATAAGCGCCTGCCTAGTAAGCACAGGGTCCTGAGTTCAATCCCCAGTACCGCCAAAAAAAAAAAAAAAAAAAAGAGAAAGTGGTGGCAAAACCAAAACTGGGCCAGACTACGATTTAGCTCCAAGATTAGCGCCAGCTCCTCACGCTCTGGAAACTTAGAGCTGACATGCACTTTAAAACCACGGAAATTTATTGGAGAGCCCTTAGCTTAGACACAGGCATTCCTCAGAACTGGATAAAGTGCCACAGCAAATGCCGGGGAAGATCAAAGCACCCCTGAAACTTCCCATAAAGAGAAGCAGGCCCCAGGCACCTCCAAGACGGACAAGGCAGCAGTCAAATGTTTTCTCTGACCAGATTCCCAGCCTGCTCTAGGAGCCTTATGTTACTCCACACTGATCAGAAAAAGGCAGCTGCTGCAGAGCTAAAAGCCCACAGAACACTTTAACTTCCATCAGTCTCACACCTGAATTACTCACATCCATGAATCATCTAGTCCTTCAGATTGTGAAACGAACAGCTGGTACTTGCAGAGGAAGAATATATCAGGCATATATACCTTTATCACTATGGAATTTTTATTTTAATTTTATATCAGTAAAGAAAACTAAAACCCTACTGTAAGAACTAAGTAGGAAGACTAGAGAAAGCCTTCTGTTCATTCACCCTAATACAGTCCTTGATCCGACCACATATGTCAAAAAATTCACTCATGCGGTTGTTTGTATTCTGTATTTATTACAAGATGCAGAATATCTTCCAGACACTATTCTCAGAATAGCCCTTGCTGCTTCAAAACTGACATTTTCAGAAGCAATAAGCATCCAAGACCAAAGGAGCCATCCAGCACTGACCCAGCATAACCAGGTGAGCTAGTTGCTGTCTTGCCCAAGCCAGCGCTCCGCAAGAGTCACAAACTGGTGTCCTAGCTCAATGATGTTGTTTCTATCTGGCACACTTGCTCAAAAAACTTCAATTTGACCTGTTTTTAAAAAAATTTCTTTCCTTGCCGTACACTACTGAAAGTCCCCGATCCTAAAGGGTTAAGCAAAAAAATAATGTACCTGAAGTTTTATAAGAATGGAACAGGGAAGATAGCAAAGGTCAGGAATAAATCCACACTATGCTACCCAAATCCTTAGTACCTGGAGTGTGACAAGCAGAAAGACAGTAGCTGTCACACACAGGCAGGACGCCAGAAGCTTCCTCCTCTGAACGCACACCATGCTGCCCGGCCTCGGGTGACTGACAGAGGGCTGGCCCGGCTACCAGGTGTCCTTGAGTCAGCTCATAGCCCAAGATGACTTCATGTGGAGGAACCATCTGGGTGCCAATTTCCAGCACTGCCATCCCTGCTGGGACCCGGTCTCCATGAAGGACTGAGATCTGAAGCTCCGAGTGAGCCTGGGGTGGCACCGAGAGGGAACAGCATGCAGTCCTCTTAAGCCATCATCGGAGCAGCGGGAGATTCTTCAGGCAGGAAGGCATCAACAAATTCTGTAACAAATGAACAGATAATCTTTCAGCCATGCTGCAGAAGACTGAGTAAATGTGGTCTCACAGGGCTAGCACACAGGAACACAAAAGTTTTAAAATTTGGGATCACAGAGTCCTAATACCTCACTCACAGATAAAGGAAATTGAGATCTGGGTGGTGAGGTGACTTGCTTGAAGCCCCCCAGCCCATGACAGTGCGCCAACTCTACATACAGGCAGGACCCAAAATCTAGCATTCTATTTCCATTTCATCTTTCCTGGCATCAGGAGATTGAATTCCAGAAGTCATTTATGTAAATTTGTCTCCTTCTATCTAGGTGTCAAAGGAGTGCAGAAGTCAAACAGGAATCACCAGGACCAGAAGCTGCTGTGCGGCTCAGAGGCAGAGCACTTGTTTAGCACACAGGAGGCCCCAGGCCTCATCCTAGCCCTGCATGAAAAGAAAGAAAGTACCAGGAACATCCACCCACTCCCATAAAACTTAGGAAGACAGTAAAGACTCAGGCTTTGAACAAAAGTGTATAATGATCACACTGGCCCAATATACCCCAAGGAAACCACCTTCGGCCACAACCTAGAGAAATCCAATTATTTGTTTATTTGTTGTTAATTCTATTATGGCCAGTGCAACAAAGCAGGGGGTTGTTTGGCCAACATGACTAGGGTTTCATGTATTTGAAGCAGAGGACCTTTTAAAGATATTTCTAAAAGGCACAGAATGGTTCCACAGGATGCCTTTTACTCCCAAGATTCCATACGTCCAACATCATGGGCAAATGAAATTCAAAGGTGGGCTAAAGTGAGTTGCACAGTGCACCAAAGGCCTGGTTCTAAGTCAAAGCCACATGTTCTTGGGATGGAAAATTAAAAGAGATCATTAGAATTCTAAAAGTGAGCTAGAACTCTGGTGAAAAACTGGATTCTGAAAGTGTGCTCCTCTCTTGCGGCTCTGATTTACTTTTAAATCCATACTTTTAGGCCAGGCATGGTGGTGCACGCCTGTACTCCCAGCACTCAGGAGGCTGAGACAGGAGGATTGTTGCACCTTTGAGACCAGCCTGGGCTACAAAGTAAGTTCAGGGCCAGCCTGAACTGTATAACAAGACCTTGTCTCAAAAAGACATACATACATACATGCACACATACATAAATCCATCCATCCATCCATATTTGCTTCTCTTGCCACCACAATGACTCTTGCTCTCAGAAATTACCAAAAGTGTATTTTCTTCTTTTACCTATAGAATTGCCAAACTGTTATAGGCAGCTGAGTTAGAGAGAAATACTATAGGCAGTCAGACAGGGCTGGGCCCTCGAAGAAGGCAACATGAAAGACATATACTATAGGCAGTCAGACAGGGCTGGGCCCTCGAAGAAGGCAACATGAAAGACAGGAGAAGATACCTGTGGGCCAGACCTCAGGCAAAAGAACTAAACAAATGCACCCACTTACCTCCCTAGGGATGGACATCAGGGACTGATATTCTAAATAGGTAGCATTACCTTGAACAGTCCCTGACCCAACCCCTTACAGGAAAAGCCTCTGTTCTGTATTCATGCCTCCTTATTCCCTATTTGACCCAAATTTAATCAATTTTACCTGAACTATTCTTATTGGCTGACCATAGTTTTATCCATTTTTTCCCCTGCCTTGGACTCACCTCACCTCGTGGTTTTGCTCTATAAAAGTCCCTAGAAGAGACAGAGTCTTGGGGCAACCCACTCAGGGCCCCCCTTCTGTCCCTCTCTTCAACAGAAGCTTTCTTTCCCTCAATAAATATATTCTGCTCTAGCAGAGCGTGATGGCACATGCCTGTAATTCCAGGAAGCTGAGGCAGGCTGTAATCCCAGCACTCATTGCAAGTTTGGGACCAGCCTGGGCTACAAAGTGAGCTCAAGGCCAGCCTGAAACTGTAATAACGAGACCCTGTCTCAAAAAGACATAAATAAATAAATATATATATTCTGCTCTTAACCCCCGTTGTGTGTAAAATTCATTCTTTGATTTTAGAGAACACAAACTCGTCCCAGATATCATTGAGGTTGGGAGTTTTTATTTTTCTGTATCAAAACTACAGTAACCATAAGAATGGGCTTTAGGATCAGCCTGCCGGATTCAAATCTCAACTCCCCAGATGGCTTAACCTAGCTTCTCCATAATACAATTTCCGCAACAGGTAAGAATAGTACCTAATCAGAGTGAGTGGACAGTACTGTGAGACTGGCAAAATACTGCAGATCAGGGCACATAATAAATGCCTAATGTTTATTTCTATTTTATTGAAATATGGTGCTTATTATACCTTTAGGTGTAAAATACAGTTGAAGTTATATAAAATGTTGCTCCTCATTAACTGAAACTTCAGAAAGAAAAATGGCAAACAAACGGAAGCCAGCAAGTGCTTAGGGAGTGACCTATTATGTGCAACGCTTCCTAAGCACAGAGCCGCAGGAGCTCATCCCAGCCTCACTCGAAGCAGGAACTACTGTCCTCATCTTTAATGGCAAAAACGAACTAAATTTGAAAACAGTAAAGTAACTTTTCCAAGATTTTACCTTTTTTTAAAATTTGCGCTCCTTAAAAGTCACGGCACTGTAGTAGGCGCTTTCTGTTTACCATTAGTACATGTTCGTGGTACACGATGATCGCATTTATCCCCGGGAACCGGTACAGACACACAGCATCTCAATTCTTCTTTTTTTTTTTTTTTTTTGCAAGAACTTAACTTTCAAATGCACTAACCAAAACCAGTGTGACTCTGAAGTTTACGTATTTTCTATTTTTGAACATTAGTGGTGTAAAATTCCTACCAGATAATGCTAACGCTCACTGGCTAGCTGCATGGACCACAGGTAGGAGGATGAAAAACAGCCTGTTTGCAACACAGCGTTCTCTGAGATATCAGAGAAAAAGGAAGACAAACCTCCACGGTGCTGTAACGAGCCTTAACCTCTACACGGCAGACACTAGCAGCCATCATCCCTACAAAATGCAGGACTCACACAGCGGCGTCCAATTCCACTTATGTGTAACACAAGTATGGACACATTACTAACTCTTCCGAAGTCTCAGTTTACTTGTGGTAAATAATAAATGTCTGCTCATTATTTTTCCCTTGCACAACAGAAAAGTTACCAAATGTTCGTTTTATGAGCCGCAGCAACTTAAGACAGCTGTTAGACAGCTGTCACAGCTGTAATTAATGTAACCCAGATTAAGTAATGAAATATTACCACCTTAGCAGAGAATTTAAATGTATCATTTTAAAGATTTTTAGACCTATCATCCCAGATCGTCTTACTTATAATCACTTTATAAACTAGACAAGGTAGGAATCGTTACTCAGACTTCCCACATATAAGAAAACAGCATCAGCAAGTTTAAGTAATTTGCATATAATCACATTTTTTTAGGGTTTCTACCAGAAATCGGGTCACCTAATTCCAAAATCGGCAGAAAGGAAAGAGATGGAAAGGAAAAGAGATGGTAGAACAGTGACAGGTTTTGAAGAGCACAAAAAGTTAGGGTCAAAGGAAAACAAAAGCTAATCTGAGGACAAAGTTTTGGATATTTTTACCACTACCATAGAGCTCAAGTCAACTGTAGGGCCTTTTAAAGGTCTTTAGATAGCCATATCAACTCAATAGAAGAATTCAAGGTTATGAATTTCCTTGCATCCAGAGAATCTCATCTTAGGTTATACTCCCAAAGCCAAAAGTGCAGTGGGGTCTCAGGGACCAACCAGTGATTAAGTATCATTTAAAGAGTAGATCCCAGCAGGGCGTGGTGTCACATGCCTGTAACCCCAGCACTCAGGAGGCAGAGGCAGGAGGATTCGTGCAAGTTTGAGACCAGCCTGGGCTACAAAGTGAGCTCAAGGCCAGCCTGAACTGCATAGTGAAACCCTCAAAAAGACCAAAAAAAAAAAAAAAAAGAGTAGATCACACTATGTATTTTAGTTTATAACATGCGGCAACATGTTTACAACAGAACAGTCCACCTAGTATATGATATTAATTTCCCAAGAGCCTGTCACCCAGACAGCAGCCCTCTCCTCTACTGGGACAGATGGTCTTGCAGAGAGCACCAAGTCGATGGTACTCCTGAAGGAAAGCTCCTTCTGTTCCATCATCGCCTGGAGGATGAATCCAGGAGGCCTCCAAGAGAACGACTGAGAATATTTCTTTCTAGGACACAGTGATGAGGTATGGACTCTCACTAAGCAATCCTCTTCCCCCTAGGAGCAGGGCTTTGCCTGCTGGTGAGCGCTGCCTGGGGCAGCCATCTGCTCCCTGGAGCCGGGCTTGGAGCTCAATGAGTCTACCTCATGCTCTGAAAATGCTCTCACCAAAACCAGCAGAACTGTCATTCTAAAAATAATTCTCAATTTCTGACTTTAAATCAAGATGAACAAAAGAGAAGAGACTGAGCATCTCAAGTAGAACTCAGAGGCAAAGGTTGCCAGCTTCAAGGGTGCAGGACCAGTCGGAGACATAAGAGTGTGCGAAATGGCCGGGCGTGGTGGCACATGCCTAAAATTCCAGCACTGGAGAGGCTGAGGCAGGAGGATGGTTGCAAGTTGGAGACCACCCTGGACTACAAAGTGAGCTCAAGCCAAGCCTGAACTGTATAGCACGACCCTGTCTCAGAAAGACAAAACAGAAAAGAATGTGAGAAATGGAACCACGAGATGATTTCTGCCCTGAGTCTCTGAGTACACAATGAGAAACCAAGCCAAGTAAGCCATATGGCGCGTGGGGCCTCCCAACCACGGTGCCGCATCTCCCCGCCTCTTCCTCTTCCCGTGGGCAGGAAAGGCAAGGCCAAAAGTAGGGACCTCTCGGAAAGCTGCCTTGATCAGCTCTCCTCTAGTAACTGGGAGCTAACTGGCTTAATAAGAGATTCTCTTACCTGAGCTAAAGATAACACCAGGGAGGGCTTTCAAAGGGAACATACCTAATAATCAAACTTAAATTATCCACACTAAGGTGTAATTTCTCAGAGTGCTGACTCTTCCAAAGGGTGTCACCTTATAATGTGTAAATCTTCAGAACATCCCTTACTGGTTGGCTGTCTAGGAAACAGATGAGGTTGGTAAGCTGATGGGAAGATGCCCAAGGCCTTTGGACCACTCTTCCAGCACAGTGAACTATCTCCTTTCAACATGCCTCATGATCACTCCTCGTTCGTTCCTGCCTAGCTACTCTCCAAGTCCAAGGCCTTTTTCCTTCCCATGCCAACTCTCTTTTGCTCACCATTCCGATATAAAGAGATGTCCCTAGCACGTTGACTGGACATCTCACCTCTGACTGAAATCCCGTGACACTGGGCTGGGGATATAGCTCAGTGGAATAAGCGCCTGCCTAGCAAGCGCAGGGTCCTGAGTTCGATCCCCAGTACCGCCAAAAAAAAAAAAGAATTTCAGAAATCCCGTGACAGCTTCCCAAAGATCTCAAGATCAAAGGTCAAGATCAAACTCTATCACCATCCAAACTAGACCAGCTGAACCCTGTGCTATTTGTCTAGTGTCCTTTCCTGGTTTCTTCCTCAGTGTCCTCGTCGCTGCTAATCCTGGGATGGCGTTTCCTCTCCTGTGCTTTCTGCCTTAGATACCTCTTTCATTGTTCTACTCTCTGAGACTTTTGGGGCTGCTTCAGAAAGCCTGTACCTCCTAGACCAAGTCACTAGATAGATCCTCACCGTCCTGCACCTATTTCTATCACAGCAGTGGAAAGAAAGCAGGAAGCTGGAGGATTCGAGGACACGCTGTGGAATGGGGTGTACTGAGAACTGAACCTAGGGTTTTTACACTGAGCTATATCCTCAGCTCTTTTTTAAGTTTTATTTTTGACACAGGGGCCCACTGAGTCAGTACATTGCCCAAGCAGGACTCAAACTTTCAATTCTACTGTCTCAATCTCACAGAAAGCTGGGATTGCAGAAGTGCACTGCCACCCTGCGCTTTCAGGAAACACTCCACAGCTGCTTCACTGAGTGCATAGAAAACAGCTGTGGAATATTACGAAGTCTGCCTATTTATTAATTTGCTGAAGACTTCCTTAATTAATGCGCCCCTAGGGCATTCGAATACCCACTTTTATTAATATTTATTTCCATTAATATGTTTCTCATTCTTTTATAATAGATTTCTTACTTTGCTGGGCATTAATTTTTCCATAAAGAGGGCTTGGGTGAAAGATTTCTATTTGGAAAGGTCATTCTCTTCAATCAAGCACATATTTGAGGCAAGACCCCTGAGACTCAGGACAGTTGAAAATGGGGGAGGGGCCATGGTGTAGCCAGAGCACCTCGCACTTCTGCTGTTAGACTGAAGGGGATGCCACACAAATCCTTAGCTTCTAGACACACCACCAAAGCGCTCCGCTATGCATTGGTAATTCTCACACCCTCACACTGGTGGAAAGACCCCAGCGAAAACACAAAAGTTGAAGATGGGAGTACAAAACTGTGGAGTTTGTATTTGACACTATGAACTACAGCAGCTCCTCAAGAGACAGAAAATATGCTTCTTTGATTTTCCTGTGAGGTCTTCTACCCAGGACTTTTCTCCAAGAAGGAATTATAGGTTACTTTGTAGCAATTTTCCTACCTAGCCGATCTGAATTAAAGTCCCTCATCCTGCCAGGCGTGGTGGTGGTGGCGCACACCTGTAATCCCACCACTCGGGAGGCCGAGGCAGGAGGATCATCGCAAGTTCTAGACCAGCCTGGGCTACAAAGTGAATTTAAGGCCAGCCTGAACTGCATAGTGAGACCCTGTCTGAAAAAGACAAAAACAAAACAAGTCCTTCCTCTATTTTTATTATTTAAATAATCATGAGTGAGGAACTGGTTAAACACACAATATGGCTAATATTTCACATGTCTACAAGCTAAACCAGGTGATGTTCTAAAGTTTCTTCCCAAAAGTGAGCTCTCTAAGCCCATGAATTGTGTCCAGGAGCAAAAAGCTCTTCGTAGAAGAAAGGTTACTAGTAAAGAGACAATAATCACAGTAATTTGATCTCCTGTCAATCTGATTAAGATAAGTGATTATATCATGGGGTGATACGCCCACCGCCCACTGCCCACCACTGCTGCTCACGGCTGGTTGGGAGCTGTCAGCAGCCCCGGCCAGCCGGAGGTGGGTCGCAGGGGCTGAGCCTGTGGAAGGCGGATCTCTCTCTGGGCTTCAACTTTGCTCCAACACACTCTTCCAACACCATTTCCGCTTTAGGGCCAAGCAACCAGGAACTCGGAACCATGGGCCAAATGAACCCTTCCCTTTAAGTCTGGGGGTCAGATATTTAGTCCTGATGACAGAAAAGCTGATACCAAAAGCGAATACAAAATAGGATTTCTGGAAATAAAAAAACAAAAAACAAAACATACCTGAATATAACAAAACTAGAACTATTTTGCTCTCTGTGTGTGGTGCTGGGTGTGCGTGTGTGTGTATGTGGTGCTGGGATCAAAACCAGGTTCTCACGAATGCTAGGCAGGTGCTCGACCACTCAGCAACAACTCCAGCCCATTTTCTTTTTAGTAATTCAACATTACCTTTTGAAATTTGAAATTTTTATTCTCCAATAAAAAATACCTAGAAAACACATAAATAAACTTATGTTTCTTTTTAATTTCCAAAAACACTTGCTCAGGACCACTGCAACAAATATTTATTACTGAATGTTGATAACAGAGTAAGATGGTGCCGTTTCTTGCTGAAATTAACTCTCTACACTCTCAATACTGTAAAAAAAATGTAGCTGGGCGTGATGGCGCACACTGTAATCCCAACACTCGGGAGGCTGAAGCAGGAGGATCGTTGCGAGTTTGGGACCAGCCTGGGCTACAAAGTGAGCTCAAGGCCAGTCTGAACTGTGTAGCAAAACCCTGTCCCAAAAAAAAAAAAAAAAAAATTAAGTATAGCCTGGAATTCTCCATGTACTGAGCAATACTTACACATAACACAGTCCAAACTATTTTTTTCATTTCCTAAATTTAACCCTAATTTGAATCTTTCAAAAAGGTTCCCTTTATAACACAAAGTTTGAAACTTACTAGTGTTTTCTTTCTCACTGAAAAATTAAGGGTGTTTGACGATAAGTCAGTAACAGTGGGAGTTGTTTAGTTCTCTGTTACACACTGCCACCAACAGGAAGCTAGCGAGTGAAGAGTTAGTACAGCAGTTTCCAAAGCGGCACAGACTTGATCGCCTGATGCCGGCCTTGGGCCCGGAGGCAGGAGAAGAAAGTTCTAAGGCTTAGTAAATATAAGGTGCTGTCTGCACGCTGGCTTGGAAATTTCAGTGTGCAAACATCTGTACTGTTTATTCAATCCCGATCGCCCGGCCTCACCCGAAAGACCTCCATTGAGAATATGGTGGACCAGACAGAATGAAGGCCCGACCTTGTAGTGTGATGCCATTAGCAAGTCCCAGACTGGTCCTGAGTTTCTGGGAAGGAGGGAGAGGAGTCCTCATTTAAGATAAGAAAGGACGAGTGAAGGCACCAAGGTCCCCAAGACGAAGTTAACACTGTACTCAACCAGAGTCGCACACGTTCCTCAAGTGAAATTAACAATCCAAGTCACACCACTATTCTACGCAATTGAATCAGGGTCCCTGGGCAGTGCGTAGGAGGAAACCTGTTGGTTGCGACAGTGTTAAGAAAAACAAGTCATTTGCATATTTGCTGGGTATTAAAGAATCATTAAAAGATCCCAAGCTACCGTCTTAAACATCACGGCAATGCTGTGTGTCTTACACAGAGGGCTTCTATTCTGTGGCGCTCACCAGCTATAAAAGCACTAAGTCACGGCTTGCCTGTGGATAACCGAAACCTGCAGCCGGGGTCCTTCCAAAGCGCTGTCTACTAAACACACGATGTTCGGCACGACTGGAAACTAGTCATTTTACTACTTCACCGCGAAATTCCAACAACAAGCGACCCTCGGGGAAGCCGCAGAGGGCGGAAGCGACTCTGAGGGCGCAGAGGCGGAGCGGGCTCCCGAGCCGGAGAGGGCCGGGAAGCGGGCGAGCGCGGTGGGGAGGGGGGCGAGCCCTGCACCCCGGCACGCGCCGCTCCCCATGGAGCCCCCGCCTGTCCCCAGCTGCGCGGCCCCGGCAGCTACGCAGCAACACTCACTCCCTTCCGGCTCGCGCGGGGTCCCGGCTGCGGCGGCGCCAGGGAAGTCTCACTCGCTCTGCTAGGCTCTGCTCCGGGCGTGCAGGCCCGGCCCTGCGGCCATCCCAGCCCGGCCCCTCCTCCGCGCTCTCCGCGCCTTGCACTGTGCAGCCCGCGGCTCCCGCTCCCGGCGCCCTGGCTCGGAGCAAGACCGGGAAAGCTTGCTCGGAATGGAAGGCCGGGTCGGGCTCCAAGATCCTGGATCCAGGTTTTCACCGATGCCCTGTTTAAAAGCCGAGGCGCCCGGGTCCGGGATCCTCGGTTCTCCACAGACAGGCTTGTCCCGATGAAGCCTGCCTGAGGACACGGTTCTGCAAAGCTCACAACAGTTCTTCCAGAAACCCCTGTCGGAAAGAAGGCTTCTGAGGCCGCTTCTTTTTTTTGGCGGGGGGGGGACCCTGGAGATTGAACCAGGGCCTGTGCAATGAGCTACATGCCCAGCATTTTTTGTTGTTGTTATTGTTTTTTATGGAGACAGGGTCTGGCTAACAGGCTAGGCTTGGCTTTAAATCCTCCTGCCTCAGCCTCTCAGAATGCTGGGATTGCAGTCATGGATCACCATCCTGGGCTCTGAGGCACACTTCTTAAATCACAGGAAACTGATTCTAAACTGTACTAGAGCACAAAATCAACTGGGAAATTTTTGAGCTTTTTATGAGCAAGTTAAGCTGAAGCTGGACGCCTTTAATCGGTTTTCTTCGGAGACTGAATATGATCATCTAGTTTCATTGATTGCTATGGTCTGAAACTCTGTGTCCTCTCCAGATCCCCAGGTTGAGTCCTAATTCCTGGCGCAGTGGTGTAGAAAGGCCTCTGGGAAGTGGGTCTGTCGAAAGGGCAAGGCCCTCTGCATTGGAATGAGTCCCTTATAAAAGGGGGTGCAGCTTGGTGTGCCTGAGTCCCTGGCTGATCTCCAGGACCAAGGTGGGAGTGGCTTCCTCCTGTGGGGACACTAGATGGCCTCTCTGGGAGGCTCTAGAAGCTGCTGGACCCTTAACCTTTGGCTTCCTAGTTTCCCACTGTGAACCATATGTTTCTGTTTATGAATTAACCAATGTAGGGCGTTTTCTTACAGATTCCAATAGTAGTGAAGGAAAACGGCCTCCAGGCTGCTGCACTCCCAAGCCAGATAACCCAGCTGAAGTTATTTTGACCTTGTCTAGGAGGTGATAAACCTAGTGAGGTCCTTTGAGACTTTGGGAGGGCTTGGACTAGGGAGAGGCAAGTGGGCGGCCTTCCTGTCTGAATCTGAGAGGTGCTGACTTGGTCCTGAGTGCTGGGGGAGCTGCAGGGCCAGTAGGAAGAGGCTTCTTGGCCCTGTTTGCCTCTTGCTAGACCCGGTCCTGTAGAGCTCCGGTCTAGCACCTTGTGCGACTTCTTAGTAAAAACAGTTCAAGAGAATAGTGCCCACTTCTAGAAAACATCAAACACAAAGAGAAAGTTGAAAATTGGATATCACTAAACCTAAGAAATTCTATTTATCAAACACACCATTATGAAAATGAAAATCTAGGTTTCACCTGACAAAGAATTCCTGTCAAGAATATACCAAGAGATAAGTGTAACTCCAGCAGTCTGAGAGGCTGAGGCAGGAGGATCACAAGTTCAAACTCAGCCTGGCCAACTTAGTGACTTAGTAAGCCCCCGTCTCAAAAAAATTTAAAAAGGACCCGACAAGTACCTCAGTGCAAAAGACATTGGGTTCAATTCCCAGTACTGGAAAAAAAAAAATATATATATATATATATATATACATATGTATGTATATTCTTGATACTTGATATATTCAATTCCTACTATTTGAAATATATATATATATATATATATATTCTTGATATTTGATCCATACCTCAAATACCAAGAATTTCTACAATTCAATAAGAAAAATAAGCAATTCAATAAATATAGCACTTCACAAAGGAAGAATCCACATAGCCAGTAAGTACATAAAAAATTGCTTAACCTTTTCAGTCATCATGTTATAGACAGCTGAGATAGATAGAAATACTATAGGCAGTCAGACAGGGCTGGGCCCTCGAAGAAGCCAACATAGAAGATAAGATACCTGTGGGCCAGACCTCAAGACAGAACACTAAACAAATGCATCCACATACCTCCCCAGGGATGAACAGCAGGGATTGACCCCCTTGAAGAGTCTTTGACCCGACCCTTACAGGAAAAGCCCCTGACCCAACCCTTATGGGAAAAGCCCCGCTCTGCATTCATGCCTGCTTGTTATGTGACTCGCTTTCCCATTTGATCCCAGTCCACTCAGTCTTACCTGGACAATTATGCCTGTAATCTTATTGGCTGACCATAGTTTTGTCCATTTCCCCTACCTTGGACCCACCTCACCTCATGGTTTTTCCCTATAAAAGTCCCTGACAAAGACAGAGTCGGGGGTAACCCACTCGGGCCCCCCTTCTGTCCCTCTCTTGGACAGCTTTCTTTCTCTCAATAAATATTCTGCTCTTAACCTCCGTTGTTCCTAAAATTCATTCTTCGGTTTTAGAGAACACGAACTCGTCTGATATCCTTCAGGTTGGGATATTTATTTTCCTGTATCAATCAGAGAAATGCAAATGAACACTGCTGCACACATGCTGAAATGGCTACAAATTTCAGAACTGACGATACCAAGCACAGGCAGAGCCACGGAACACAGAACACTAAGGCACTGTTGGTGGGGGCATAGTTATGGCAGCTACTTTGGAAAACTGCCTGCTGTATCTATTACAGCTGAATATACACATGCTTTGCCACTGAAAGTCCTGGGTATGTGCCCAGTGACACACACAGCAAAAGATGAATATACTCATCCCTGAAATGTACCTGGACAAATTTAAAAGAATAGGCACCACCAGGTGTGGGAGACCAGAAAGGAAGATTAAGACCTAGTTGGCCTCCTCTGTGAGCACAAAGGAGCAAGGCATCATGCAGGGAAGATGGTGCTGCAGGTTCTAGGGGAAGCTAATACAGCTGCGATTCAGATGTTTACCTGAGTTTGTATTATTAGATAGTACAAAGCTGGTGAATCTTGTGCTGCTTGTACCTGTGTCTGGGTGAATAAAAGAAAGACTGGTCAGAGGTTTGGGGCTCCTCTCCCTTGCAGCAAGCGCCCCCTGGCTACCTACATGCTAAATAGCTCTGTGCCTGTCAGTCATTCACCTTCCTTTGCCCTCAGGTAAGAGGAACAAAGCAGGACCAGGTCCCTGCAAGTGGTTTCTTGGGTGGGGAAAGCTCAGAGGAGGGGGCTGATTCCCCAGGGTGGCGCCTGGGAAAGGGACCTGGGATGGGCAGCATAGGCTGGTCTCCGACAGCCAGGTGTGGTGGCGCACGCCTATAATCTCAGCTCTCAGGAGGATGAAGCAGGGGATCACTGAGTTTGAGAACAGCCTGGGCTACAACAAACCCAATAAACAAACAAACAAACAAACGAAAAGTAGTCAGCATACAAATAATGCCTTGAGACCACAGTGGAATTTACCTAAAAGCAGTAACAGAATGATAAGTGAAAAATCCCCAAATACATAGACATCACACCCCACACCTGTGTATAACACAACACACGGATCAAGGAAGAAAACTTGAGACCGGCTTTGAGACGTGCTCTGCCAGAGTGTGGCTGAAGGGATGGGGAACAGGCCTGGGCCCAGGTCTCATGGAGCCTTGCACACGTCCTTGCCTTGGTACAGACCCAGCCACCTTAAGAGCAACGCCAGAACAGTTTCCTGGGGGACTGGGGACAATGGCTCAGTTGCCCTGTTCCCCAGCCGAGAGCCAGCCGACCTGAGATCTGTATGTGAGGCTGTCCTCCAACAGGCAACGGCAGGCCAGTCACCAACTGACTGCCACCTCAGGTCAGTACGGTGGCCCATGACCACCACCTTGAGCAAGAGTAAACGATCCCTGTTTTAAGCCCCATCACAGAACACTACACCCCAGGTAATTTGTAAGCAACAGAACTTTACCCAGTTTGCAGCTCTGGAGACCGGGAGGGGTGACATCTGGTGGGGTCCCTTGCGGCCGCATAGACATGAGAAGAGTGAGGGGTCTGTGAACTGGGGTCGCTCTTCTCTGAAAGCCCCTAATCCCAGCTTGGAGCCTCCCCTTCACAACACATCCGACTTGGATTCTTTCCCAAAGCTCCACCCCAAATTCCATCAGCATGTGAACTTGGGGACAAAGGGTACAACTCATCAACTTTGGGGGGGCACACATTCAAATCATAACAGAGAGATACGTCACACAGTGATAGCCTGCGGATAAAGAAATTGGCATCTAGGAGTGGCCTGCTGCCTTAAGAATAGTCTAGGAGGCACTGGCTTCAGTACCACAGGAGGACAGAGCTGCAAGTGCAATAAGAATGCTTCTGTTCACAGGCCTAGGGCAGCTACTGCACTGCTGCTAAGAATTCCACTATAAGTTCGAGTACAGAGTGTCCTCATCTTTCTGTCTGAATGTAGCACCCGCCAATTAAATGAAGGAATACGGAGAAAAACATGGTACTACAGGGAAAACAGGGAGAGAGAATTTCTGCAACTCTGAAATAATCTTGTTGATTCCTCTTTTTCTCTCACTTCTCCCTGCCAAGACCCATGGAGCCAGCGGGGTCCTGAGGGGGAGCAATGGGAGATTAAGAAAAAACTAGGCGTGTACTAAAAGGAAAGCTGGGACTGGGTGGGCCCTGACCTCACTGATGGAGAGGCAGTGACAACCCAGCATGGTCCACCAATTTATTTATACATAGTACAAACAGGGGAACAGAGAGAAAAGTGCTGGGGCTCAATGTTTTGCTGAGAACACTGAAAGCGAAACATTCTCAGAGCTGTCTGTGCGATACTGAATGGGGAGGAGCCCCAAGGCCAGGCACCTGCTGGGCTGGCCTTGCTGTAGTCCCAACAACCTGTTCATATGGCTCTGTTCTGGAGTTCCATGTTCTCGGGCTGGCCTTGCTCTAGCCCCCAGTGTGCGGTCAGTCTCTGGCTCAACTGCTTCTCATATCTCCCATTTAATAGGTTAGACAGTGTTAGCTCCATATCCAAAACATCTCCTGAATTCCACTATCTTTCACAACGTCCGGTGTCGCCACCCTTGTGTGACCCATGCTACCGTGACTACTATAACGGCTTCCCACAGTTCTCCCTGATTCAGTACTGCCTCCACATGATAGCCAGAACAGGCTTTTTAAACCATCAACCAGATCACGCCAATGTTCCATTCAAAAATACCCATATGGTATAAGATCATGAACTGTAAGTCCTAAATGATCTGGCTTTTGTGGCACATACCTGTAACTCCAACACTTGGGAGGCTGAGGCAGGAGGATCCCAGGAGGATCTCAGCAACTTAGCAAGAACCTCTCTTAAAGACTGGGGGATGGGGTGGACGCAACTCTGTGAGGCGGTTCAATCCCCAGTGCTGTTAAAAAAAAAAAAAGAAAAAGCAGGAAAGGCAGAGAGGCACGCCCTTTGGTGCTTTCTCCAACTTCTTTTCCCAGCACTCTCCTGCCTACCTGTTGCCCCTCCCCCCCCCCCGGGTCCCTCTACATCCCTCAAAGCAGGATCTCCACTGTCACGGGTTTGAATGGGCCTCTACTCTGATATTTTCAGGGCTCACTCTTCACCTCCTAAGAGAGACTTACTTGATGTCTCATTTAAAATAGGCCCCTCCGACAGCATGCTCTAGCTCTTGTCCCCTTTTACTTTCAGTCATAGTAACCCTTTAACCTGACTTGATGTAATGTGCTTGTTTCTTTGCTGTGTCTATTTGCCTCATCGAAATGGAAGTTTCTCCAAGGGCAAGAACTTCATTTTGCTCTAATGCTGTACCGGACATATAGTAGATACTCAGTATGGTAGCTTTGGATGGAATGAATTTTTAAAAAGAGAAAAGGAAGAGAAGAAGGGAGGGGGTAAATTTTCAAAGCTCAAATTTAAGCAGCACAGGCTATGTTAGCTGACTCAAACACTTAAGAACGTTGAACGCTTATTGAATAATATATGAACACATATAATCAGAAAACAACGTATTTATTTGAAAATTATGTGATTTCACTTGGAGTTTAAAATCTAGACCCTTCTAGCTGGGTGTGTAGCTCAGTGAGAGAGTACTGGGCTAGTAGAAATGAGGCCCCCAGTTCTGTCCCCAGCGCTGGAAAAAAAATCTATACTTCCTGTCTGCTCTTCAGTTCATAAGCAGTTTGAAGAATTCCACCGAAGGACCACTGGGGCCCTGAGAACACTCTCAGAGCAAAAGACCCAGCGTAGGAGATCAAAGTGTCCGCTGAAGAGGATCTCCAGCCTTGCCATTTCAAAACCGCTCCCCACAGCCGGCGGAAGACGGACAGAGAGCGAGTAGCCCTGGAAGTCCTGTCAGTGATTCAAGGCCTCTCGTCTAAGGCTCTTGGCTTCTGCACACACAGCAGGATAAGTGAGAAACACTCCAGGTTGATTTTTCTTCAATGAAGCTCAGTTCCGCATTCGCGTTCTACCTGCAGCTCCCTTTCTCACACCGGTTCAAGTGCTGAAATACTTGCATTTCAAAGCAAATGTTCCTTTGCTCCTGGCCTGTGAATCTGTAGGAGAGATCAGTCTGAAAGGACAGAGGTCATTTAGGGGCAAGAGTAAAAACATAACAAGTGCTCCTGTTTTTATTTCAAAGATTAGTAGCTGTCTAAGGAGTCCTGTTTAGGATATATGCCTGACAGTGACATCGCAATTAACACAAGACAGATGAGCTCTGGGAAACAAACAAATCTCTCTACACTCTTTCTCTACAATCTCTTTATCCTAGATGATTGCTGTTTCTCTTTGGAAAGGAATTTGTTCAGTCTCCGCCTGACTGGCAGATGTGCTTCTGCTTTAAAAGCAACCAAATCTTCAGATCAAGGCCTGCCCAGACTCCTGCAGTCCTCAGGTCTCCACACAATGGCAAATCCATCCGCAGGTAGGCTGATGATCAGTCTGCGAACACTGAAAGACTGCTTTAAAGATATTTTAATTATAAAAAGGCCATTAACCATGCAGATCCGTAGCAGAAGCCATACAAGGACTCGTGAACTCAATTATTCAAAGGCCTACCTGGACTGTTCTGTTGTCTTTTGTTTTTGATTTTTTACAGCTGTGAAAATGGAAACTTAGACTAAGTTAATTGTTCCATACAGGCACTGTGCTAGATGGTTTAGACAGAATATAAATATCATAATAATCCTCATCCAGCCACCCATGTGAACAAGCCCAACATCTGTTCTTCTGTCCTAACACTAATTATTAAATTACAGTAGGCATGTATCAAGTGTTTATTACACGTCAAGCATTTTGTTAATGCTCCACGTCTTAGTCACCTTTTCTAATTGCTGAGACAGAATACCTGACACCCAAAGTTAAAGGAGGAAAGATTTACCTAGCTCACCGTTTGTAGAAGTTTCAGTCTGTAGTCTGCCAGTTTCAAAGCAGTGTTGCACAGCAGAGGGGCAATAGAAGAGTTCTTGGTAGGCAGAAGGAAGTAAGCAACAAGGGATAACCACAGCTCTTTCTGTCCCTTTTATCTTATATAGGCCACCCACACTTAGGCCGGGTAGCACTCACACCCTAGATCAATCCTGGTATAGCGGCCTTGATGCCAGCAGCACGCACCCTAGATCCAGCTACCTCCAACAAGCCCCACCGAAGACTGCATGAGACTTTAGGGCGACATCCAGACAAGAGCCGTAACCCTCCACGAGGATCATGTCACTTCATGTTCACCCCAGTTCTATGAAGAAGTTGCTCTTCCTATTTAACAAATGAAAAAACTGAGGCCATGTGCAAAATGCAAATAAGAAAACCGCTGAAATTCCGTATCACTCCAGGAAGAAGGCTTAAGATCAAGAACTCAAAAACAAAAAAAGCTGGCGAGGTTGCTAGCGAGAATGTTAGCTAGTGCAATCACTGTGAAAATAGGTTTTGAAATGCCTCAAAAGACTGACTGACATTCCATTCTAGCCAGCTATTCCTCTTCCGGGTATCTTCCCAAAAAAGCAAAAGACATCCTATTCAGTCACGGCACAGTGGTAGACGTGCACCCATGTTTCTGTGTTTACAGCAGCACACCTCACAGCTACATCTTGGGAGCAGCCTGGGTGCCCACCTATAGCTGACTGGATAAAGATCTGGGTGTGTCCCCCATGGAGCTCTACTCAGCCACCAAGCAGATAAATTTGGGTCATTTGGAGAAAAGTAGATGTACCATAATAAGTGAAATAAACCACAGAAAGTCAAATATCTCATGGTTTCTTTTATATGAGAAACCCAAAATTTGAATAATTTTAGGAGCAGTTAACAAAATGCTTGATGTGTAAAAAATAAGGAGGTGATAGGCAACAGGGAGGTGGACTTTGTGAAGCTGAGGAAGGATCTGGGATGAGAAGGGGCAGCAGGGAAGGGGAGGGGAAGTGTATAGCAAAATGGATAGAAAAAGGCTCCAGTGATTCCGTTACGTTACCTGAGACCATTTCAGGAGATCTGAATGAGGGAGCCATTACCAGCTTGGCGAAGTACGCAGAGGTGAGGAGCTTCCCGCAGCTCCTAGGGCCCGAGGCAGCCACAGGCTGCTCCCCACAAAAAGCTGGGCCCTTCGTCACCCAGTGGCAAGGAAGTCCTATGGCTAATGTCAAAAGCGGACTTCTCCCTAGCTGAGCCCACAGATGAAAGCGCAGGCCTGCCAATACATGAAGTGCTGCACCAAGAGTCTGGGCGGAGGACCCGCTAACATGGGGCAGGAATCCTGCAAGATAACAGATGTGTGTGTTGTCCTAAGTCACCACATCTGTGGACCAATTGTTGTACATCGGTTAGTGGAGTTTACATTTGTAATTTATTTTTTCATTGATCATCAGAGTTTGGGGATTTATCCATGGTGACACTATAGATTTTGTCATTCATCTTAACTGTTATATAATTTTCCATTGTTTGCTTATAATGTGACATCCATTTTTCTATTGAACTTTTATAGTATTTATATTTTTTGTACAAGCAATACTACTTTAAAATTTCTGTGTATGTTTTCTTGAAGCTATGTATGAAAAGTTCTCTAGAATGTGTATCTAGAAGCAGAACTGGTACATCATAGGGTACGAAGATGTATTTAAGGGATACAGCTACCCTGCCTTGTAAAGTGGGTCTGGCAATTTGCATATAAATATACATGCACCGAGAGTTTGGGCAGAGGACCCGCGGACACGCGGCAGGAATCCCACGACCCACACCCTTTCCCAGGTGAGGAGAGTTGCTGATCATATGTGTCTTTGCCAATAATAATACCAGTATTGTCATATACATTTAAACGTGTTGTGAAAACATCACATCTCTCCAGATAAAGGGAACAGTGAAAGGAACCTCCACGCAACCACTACCAGCACAAGGCCGATTCTGTTCTTTGCACACTTAACCACTCCCCCTCCTCCCATCGACTGATTTTATTGGTATAACCCAAATATATCACTTCATCTGGAAACATTTCAGGATATAGCTCTAAAAAAAGAAATTGCTTTAACATAATTTTTGAGTGGTTTACAGATTCACACGTATAAGAATCGTAACAGAGACACTGTGCACCATGTATCTAGGTTCACCCAACAGTAACTGTGTGCACTACTAGAGTACAGTATCGTAACAAGGACACTGACATTAGTACCGTCTAGATACAGCATTTTCACTGTCAACTTGCACTTTTGCAGCCACACCCTCTTCTCTTTTACCTCTGCCCCTTCCTGATAAGAACAGATACCACACTTGATCTTAACCAAAAGGCCGAGAAATGATCTCTTCCCCTTCCTTAAGCCCTGACAACCACAAATCTCCATTTCTAGTCTTTCAAGAATGTTAGTAAATAAAATTATATCCTATGCAGCCATGTGGAGGATTAGCCTGCAACATAACTCTCCACAAATTTAAGCCGACGATTGTGGGTATAAATGGCTTGTTCACTAACGTTACTGAGTAGTGCCGTCTGGCATGGGTATAGTAACTTGTTCACTCCCCTCCCATTGCCGGACATCAGGGCTCTGTTCATCTGATTTCATAACAGTTTATTAACACAGGCAATAAGCATACAAAGCAGGGCTACTCAGTAGCTAGGCAGGAGGGCTCTACATTACACATTTTAATATGAAGTTGGCTAGAGCCACCTCTTGGAGGCGGTCACAAGTCAGCATTATTCACAGGCCATCTGTGGGTGAAAGTGTTAGATTAAGTCAAACGGAAACATGCATTTCTTGCTCTAAAGGAACGTGCGAGGCAGAGGTGTGCAGGTGCTGGGTATGGCCGGCCTTTTACTCCTGCCATCGTGTTTACTGTAGCTGGGCTTTCCTGCAACGTGAGCGACTCGCCACTAGGTCCCTAAACCGTTAACTTCGCACAGGGCAAGAGTGCAGTGAGAACAATCACAACTAGCTTTTATGAAGTCAGTTACGCACTTAATGCAGCTCTAATCCTCTCATACCCCATCTTCCAAACGGGCCAAGGGGTTAGTGAAAGTAATTTGCCTGAAGATCCCCAGCAAATGTTTGTTGGTTTTCATAACCTAAACTTAGCTCCCAACATCAATAGCTCTGAAACCTACTTTTCACCAGCATGTAGCAAAACTATGATGACATAATTACTTCGGATGTGATATTCCTTCGATTAAGAATTCGTCCTTGTTCGCGAAGACTGCCTTTCCTACTCTTTTGGGGGTTTTGTTTGAGGTAGGGTCTCGCTTTGTGGTTCTGGCTGGCCTCGAACTCATGGCAATCCTCCTGCCTCGGCCTCCTGAGTTCTTTCCGTTTAAAAACCGTTGTTTTGTAAGGGTTTTCTTTTTCTCCTAGTGAAAAAAAAGCTGGAGAAAGCTACGAAACCAGCAGACTGCCTCGTGTGCGGTAGGGAAGCACTCTACCCCTGCTACTTTATTGTTTATAATTTTGAGGCAGGGTCGCAGCTAAATTGCCCAGCTGGCCTAGCGCTTGCGATCGTCCCGAGTCAGCCTTGGGAGCAGCTGGGATTACAGGCGTGGGCCACAACGCAGGCTGGGTATCTGCAGGATGATCTGGTCCGGGAATTAAGAACTGAGGTCGCCGGGCCACAGCAAACAGGACTGACGGTGGGCGAGGAGGCGCGGGTCTTCGGCTACAAACGACGGAGCCTTAGTCCGAGGGCGGCCTCCGCACTTATGAAGGAGCGCAAGGAGCACAGTCGTGACCCACCAGCAGGGGCCGTCCGCACCTTTTCTGAGCTCACTGCCCCGCCCCACGGAGTGGAGGGCGGCAAACCTCCCCCCTTGGAGCCCAGAAGGCTGCCGCTCACGCTTCCAACCAGAAGCCGGCGGTCCCAAGGCGCGCCGGGACCGCACCGAGGCTACGCGAGCGCGCGCGGACATCCAAGAGCAGACAAACTAGGAAATTAGACGTCAGAGTATGCGACGCATTTGGAGAGTCGCAGGATCTCTCGCGAGAGGTGAGGCTGGGCTTTGCGGAAGTGATTCTCCGAAAGAAGCGTGGCTGCGTCTCCCCTCCGGTGAGGTGCTGCGTGCTGAGCGGCTGACACCATGCAATCGGATGATGTGAGTCCCCTGTTGTTGCTCTGGCACCCTGGCGTGTACGCGGGGAATTTCGCCCAGTTTAGGACGTCTTTAGAAGCCACATACATTCTCAGCGGGCCTATTTCTTTGCCTGGTGCACTTCCAGATGCGAGACCTCCAGAACCGGATTTTGTAAAATGGGTCACATGCGTGTCCAGCCCGGCTCGCTGCCCCAACGAGTTAAAAGACCAGGACGCTGCCATCGTCGTCCAGGGCCCGACTTGCGCAGTTTGCCTAGCGATGAAAAACTCTCTGCCATGCTGTCAGTGTTTGGGGACTGGGAAGCGGGGAGGGGATGCGGTGTATACCAAATATTTAAGAGTCCCTTCGCATCCAAGCACGTGCGCCTTTTCCGTCTGCTTTTCCTATGTTAGGTATTTCTTTGCGTTTGCTCTACTGTCTGCCTAAGTCATAGTTTCCGAAACAGCTTCATTCATTGAGCAGTTTGTTGGAAAAGTAGTGCTTACAATATTCCCAGTATTGTAATTACTGGGGATTTGGTTGTTAACCAGCCTTACCAAAAAAAACAGCTGTCCAGGAACACACAGTTAGGGAGACATGCAGACCTAAGGCTGAGACTGAGCCGGCCAGCAAGGGGCGAGCTGAACGTATTCCGGGAGTAAAGCCACAAGATCTGAAGACAGGCGAGAAGGAACGTAAAGGACACCAGTGTACCAGTGTACCTTGTCACAGGAGTCGAGAGCGTGCCAGGCCAAGATCAATTAGTTGTGCTTTAGGACCTGTCTTCTGTTCTTTTCATGAGAATGACACGTTACACCTTTGTGGAAGTTGTCTGCTGGATGAATGAAGGACTGTGGAAGGAGAGAAAAACATGAGAACGAAAGAGACAAGGATAGTAATGGCAGAGATGACAAGAAATGGGTGAACCTCAGATGTGTTTTCTCAGTGTAACTGACAAGGTTTGGTGATGGAGTAAGTGAAGAAAGGGGACATGTTTAGGGATTTGGGATTTAAACAAAAAGTTCGGTGTTGTATTTATTAAAATGGCAAAGACAGGGATAGAGTACCATATTTATTTTTCAGAGGGGTGTGGAATTAGCTTTTTTTTGAGACAGGGTTTGGCTCTATAGTCCAGGCTGGGCTTGAACTCTATGTAGCCCAGGTTGGCCTCAAACTCACGGCAATCTCCTGCCCCGGCCTCCTGAGTGCTGGGAGTACAGGTGTGCGTCACCATGCTGGACTACGTGCTCCGTGACGTTATCTTTGGATATCCAAGTTGAGATGTCAAGAAGGTGACTAGATGCATAGACAAGTCTGATGCTCAGGAAAGAATCAAGAGATGATTTTGGAGTAGAAATGACATGTAGAACCACAAGCCTGAATGAGCTCCCTATTTTTCCAGTTTCACTTCCTCCTGTCTTACCTTCTGTCCCCCACTATAAAATCCCCGGATTGTAGGTGTTCTCTTCTTCACTCTTTGTGTGTTTTTCCTTTAACTGTTGCAAAGCTATTTCTCAGTTGCTGAAAGCCTGTTATACTTACACTCTGTGAATCTTTGCTACTTTGTAATAGGTTGTTTGTATACTTCCTTCCCTAAATGGGTAAAACTCCTGAAGGGCTGTATTTTCTTTCAAACTATACTTAAGTGCTTACTATGTGTCAAGACTTGGAGATGTCAGTCCTTTACTTGAAGTAAGTGTGTATGAATGCTGAATGGCTGAAGAGCACGTTAGGTGGGAAAGGGTAGCAATAATCTGCCTTGCCTTTGGGGAGATTAAGTGGTATATATATTAAAATATAGTTTCATGCATCCTTTGACAGTGACCAATGAACATACTGTGCAAAGTTACAAAGTAGATGTAATATGATCTCATTTTTGTTAAAAATACACACATAGGCATACTACAGTTGTTGGATATACACATGTATTGAAAAATTTTGGAAAATTGCAGAATACTAATGAAATTTTGTCTGAGTAGTGAGAGTATGATTCTTACTAATTTATATTCAGTTTTTCTACAAGAATCTGTCATTCATGTAAAGAAAAACCAAGTCAGCCCCTACGAAGTATTTCTTCCATTCCTTAAAGATTCCTTTCCATAGTAAAATAGCCACTGCCCTAGAGCACTGTCTTTTTTACTTCATATGGCATCTGTTGGCCCAGAGCAACTGAAACGGATTTTTCCTTTTCTTGCAGGTTATCTGGGATACACTGGGAAACAAGCAATTTTGTTCCTTCAAAATAAGGTGGGTCTAGATTGGCATCTTGAACTAAAATTCTTTTAGTTACTCTCTTGCTAAGCATTTTATAATCTTTGCTTCTTTCCTCTTGTCCTAGAACAAAGACTCAAGGCTTTTGCAGAAATGAATATAGTCTGACTGGACTGTGTAATCGGTCATCTTGTCCCCTGGCAAATAGTCAGTATGCCACTGTCAAAGAAGAGAAAGGTAACTCCCGGTTTAATTTCCATGAGAGCTACTAAGCATCCTTAAAAAGGTGTTCTTTATTCCCTGTCAATGATACTAAGGTTCTTCTACTTTATGCTTTAGGGCAGTGCTACTTGTATATGAAGGTTATAGAACGAGCAGCTTTTCCTAGGCGTCTCTGGGAACGGGTAAGACATAACCACAAAACCGCAATCAAGACCAAAAGCACTACATGTGTTTTCCTTTTCGTGCCCATCTCTAGATTAAACTTGTGAAGCATTCCCCTTTGACCCCATAAGTGGTGCTGATGGTGACAGCCTCATCGGTCATTTGCCCTCGCCCACCGGCTTCCTTTTATGCTCTGGTAGGTCCGGCTTAGTAAAAACTATGAGAAAGCACTGGAGCAAATTGATGAAAATCTGATTTACTGGCCCCGCTTCATTCGACACAAATGTAAACAGAGATTCACCAAGATAACCCAGTACCTAATTCGAATTAGGAAACTTACACTAAAGCGACAGTAAGTATTTTGATTATTTAATTGTTTACTTTTTAAATCTGTCCTCTTGCCATGGAGCATGTTACAAAGCTGAGACTGTAAATCCTCTGATAATCCTTTCCTGTTAGATTCAATATTGTACATTATCTTACGGTAGGCTAAAATGATGAAACTTTAAAGGTGTGTCCTTTGACTTTTTATGACTTTTAGAACAGTAGAGTACATGTTGATTATTCCCCTCCCTGCCCACAGATCTTCAGAAAATTTTATTACATTCTAGAGAATCTTAACATTAAAGATTTGAAAATAATGCCCCAAATGTGAATAAACAGGAATGTAAGAACTTTATCCGGGAGCCACTGAAAACTAAGAAGTGATAAGAAGGCCATAGAATAGATGGAATGCCTTCTTAAGAAATATTAGACTCTGACGTTTTCTCATTATGACATGCAGAGGAGATGTCTTCTTAGTTCACTGAAGCATTAATCTGAGTATGTAGTGAATACTCACCCGAGTCTCAGGATGCTGAAAACAACCACAACCACCTAAATAAAATACATGTTCCACTGTCCGACTTTGGATAGCATCAAATATGTAGAACTCTGGCTGTTTTGACCTCAGTCCCCAGAACCATTTCCTGTCCTTTCTCTTATTTTGTAAAAGAAACACATAGAATATGAGCCCATGTTTTCTGATAATGTGGTTTATTTCTCCTAGGAAGAAACTTGTTCCTTTGAGTAAGAAGGTGGAGCGTAGGGAGAAAAGAAGAGAGGTAACTTACTATTCCGCTAATCATAGCTCGTGTATTTTCCGTGTGAAGACAGCAGAGGCGGGATGAATGGGGAAGGCTCAGTCACCACCGTCCACCTAAGTTGTTACTAGATAATGATTCACTAACGGGTAGCAGTGTGGGTGCTTGTGACATCTGATTTTTCCCATCTCACGTGGCTTTCACTGCAGATTACCACATGATTGATTTGGGGAGATACATAGTGAAGGATAAAAAGAATAGAGAGCTACAACTTGTCTGACATTTTTGAAGTCTAGTTTGTCAGAATTGAAAATCTTAATGTTGCCGAATATTGTCACAATCTTAATACTACATCACCTTCAGCAGTTTGAGCATTCTAACCGAGCACAGTAGTATTTCTGCAGTGAAATGGAAGAATCTTATTAGATGGATTTGCCTTGTTTCTAAGGAGCCTTGTCATACTGTCCTCGTCTCTGAAACCCAGTACCTGACACCCGCAACTTAGAGGAGGAGAGGTTTATTTTGACTCACAAGTGGTAGAGGGTCAGTCCATACTCACCTGGCTCCCACGAGCTGCTCAGGGCGTGGCTTCCAGGAAGCAAAGCGCTCAAGAGAGGATTTGGGAGGCAAAAAAACCCTTCCAGGCCACACTTTCAATAACCATCTCTACAGACCAGGTCCCGCTTCCTAACAGCAAGCCAGCTGTAAGCCCCATAATCTGGTCTCCTTGCAGAAGTCCCACCTGTGCACACAGGAGGCTTAGGGGACAGCATCTGGCTAGAAACCACAACAAGCCTCCTGTCTGGTCTGGCCATATTTGGTTGCTAAATTGCATGTTTGGATTTTGAGTTGGCTGGTAAGTAACTGGAAACTGATGAGAGTGTTTGCTTCTGTGAGGTAAACTGGGCCATTTTGTGACTGAAGGAGTGAACAATAGTAATATTACCCAAGACGTAGAAGAGACTAATCAGGCATCTTCAACCTCTCCTGAGGCACTAATCTGCCTGCCCAACTCTTACCTCAAGCTGAATTTTCTTAGCCTTGTAGATGCAGAAATCAGCTTTTCTTGACAAATTAAAATTAGTCATTGTTGGTATTTGCTTTGTGTACCTGCCTTCACCAACAGATCTACCTGATCACTCGTCATGTTATTTTAAGAAACAGCTTTAATAATCTTTTGATAGTTTTTGTTCCCATTACAATTATTTCTTAAATTTGTCATATCATTGGTCTACACATTTTAAAAGGGCTTTTCTGTCAATAAACTTCTTGAACATGTACTCCCCAACAGAAGTAGTATTTGTGAATATTATACATGTATACTTCCACTAATAGTACAGTGTATATTAGAAGTAAATGTGTGGTATAGAAAGTGTGGTTCTTGGTGGAAAGTATGTCTTTGATAGATAACTCGAAGATACACACAGAAATGCATTATTGACGTCAGCTACTTGCTGTTTTTACCTCTCTACCAATTGTGCTTAGGGTTTTGCTCAAGTCCATCTGATGAGTTTTCTTATTACCCAGTTGTCCAACAGGTGTTCTCGTAACTTTACAGAGTAAATTAACTTTCCTAGTTTTACACAAGTGAGCTTGATACACTCTCAAAAATAGATGTGGGACTCTGCATGGTGGCACATACCCATAATTACAGCACTCTGCAGGCTCAGGCAGGGTTGAGAGTTCAAGGCCAACCTGGACTACATAATAGGATCCTGTCTCTTGAAAAAAGAAAAGTAGATTTGGAAGATTTTTAAATGAATTGAAAAATCCAGCTTGCAAATTTTTAAAGTGGTAGTTGCAGTTTCATAGGAAACATGTTTTCAGCAGTATTACATGTGGCTAAGATCACTTTTTTCTATCCCCCACCACCACCTACTCCTGGGAGCCCAAGACCTGGCACATGCTAGGCAAGTGCCTGGTGCCACATCCTAAGCCCTACTTTCCTTTTCAAATGTCCACAGGCATTTTTTTTCAACTTCATTTCTTTCTCCAACTTACTGTTAACTGTTGCCTTTGATGTTAAGTATATTTATTTAAGTGCTGACATACCATTAGATAACCAGTATGCCTTTACAGCTACCCAGAAGTGCTCTTCGTCCATGGGCCCCCTCACCAGCCAAACAGTGACACTCTGTAGCAGCCTGAATAAAGAAGCAAGTCTCCCTCTTTCAGTGTGCTTTTCTCTGGAAATAACCTTGCTCACTAAGTATGACACAGAACTATTTGCTTTATGGGTACAGTCAGGGCATCAATGTTAGTATACATGAAAATACTAAATTTTTAAAGGAAAAATATGTGTGTCTTGAATACACTCTTCTATTTCAGTGGATCATCCTTGAGGTGCAAGCACACGTTACAGAATAAAGAGGAACATCACTGTCACCTTCTATGTGGGGTAGTAGTGGTGGAGGAACTGGGATTGAACCGAGGGCTTCCTGCATATTCGCAAGCATTCTGCTGTTGAGTTACATTCCCAGGTCTCTGAAAATTTCTACTTTGAGATAAGGTTTTGCTAAGTTGCCCAGGCTGGTTTTAACTTGATGGCTTCCTGCCTCAGCCTTCGTCTCTTCAGACCAGATCCCACTTCATAACAGCAAGACAGCTATAAGCCTTATAATCTTGTCCCCTTCCAGAAGTCCCACCTATACTCATGGAGGCTTAGGGGACAGCATCTGGGTAGAAACGTCTGGGAATGCACCACCATCCCTAGATCGAATGTAGCCTTTTAACTGAGCCACGTACCCCTAGTCACCCAGCCTTGTGATGTGTCCCACACACTGAGTATCATTAAAACTCTCTTAAGACTTGAAGTATCAAATTAATGCAAAATCTTCATCTACAGAGGTAAATTGAATTGTTTTGGGGGAGGCAGGTTGTGAGTGGTATAGGTTGATCTCATTTATTACCTCCTTGAAGAAATCATTAATAAGAGATTTTTAATATTTCTTTTATTACCTGAAATCTAACATGGTTTTGGAAATACACTGTAAAATGGGTGAAGGTCCCTGTCTTTTTCCTTTTAAGAGTTTGACTTTAGGGTTGCTAATTTTCTGGAATTTTTAAATGTAAGCGGATATATATATATTTGGTGTATTAAAAGCTTTGTTAGAATGTAGTTTAAAATACCGTAAAACTGAGAATCTTTCAATTGAAAAGTTCCCAACAGGATTTGCGAGGGAAAAGCAGATTATGTGGTTGAAGAGGCAAAAGCGCAGTAACAGTCTGCAGTGGAACATGAAGTAATCAGTCGCTTCCACCTCTGTGAAATGAAAAGTAGGCACCGGTGAGGTGAATGAGTTTGCTCTTTTCTCTCACAGGAAAAAGCACTAATAGCCGCCCAGCTGGACAGCGCCATTGAGAAGGAACTGCTGGAGAGACTGAAACAAGACACGGTGAGGAGCCTGTAGCTGTGGGTGCACACAGCCCTTTAAGTGGTAGTGTGCCAGGAAGTACTGGAAAATGTGCTTTATTTTTAAGAGATCCCCACTGATTTTACCCATGAAATAAAAGAAATTCAAACAGGCCTGGCTTCCTCATTTTAGTTCACTGCTGGGAGCACACACAATGCTTTTGTTACCTTGACTTAGTTTATGAGACACCTTGCGTTTGCCTTTTTTTCCATTTCTCATTCCAAACTCAGCAGTGCCTGGCCTCTGCATTAGAGCCTTAGGATTTGGTCCTCTTGCATATTATGTTAGTCTTTTTACAATTCTTTGAAATATTAAAATCTCTTTAAAAATCACTGTCATTTACAGACAACATGATTAAAAATATTATTGCCTTGTCAACAAAACTCCCATTTCTCCCAATGCATGGGGTTTATAACCTACTACATTTTTAATGATTTGGTTCTATCTCTGATACAGGCTACATGTTTGATGTTAACCACTGATTATGTAAATACCAAAAATGGCCAGCGCTAGGCTTGCAAATAATATAAAAATATTCCTCATCAAATTAGTTATTTGGTTATTTCATTTAACCAGTGAGGAAAAAATAATATACTTGTAGAACAGTGGAAATCGCAGTGTAATGTCCATGTGCAATTAAAGCCGATCTGTTTCCTTTTCAGTATGGTGACATCTACAACTTCCCCATTCATGCCTTCGACAAAGCTTTGGAACAACAGGAGGCAGACAGTGATTCTTCAGAAGCCGAGGAGAAAGAGGATGAAGATGATGATGAAGTAAAAATTTCTTTTCATAAGCAGTGATCTAGAGATAGAGTATCATCTTTAGCCCTTTAACCAAAATCATTTTAGTCACTTTTCCCACCGTTAGGAAATTAGTTTCGGTTTAGTAAGTGGCTTCTTTGTTCTGCAGGCTAAGCCAACAAACCATTCATAAGTTAACAGTTTTAGCCCTGCTTTAAAGATGCTTCGCCTCTGATGTTTGACATTGGGCATGAGAGTTATCTATGCCCCTAAATGTTTTTATAATTCAGAACTGAACTTGGGAATGACTAAGTTTTGATTGCTTAATATGTAGGTCTGGTTCTGGTTATGTTATTTATGCATTTATTTATCAAAGAATTAAGCTAGCATCTCAACTGTATCTTTATTATGAGTGTTAAACCTGATTACTGGTTTATTTTAGGATGCCGGAAAAAGGGAATTTGTGGAAGATGAAGAAGTAGATGAGAGTGACCTAAGTGATTTTGAGGTGAGCTCTGGGTTGAAAGAAAAGTCTTTGGCTTGTAGTAAAATAGAGGGTTTCTGATCAGTGAAGAGAGTTTGGGAAAACCCAGTGTTTTCTCTCCTAATTGACCTTCCCCCTATGTATTAGGAAATGGATAAACTGGAGGCAGGTGATGATGAAGATCAGGATGATAAATCATCCAGTGAAGAAGAACAGGCTAACATGAAACACAAAGGGAAAACACCCTTGAAAGGAGTTTTGCACAGAAAACGGGCCTATGTGGAGATAGAGTATGAACAGGAGACAGAGCCGACGGCCAAGGTCAAGAGCACGTGACTTCTCTCCGAGTGTAATCAGGACTGAGCATTCTGAAGGTCTTTTTATCTTACACACACCTCCAGGTTTTTGCTCTGTATTACTTCACACAATATTTGTGTTTTTAGTATTTATGCTACTTAACTGGGGCAAGAAATATGGACTGAATGGGGGATCCTCAGAAGTTGTGAAAAGTATTTTTATAGTGTTTGAGGTGAAGTGACAGCTTGAACCCAAGAAGCTTAATGGATGAATTCCTAAGGGTGGAATGAGATTGTGGCTATAAATATTTCTAAATTTTTAGCACTGAATTCCTTGATATCCTTCTCTTTTTCTTCCTAAACTTTATTTAGAAATGGCAGGATTTCAATTTTTTTTTGTTCACCTTTCCCTATTTCCTAATGTGTAAAAGGTACAAGAGAAAGAAAAAAGAAACTCCAACTTAAAATGTTTAATATAAAAATACCTTTTTCCATCACTCCATTCATACAATGTGAGACAGAAAGTAAAACCTTTCTTCTTGGGAAATACCCCTAAATTCCAAGGCAGGG
This sequence comes from Dinomys branickii, assembly GCA_004027595.1. Taxonomy (NCBI): domain Eukaryota; kingdom Metazoa; phylum Chordata; class Mammalia; order Rodentia; family Dinomyidae; genus Dinomys; species Dinomys branickii. The sequence continues at coordinate 132,468 of PVLD010000686.1, forward strand.
TGCGCTTTCCGGATCCTGCTGCACTTGCCTAATGCAGCTCACCACTGTGCTGTCCTCACAGCTGAGGAGGATTCTGGCCAGGAGACCCTGAAACATGAAACCAAACAACACTGGTGTGTTACAAACTTGTTATTTTTCCCACTTTTACCTAAGTTATTCCTTCTTAGCATTCAAAGAAGGAATAAAAGGGTGAAACTTTAAAGGAGAGCTCATGGTCAGAATGGCTGTAAAAGCCATACTATCTCTAAATATTTTTAGGCTGTAAATTTATTTTCATGCTGCACTCAAGGCTTTCAATTAAAAACCGTTACAGTACTTGACACAATTAGTGCATTAAATACATATAAATGTACACGTGGGTATTATAAGCTATGGTCTTGAGAAGCTGACTTTGTGGAACGTGGAACCAGTGGAGGAATTCTCCTGTGGACAAATAAAAATGGAAAATCATCCACCAAAGAGATGGCTGCTTCCCCCAAAATGGAAACATTCAGGTACCTGAATTACTCTGAATCATTACTATGAATCTGGTAGCTTTGAGCTCATTCCCTTTTTAAGTTCACAAGAACAACTTAAATGTTACAAACTCTGATAAAATGCTTTTGCCTGTTCTGTCTTGTTCTTCAGTGATACCCGATCTTCTTGCCTTTCGCTCTAAGGAGTTCTAAATAACTGCAAAGGAAGAATAAGAGGGCCTAAGGGTGTAGATCAGTAGCATGTACAGTCCTGGGTTTGATCTTCAGTGCCAAAAACATGGAGAAAGAATACAGTACCAACCAAACCTATTGGAGACCAGAGGGCACAGGGGTAGGAACCTAAAACACTCCACGTTCATTTCAAGATTCTGCCAGTAAATGAACAGTAAATTCTAATCCATCACAGGAATTACTTACATAGAATAAGGCCCAAGTGAAACCAGCTGCAGACTGCCTTACCTTTACCTGTCCTTGAGAGCAGTGATCCAAGAGAATCAGGCAGCCGGTCGCCTCCTGTAGCAGGGCGTTCTTAACAGGCTCGGGTGTAAGGTTTGGGTCCCTCGCCACATCACATATCAGTTTCAGGAGAGCCTTCAATAAGACCACAAGTCTGCAGGCAATTCTGGAATCAGGAAGAAAATCTGTTCACTCTAAATCGGGATGTTCCAACTTGAAGGGACTTCAAAGGCTGGTAGAAAGCCCTCATTTAAAAAGCAAGGGAACTAGTCAGAGCTAAGTAACGTGAAAGGCCTGGTTCTGGAAACAACTGGAGACCAGCACCCAGACTTTAACCTCAGGTCTCCTGTTCTACTGCATACTGCTTGCATAGATACACATCACCTTGGCCTGTTCAAGAACACCTGACTCCTTCCAGAAGCTTGGTTCTATTCTGAGGACCCTTCACAGGCTACACAGGGGGAACAAGATCTGTTCTCATCAAGATCCTACACTTGCCCAGAGAGAAGGGCCTGGCCCACAGTTAACTTTGGCCCATCCCTGGCCTAGAAGTTAGCGTTAAGTAAGGGAGATACGGCTGGCTCCTGGGCTCAGCACCAATTTGAATTTTCAGTAATGTAATTTCAGATCCTAGCTTACTATCAGTTAAGCCCAGCCTATTTCCTTGGAGTTAACCTTCCTGGAAGTTGAAAAACAAATGTCTGCAAATGGATAGGAGTAATGGTTATATAACACTTTGATAGTACTTAATGCCACTGAACTGCACACTTGGAAATGGTAAATATTTTGTATTTTTTTAACCACAATAAAACTACATCTTTGTGAAAGCTGGAAAATAGTGCAACTTCTAATGTGAACATATGCACAATAGATTTTCTGCACAGAAAGACTGGGAGAGTTTTAATCCCCTCATCTAAAAACCATTCAGCCTTTTGCTAGTTTCTGTGCCTCTCCAGCCTCTGTCTATCATCATTCAGCACAAGTTCTGTTGGCCACTTCACGTTCTGCCTCTCCCCACGCAGACCTAGTTTTTAACCGCCCTGCATTTGGAATGTTGGTGTTACAATTAATTTGCTTCAATTTCATTTTGTTCTAGTCCATTCATTCTTTTAATACTTGTGCACCTAATTCCAGGTAATTAAATACTTGGGAATAAATTATAATAGATACAGCTTTTCATAAACTACGATTTGTTACAGGTTAGTGGAGGAGAAAGACTGTAAATGTAAATGTGAGATCTAGTTACAAGTCTGACTAGGGAAAAGATTCTCATAAGAAAAGTTACTCTGGGTTCCCGGTACATTTGTGAGAGAGGATGGTATAGAACAGATACTGCAGGTTGCTGGGTCACTAGATTCTCTGGCTGAATTAAATTTTCAGTTAATCCCTGCAGGAAAGCCTGCTGCTGACTCAGTGTCTGGGATCAGTTTGCTTCTGGCACCTTCCGCGGGCCACAGTTGGAATGCCTTCAAGCAGGTATAGCCTAAATTAGCATTCAGATCACTGCTCTGCAAATGTTAAATGATACGCTATGCAGTTCTCCCTTCTCGCATTTAAGGAACTTTAGGAAGAACGAGAAGCATGTCTAATGCAGTACTTCTTACTGCCATCTCCTTTCTATGAGTTACAAATCTGGCAGCATTGTAAGGTTTCCCAAGTTACTTGACCAAGAATGTTTTTTCTTCTGGTGGGATATCAAAAATTACCAGGGTAGGGCGAGGCCTGTTAGTACAAGCTTATAATCCCATCAGGCTGAGGCTGAGGCAGGAGGACTGTCAAATCTGGGCCCAGCCTGAGCCTCTCAGTGAGATCTTGCCTCAGAGCTGAGGATGCAGCTCTGTGTGAAGGTGTTGGGTTCAATCCCCAGCACTAAAAGTACCTTGGTGAATATTCTGAAGAACACTAAGTCATTTGGGCTATACCTGAATGTGAAAGAAAAGTGATTTCATTGTTAAGTGTAAATATATTTTAGCTTTCTACTGCCATTTTCTCGGTTCAAAGTCCCACAGGTGAGTGAAATAGAATGTAGTCAGATACATCACATGGCCTTCATACTCTACAGTGAATGGACCCCTGGGCAAGTTCTGAAGAAACTGCCTAGGCTCTCTCCCACTTCAGCACACCTGTCTGCATGCTGGAACCCTGATACCTAGGCCAAGCGCACTGCATGAGGAGTTTCAGGGTTTCCAGTATCTTCAACCTCGCCTCCTCCTCTGGTCCATCATACACCTCCAGGTAACCGATGATGACTCTCTCTAACCTCTTCAAGTGCCGGACACTCAGGATACCCAACCTAAAAACAAAAAGGAAGTGTGACACAGACAGTGAAAGTGGGGGTGAATGGCAGGTCAGCAGCCCAAGCACCCACCTTCCCACAAAGGCTGGTAGGTTCCTTGCGTAGGTCCTGCGCAGGAGCAGGCGGTGCTCTGGCTCCATGTGGGTCAGGATCAGCTGCAGCACCTCATCACAGTGTGTGGTTGGTCGAGCTGCGTCACCCTTCCAGTGCTGGGCCTTCTCCAGCACAGGGAATAAATCCAGCAGACACAGGAGCACAGCCTAGGAGGGGAGGGGAGGAGGAGGGACATCTCATCCATGTGCACTCACAGCACTCTTGCTTTTTAAAGTGTCATTAACCTACTGTCCTTAAGGTACATGTCATAAAATTGTAAGACACCAGCATTTAATGTATTAACCCCTCCATGCCTAGTGATCCCCTTGGGGAACACCCATAACAGCAGAACATAATGAAATGTTTTCAAATTCTTGTTCTTTGGGTTTTTCTTGGTAACACATGAGCTTCATGCAAAAATTCAAAAAACTTCAATCTTAGGCATAAATGGGTGGAGTGTATATTACTTCAGGTTTTTGCACTCTACCCATATTCTTTCTCTCTGACAGTTTCAAATTAATATTTTGTCCTCAGGACAATACTAATTCATAGGGAGAATGACAGAATAGGGACTTTTAACTCAGATTTTAGGATTCTATACCTACTGTCACTAAGTCACAAGTCTAAATGACATAGTGGTATACAGAATTTACATATAGTTTTAATAAAAACATTCCTACATAGAATCCAAAATGGTCTGAATTTGTATCAAATTTGAGCACTCTATCCTAAAGTTTTCAGGGTCAATCCCCCTCCCCCCAAGATGTCTCTAATTCTATGTAACTTGTTTTTTCTGTCTCCAAAATATTCACCCTCCAAAGAAATTCCCATTTACCCTTCCTAAGCAAACACCCTCCATAGGGCTTCCTTGCAAAGCCTCCTGAAAGCACCTCCAGCACCATCTTCCTCCTGGTTAGCCGCGTATCACAATCCCCATGACACCTCACACAGACTTCTAAGTTACCGCTGCATGGTATTTAGACAGATATTTGTATACATAATCATACATTTCAAAAAAATGTCCATCCAAAGGGTTTCTTAAAGCCAGAACCTCCATCCAATTCACTTACCCTTGGAGCCTAGAGTTACTAGCACATAGTAGTAGCACTTAATGTCTACTGAATAAAAAGAATAAACAACACTAAAGTATCTACATGCAAAGAGTTGCAAATACAAGTGTTGATGTAGGTAAGCAGAGAACATTTTAATTAATAAAAGAGTATTTTCAAATATAAAGCCAATCACGTAACTGACCCCCGCAAAGACAAAACTGGCTTTTCTGTGAAGACTCAGGAATCCAAATACCTGCGTGGTGGTGGAGGTACTTTTCACTCGGCAACACTTTTTAGTTATCATCAACTTCCAAGAAAAGAAAATGTCTCTCAGCTCCTACTTATATAATCCCATTTTCTACTCAGATTTACAGAACCCACATAGTTATGAATAACCCTTGCCATTACCTCGATGAGGCGGTGCTCTGGCATGTACAGATGGTTGAAGATGGCATGATAGAGAACTTGGGCTCTGTTATACTGCAGCAAATCAGCAACGGGCTGCAATCAGGTAAATTACCTGGTTAAAAGAAAGCTTTCCCCAGATTTGCAAAATCTTGGTAATTTTTGAAATGAGTACAGATAACATGGAGATTTATTATACCACTTTATTTCTGTGTATATTTATTTATATAAATTTTTTGTTGTCTTGAGACAAGGTTTTGCTGTGTAGTTCAGGTTGGGCTTGAATTTACTATGTAGCCCAGGCAGCCCTCAAACTCACCACAAACTTCCTGTCTCAGCCTCCCAAGTGCTAGGACTACTGGCATGCACCACCATGCCTGGCTTATTTCTGTATATATATATATTTTTTTTTTTTTTTTTGCGGTACTGGGGATCGAACTCAGGACCCTGTGCTTGCTAGGCAAGCGCTTATTCCACTGAGCTATATCCCCAGCCCCCTATGTATATATTTTGAAAGCTCCATAATGTAAAGTTTTTTTTAAAGTTGGAGTAATAGCTTACACATTTTGTACAGTCCCATTCAGGTTCTTACTTGGTTTTTGCTTTTTGAAAGTCAGCTGTTAATCAGTCAAGGTCTAGTTATTCAGTTTGGTAATGATGGTACCTTCCTATTCCTTCTGTAATTACCTTGGTTGGTTGTTGTTTGGGAGGATTGAGTTTGTTGGAGCTGGGGATGGAACCCAGGACCTTGAACATACTAAGCACACACTCTACCACTGAGCTACACCCCAAACCACATAATTATCCTTTTAGTTATATTACCTTACAACATATAGATTCTATCAGGTTGGCAGAGGTAAAGTTTAAGGAGAAAAATATGTAAGTGAATGTAATGACTTAACAATGTTAATAGAAAGCTAGTTAATAGCCAATGAGTCAGTCTGCCCCATAAATGCAGTGACAGAAGAGATTGCTTACCACATTAAGCACAATGTGATGTAGGCAGCGTACACCTAGGATTTTGTTCTCAGTCTGATAATCATCTGAAATGAGCAAGGATGGGGGAAGTATCCTTTCTAGGTGTTGGCTTAGCCAGGGCCGAGTGACCTGCTGCAGAGTCCATGAGAAAACGTGCTTGACAGCAGGGTTATTCTTCCAGGATTCCCTAAATGGATACATGAAATCACACTAAGTACAGTGACAGGATATTAACTAGCAAAGAAAATTCACCAGGTCAGACTGGTGTGGTGGCCCATCCTGTAATCCTAGCTACTGGAGAAGTGGGGGCAGAAGGATCAAGAGTTCCAGGCCAGGCTGAGCAAATTAGTGAGATATCGTCTCAAAAATAAAAAAGAACAGGGGACTGGACATGGAGGTGCACACTTGTAATCCCCGCACTATGTGAAGTGTGGTAGGAAGGTCGCAAATTCAAGCCTAGCAAGGGCAACTTAGCAATTTAGACCTTGTCTCATAATAAAGCAGATATACAAATAAAAAGGGCTGGAGATTTAGTTGTGTGATGGCTTTACGGTCCATCCCTAGTATCACACACAAAAGAGCAGGGAGGGCTGTTGATATAACCTCAAATGACTGCCTGTTATGCACAAATCCCTGGGTTCAATCTCCAATACCCTCTTCCCCAGCAACTCTTGATTTTACAGCATATGGTTGGACATTTCATGATATGCATTAAAACAATGTACATAACTTATACAGTGATGATGTGCTGAGATGGGAGAGGTAAAGGAAATGTCTAACATTATTAATATAAAGGAAGAAATGAATCCATGGCTGAACACCAATTTACAGCTTATAAATGACTCAACTAACCCTGAAAAGAATAACTGTAATTGGCATGTTATCTTTATATTAAAAGTAATGAAACTGAGATTCAGAGAGCCTATAACCTTGCCCTACTCAGCGACTAGACGCGGCACTAGTTTAAAATTCAAGCCTTTTAAATCCAAATTCCGAGAAAATGAGTTATTTCTCGTTACTTCAGTTGTACAAATACTAAGAAAATAGCAACTGGAAACTCACAAAAAGTATTTTAGCAAATAGTAATCTAAAAAGTTTTTACTTTTTCATTTCAAATATTGCTTCCCTAATAACTGTTCCTAACAATAAGCCATGAATTAAAAATCTAAGTTTCAACTGAAACCGTAAGTTTAACTCCTCCTCAAACACCAATCCTCACCTCACAAGATAAATTCTAGACAGACAGAATTCCCAGTTTTCCTGATCAGCTGTCAGAATTTTCAACTTTCAAAGGTCAGTGCTGGAGAGAAACTGGGTTCTGACCTCAACTTTGCTACTATCTAGTCTGTTCATTTTGAGCAAATCACAAACTCTAGACCTGAAAAGATCTATTACAACATCCTTATCTTCCCTATGAAGAAACTCAAATCCCTCTGAGCTCCAAAACTTGAGCCCAAAGCTCAAGTCATGCAAGAGTACTCACTTATTCAAACTGGGCTTGAGCAGGCCCAGGATCGCAGCGAGTCTGCCTCTCTCCTCTTCGCTCTCGCCGCGCAGGAACCCCGCCACGGACCCGCACTCCGTAACCTGCAGCAGGAAAGCCAGCACCTCTCCCGCGGCGGCCCGAGACCTGGGGCTGGTCCATGGCTGCTCTAAGCTGTGTGTGATGGCAAAAACACAGATCGGCCCTGCCAAGTGACGCAGGCCTGTCTTCCACTCCGGGCAGACCTCACGCGGGGAGTTCCTGGCAGCCTCCACTTTCCTCAGGAGCTTAAGAAACAGTAGCGCAACTTCTGCCGCTTTCTCGGCCACCTGGGCGTAACCGCTACCTACGCCGTCCTCGTCCTGGCGCGGGGCCGCGTACCTCTCCAGGGCCTCTGCCACCTCTCCCAGCGTCTCAGGCATTTTGTCGAGGGGTTCCTCACTCCTCCCAAATAGTCTGGCACACTCTGTTGCTTCTAACAGAGCGCTGAGGTCTTTAAAAGCCGCTTCTCTTGTGCTGCGCCGTCGCGCCTCCCGGCCGGTGAGACGCGACAGGAGCGCGGGGAAAGCGCGCTCGAGCGCAGAGGCAGAGCCCGCTCCGGGCGAGGGAGCGCTGGCAGGCTCCATGCCTCAGCCCCACAACCTCGTCAGCCACCCCGGCACCCAGGGCGCCGAGACGAGCAGAGGTGACGCGAGGCCGCGGTTCTCCCGAACAGGAGTAACCACAAAATTAAGGGCCAGGCGTCTTGGAGCAGGAGGGCGAGGCCGACTGTGTGTAAGGGAAAGAGGCCTTTCTGGTACTTTCAGAGGGGATACAGTGACAAAGTACTCTTTCTGGAGGCGTAAATAAATGTTTTTTTTAAAGGAGTTTAAGAAATAAACTGCTGGGCCAGGACACATAGGATACCGGTACCTGCAGCCTTTCCCGCACCGTATTTGTGTCCGGCAGCATCCTGCCCCAGCTGACATCACTACCACAAAGCACAAAACTCACTTCCGCCAGTACTGCCGTAACGCTTCGCTTCACGACATGTGGTCGTAAAGCCGTAAAATCCTGGATGAGAAAAAGGTAGGAAAGGTGGAGCTAGAGCGAACATATTTGCATAGGTAAGCATCCACTCAGTAATTTTTGTCTGTGTTTTCTTCTTAAGGGTAAAAACAAAAGAATACACACAGGATATCAGTTATAATTTTTAACTGCACAGAATTTTATATATAAAGACTGAATATTCCTGCACTATGATGGTCACCCTTTCCGTAAAATTGGTGGCATATATTTGGATATGAAGAACGGTTACATTATCACGATCCTTCGGTTCATGAGCGTGATGATTGGGTGTTCATGCCATTTGCATGAGATGTGCCTCCCTTAAACCTTGTTACGACGTCGGCACATTACCCGCCTGACGTGAACTTGGAGGATCCGTCAACGTTTTTCGAAGTGTAGTGTGCCTTTTATTACTGAAATTTTGATGGTTTATGGGAACTCGTTGTCAAACGTGCTGGAGTGAAGTTTTCGGGAACTTCTTGGATCCATGAGCTGGCGATGTTCTTTTTCCCACCTATTCGTGTGCTGTGTGTAGAACTGTCTACACCGCCCCTCCGGTGACCTGGGACTCTGTAACTGGATTTCTTTACTGGGAAAGAAAAATTGTGGGTAGCGACAGGTCCTACCTTTTCGGGTTGTAATGGGACGCACAGTATTTAAATGTACGTAAACTGTTTCTTAGAAGGATGATCAGAAAAAAGTTCTGCAAAGGTGCTCGCATTCTTGCTGAACCGCCGCTCCTGGGTTAAGTCACGTTTTCTCTTCCCGGGGGAGCTGTGTGGGTAGATCCCCCCCTCTCGGTCTCTGCTCTTCCGACCTTGCTTTCTCTGACCAACTGGTGGCACTCACGACTTTCTCGGATCACCAGGCAGTTACTGCCGCCTTCCTGTGTGTGAAGGTTTCTTCGTTGGTTCCCTGACCCTTGGGGAGCCAAGTGGACCCAAGCTCGAACTTGGGAGTGAGGAAAGTACTTGTGTTGTTCTGAAGCCGGCGACCATGTCTTTATCCCCAGTGCCTGGCACAGTTTAGTCACATAATAAATGTCTATTGAGCCCACGTGTCCATCCCCAGAGAACTGGCTGAATAAACCTCTACATCCGCACAATACAGCTCTGCACAGCCACACAGGGCAGGGAGGCCCATCTCTGCGGATGCGGGACTCCAAAAGTGCTAAGTGAAAAGAGCAGGCCAGAGCAGCATACATTTTGCCCTTCTTGCAAGAAACTTGGGCAACAGGAAAATGGTGTGCGTGTTTCCTTGTATGTTAGAGAAGCAATGATGTGTGAATTACATACTAATAAAAAATACATGTAAGAGCAGAGTGAAGAAAATAGGAATACAAGCTAGACTTCTCTGTGTATACCGCAATTTATAGTTTTGAGTTTGGAATTATCTCAGTGTTTTACTTTTTTTCTGTACTGGGAATTAAACTCACGTATAATTATTTTTAAAAAACAAAATAACAAAACACATGCAGATCAGTGGAACAGAATAGAGGGTGCAAAACAACCTGAGGCACATCCAGCTATTTTGACAAATGGGCCAAAAATATATACTGGAGGAAACACATGCTCTTTTTTTTAAAGTATAATAAAAACGAAAAGATATTAACAAACATACACAAAGTAGCATAAGAATAGTACAATCGAATCTGAGTTACAGATAGGGTGACAGGGAATCATCAATGGTTGTTGCATTACATATTGATAATTTCTAATTGTATATTCAAGAAAATAGGTATAGACATGTAAAATTGATCAGACAATTAATCATCTACTATTTCTTACAATAAAGTGACCTAAGTCAGTAGTACAACTTCTTTTTATAGTGTGAAAGCAAAAAGAACTACATCAACTACAACAGAAAAAGGAAGAGAAAAAAAAAAAAAAAAACGAAAAGCATTAACAAAGAGACACAAAGTCACTCAATAAACTTATAATCATAATTGAAGTGGTGCTGGGAAAACAAGTTATCCACAGGCAGAAAATGGCGTCTAGACCCATATCTCTCACCATTTATGAAACTAAAATCACAATCGGTCAAAGACCTAAATATTAAAACATAAACACTTAATCTTATTTTTTCAGAAACACTTAAACTGTTGGAAAATAAAATAGGTGAAATTCTTGAAGACAAAGGCATAGGTGAGGGTTTTCTAAACAGAATCCCAATTTGCACAAAAAATAACGTCAATAATCAACAAATGGGATTACAGTATATCAAATTAAAAAGCTTCTGCACAGGAAAGAAAATAACTGACAGAGTGAAGAGAAAGCCTATAGAATGGGGAAAAAATCTTGTCAGCTGCTCCTTGGTGAGAGCACTAATATGTAGAATATATAAAGATCTCAAAAAATGTACTCTGAGTAACTACTCTGAAGTTTACAAGGCACAATCTATTAATTACTGTTACTGTCCTATTAGTCTGATTTGAAACTCTGTTTTATTTTGTTTCTATTTTTCTTCTTCTCTTTAAAATAAAAAAAAAGAAAGAAATTGACTTTAGGTTCATTAATTTGACTCTGTCCTTAGTGTGTCATAGCCTAAGGGTGAAAGAGAATGGCAAAGAAATAAACTACTTAGTAGTGTTGTGGTATATTATTTAGATTGCTACTGTGTGTATTTCATATAACATACGTATATAAAATAGAAAAGAAATAAAAATCTAAGATTAGTACCTAAAGTTTCAGTTAAAGATAATTATCAAATAAGTGAAATTAGTATAAATTATGGAACCTGAAATTTGAATGGGCAACGTGAGTATGAATTCATGATTAGTTTTTCTCACTCTCCAAAATACGTGTATACTAATTACATCCACTAAAAAGGCCGAAAAGCAATGAGTTAGGAGCATCCTTAGGGTCCCAATTCATGTGGAAATGCCGTTTCTCACAAACAGGGGCTAGTCGTCATTTGCTTAGTGTTATGGTCTGTGCCTGGATGTCCCCCAAATCCTCATGCAGTCAGGGGCGGGCTTCTGGGTTTTTGTTTCATCCATAGTCTATTGCTAAGATTATGGGTGTGAGTGCTACGATATGGGGCGGGTAGTTTGCGTACAATGTAAGGGAGGGAAAGAGGCTGCGTGCTGCTGCTGTTTCCTTTTGCTGTTGTTGCTTTTGCTGTTTTCTGCTGCCATGAACTGTTGCCTTCTGCATCACCACTCTGCCTTGGAGTCAGCCGAGTATGGACTGAAACCTCCACAAACTGTGAGCTAAATAAACCTTCCTTCCTTAATTTTGTCTGAGCAATGGGAGAAAAGTAACCAAGATACTTAGGGAATGCCTAGTTTTGGAACTGAAATAGGAATCACACAAGATGAGCCTGGCATTTTGTTGTGCCAGAAAGCAAAGTAACTGCCCAAACCGGGAATCAAGATGAAATTGTACGCTTTGGCCAAAGATGGAATAATTTGAGCGGGAAATGAATATTATGAATTACACACATCAAATGTATTCAAATCAGTGGATTTGGGGTGATACTAAAAACACAATCCCTCATCATTCGTCTTTTGATCACCTACACAACTAATTATGTTTTCAAAATTGGTAAATAAAAGGAAGAAATTAAGCATTTAGTCTTATATATTTCAGAGTACTTAAATAGTTTGTAAGGGCAATTGCGGAATTACAAAGTCATTGTTTACTCCTCCCTATGAAGTATTGGGATACGGCAACAGTCATCAGTGGCTACTCAAGTTACACATGAAAGGTTGATAGGAACTTTATAATGTCTAGATTGTGCTAGGAAAATACGAACCCACTGATTCACGTTACTGGCCATGAGAGAGCCAGCCAATGCATGTCCCCTGAGGTAACAGGATAGGAAGTACATACTCCCTGTGGACTCTCCTGGCATACAGATTGACTCAGGTTGTTTCACTAGCTATTAAGAATAATATAGCTATAAACATTTACACCCAAGTTTTTGTTTGAGCACAAATTTTTAATTTTCTTGGCTATATACCTTGAGTCATATGTTCAACACTGTTAATGCTGTTTAACTTCCTGAGAAACTGTCAAAATAAAGCTCTCAGCATGTTTTATTTAAATGACAAATTACATGAATATCCTTGTAACAGATCCTTGTTCAAATTTCCCCAATTACTCTAAGTACATCTTTTAGAACTTTGTGTATTGAAAACAAGATCCGATACTGGATTTGATTAAGCTATACCTTATTTGTTTTTATTTTTTTGCAGTGCTAGCAATTAAACCCAGGGCTTCATGTATGTTAGGTAAGTGTACTACCACTGAGCTTCAGCCCCACCTCCATTGATTTGATTTGATTTGATTTATTTTTGAGACAGGGTTTCACTTTGTAGCCAAGGCTGGCTTTGAACTTGAGGTGATCCTCCTGCCTCAGCTTCCCAAGTGCTGGGAGTACAGGAGTGTGCCACCATGCCTGGCACCCAGCTGAGATAGATTTTAAACTAAAATCTAAGCCTGACATTGTGGCACATGCCTATAACCCCAGCACTCAAGAGATTGAGGCAGAGTGGTGCGTTTGAGGTCAACCTGGGCTACATGTAAAAGTTCAAGGCTGGCCTGCACTATAGAGTGAAACCTTATCTAAAAATAAAAAACAAACAAATAAAAACAGTATCTGTATCAGTTCTCCCTCCATTCCATTTTTTCATGATAGTCACCTATTAAAGAAACTAGGTAATTTGTGGGATTTTCAACACTCTTAGCTAGATTGATGATACTGTCCTATCTTGGCGTATTCTGGTTTTTGTCCTCACATTTCATGCATGGTGGTGCACGCCTGTAATCCCAGCATTCGGGAGTAGACTCGGTGGGAATCACTAAATAGGCCTTTGAAGAACATTTTGTGTCTAAACTGTAGTGGGCTCTTATGGCTTCTATCTAGATGTCCCCTCCAAAGCCTTATACATGCACAGGTGGGGACTGTGGGAGTGACCGCATCACGGGTGTGTGATACTGGATTAGTCTACTGGTCAGTTTAGCATAGTTCTGGGTGTGCTAGGGTGTGAAGAGGGAAGACCCCCCCCCCCCGCCCCCGAGTGTAAGGTGGCACCCACCAGTAGGCTTGTGGCCTGGATAGAATAAAAAGGGAAAGGCCAGGTGTGGTGGCATATGCCTGTAATCCCAGCATTTGGGAGGCTGAGACAGGAAGATGGCCATGAGGTCAAGGCCAGCATGGGTTACATAGTGAATTCAAAGCTAGCCTGAACTACGTAGTGAGACCCTGCCTCAACAAAAAAGAATAACACAGGAAAGGAGATGGAAGACGTGCTACCACCTGCCTGCCATGCTGCTCTGCCTTAGAGCCAGCTGACTGCGGACTGAGACCTCTGTGAACCCAAAGCTAAAGTAAATCTTTCCTGCTTTAACTTGTGGGTGTCTGATACTTGGTCCTGGCAACAAGGAATTAGCTAAAGCACAAGCCTTCTAGGAAAATCTTGCAATTGGGGGTGTGACTTTGGAGGAAGTGGAAGCATCTCGGTCATTTTTTCCTTCTTCTCTTTGCTTTCTCGATCCCTCTACCTGGGTGTAAGTCTGCACTTCTTCATAACAAAATTTTTGTTACTGCTTTTATTTTAATCTGCTTATTTAACTGAGTGAAAGGACAAATCAGGAAGTAGGAAGGAAAATGGAGTTAGAGATTAAATACATAAAGATGCAAAGATAAATTAGTTACACCCTGCCTTCAACAGCTTTTATCTGTTGGGGGGCAGAGCGACATGTAGTTGTGAGGAAGAACCGTAATGGAGGCATCTGATAACAACCTGTCACTCTGCTGAGCCCCAGACCCGCTCCTGAGGGCTGTATGTGCATTTCCTCCTCGTATCAGCCTTCTGAGACGGGCATTATCACCTCCATCTTGCACATGAGGAAACTGAAGCTTTAAGAAGTCCAGTAACTTGCCCAAGAGCTTAGCAGAAAACAGCAAGAGCTGGTACTTAACACTCGTTCTGTTCAACCCCACAGCGTGTGCTTCTCTCCACTCGACCCTTTCTTTCCAAATCATGCAGTTACATAATGCTGGAATGACACTCTCACTGTACACTGTGTAAATAACGCCCATCAGAGATCAAGGTACTGACCTACAGGAGTCCACAGTCCTAGGAGAATTAAAACTAATTGCCAGCTGGGTGTGGTGGCACATGCCTGTAACATGCCCGTAAATCCCAGACTGAGGAGGCTGAGGCAGGAAGATTGCTGCACATTTGAGGCCAGCCTGGACTACATAGTGAGTTCAAGACCAGCTTGAACCCAGCCTGGACTGAGACCCTTTCTCAAAGGGAACAAATAAGAACAACAAAAAAATAAAACTCCAATATCTTCTGAATTGGTTTTATACTGTACCTATTCCCACATTCAGTCCTCATAATTCAAACTCATGGGTAGGCATTTATGTCCACACCTGCCTCCCCTCCTTTGCTATCCTCCTCTAGCTTTTGGAAAGCAACTTGGCATCTCTTAAAGGAATAAATAAATTCAGTGACAACTGTACTAAGACTACCACATGCATGCAATCATACATGGAGATACGCATTCAGACTATAAGGTAAATAAGTTCATTGTCTCACTACCCACAGAGCAAAACCTGAAAACAAAATAGAGGCTCAAGAATTCCAGACACACCGTAGAATCTTCTAGCCACATTTTCTAAAGGGAATGATGTGAAGTTAAGCCACGTGACACTGCTGAATGGCGCAGGTAACATGTTAAGTGATACCATGAACCCTGGGCTGTAAGACAACACTTCACAAATGCTTTGTCCATGTACAGTCACATGTATGTGGGGAGCAGGAATGCTTGAGTCAGGGGCAAATATGGATGATAATTCCCAGGTTCTCAGCAGGGACGAGGGACCGAGAGAGGTAGGATGGAGGCTGTCAAGGGAGACCAAGAGGAAGATGGAGGAGATGGGAAAAAAACAAAACACTTTTTCATCAATCATACATAAGGCATGGTCCACATGCAGTGAATATTTACATTTTTAAAAATTTATTACAAAAAAAGACACACTGCCGTTAATACTCCCAAAACCCCACCCTCCTCACTTTGAACACACACATCCTATTATTCTTGCCACTTTCTGAAGCAGTTCTGGAAGTCCCCTTTCATGAATGTCTTTACAAGCTCTGCTCAAGAATCTGGTGAATGCACCTTCTCAGTGCCATCCAACAGAGAGGCAGTCTCGTAAAAACATTATGGTCTGTCCTCACCCACCTTATCACCAGATGCAGCACCCTGCAACTTCTGGCTCTTCCCCAAAGTCAAAATGATCATGAAAGGTATATGTTTTTAATTGATGAAGGACACGGAGGCAGCCACAATAATGTGACACTCATGAAGCTGGGCATAATGACACATGCCTATAATCCCAACACTTAAGAGGCTGAGGCAGGAGCACTGCTGTAAGTACAAGGCTGGCCTGGGCTACATAGTCAGGTTAAAGCTAGTTAAACTACACAGCAAGACCCAATCTCAAAAAACCCAAAAAATAAAAAATACACTTTTACTGTAATAAACTTTTGCTTAAATTTTAGCATTCACTGTATTTTTCAATCTTACCACATATGTGATTATAGCCTCATAGTTATGTAAAATTTGTATGAGTAGGTTTATGTCTAAATAGATTAAAGTTTAAAATATTTTTAAAGGAAAAACAGAAAACTACAACAAATTCTAGGGAATCTGTGACTAAGCATTAAGCGAAAGCCCCCAGTTTTCCAAAGGCAATATGATGAACAATTTTGGGTGAGAAACCTCTTCCTAAGGAAAAACAAAAGTGAGAGAAAGTGCTAGAAGTATCTCTTCCCTTCATTTTACTAACAGCTGATGTAATTAAAGCCTGATTCTATTCCAACATTGACTATCAAGGTTTTGATAATCTGAACATGATTAATAATGCCATCACTGATCTAAGAGCTTCTTACCCAAAGGCTACTCCTTCCACAGAGAAGGATCCCACCCTAGTAGTAATTCCTTTTATCTTCTCTAGTCAGTCATTCCCTTTATTGCGCCCATGTTCCATTTCATCATTAAAATATTCTCCGTGTTGCTGTATTCCTTTCCAGCAAGCAACTGCTTTATTTTTCTGCTCAGCAAAATGTCTAAGCAAAGCAAAGCAAAGCAAACCACCTGTGCATGTCGTACCCAATTCTTTACTTATCATTTCTTAGCATGTTTTTTTCTTAATATTTTGCAGTTAGTTATAGCTGCCAAGTTTTTAAGGCTTTATGATAGTTCCCTTGCTCTGGATGGGGGTGTTACTTGTAGTACTGGGGGTCAATCCCAGGGCCTCCCACACGTTAGACCAGTGCTCTGCTCCTGAACTGCAGCCCCAGCCTTACTGACCACACTTGGTAACTCCTGTCTTTCCATTTCCTTTAAAGAGATAGGATTAGTCTTGAGGCGTGGGGCATTTATCAACAAGCTGACATGTTCTAAATTTCTTTGTTAGTCTTTCCCCTCGTGGCTTTAGCTACCACAGACAATCCTCGCTTAATTTTATTACTGCATTAGAGTTACAAAACCGTAATATTCTAATGTTGATATTTTCTTTTTGCATTTTTAACCTGGAACGTGATTTAAATGGAATTTTCTCAGAGCAACTAGTGTTTCCATCCTCCTGAAATACAATTTGTACAAGCAAAGCAGAATAAGTGCTTGGGGTTTTTATCTTTTTAGCAGTTTTCACAGTGCACCTAGTACCCTGGTGACTGTGGATGAATCACTGATGTTTTGTCATTGTGGTCCTGGTCAATTCCACAGTGTCAGGGAACTTTGTTGATATGGTGAGTTTCATTCCTTTGTCAAGTTCAAATTGTCCCATCTTTTGCCAACTGGAGTCTTTTCATTTTGGGCCTCTGTATCCTTTTGGGGAGCCATATTCCAGAGTCATGGAACATTCCCTTGCTTTCCAGAACAGCAAGGCAGTCAGCCATCCCTCAAAGCCCCATGGTGGCTTCTAAGGGGATGTTCGATCTGAAGGCTGCAGTTTGAACAGTGAAATATCTTTGCTCCTGAACTTTCATTGATTTTAGGCTTCTACTTCTTTAATATGAGACTTACAGCTCTCTCATTCGGTGAAAATCTTGGTCAATAAATTAACATAACTACTGGCTTTTTCAAAAAATATACACATAAAGGTATTAAAATAGCAATAGTGTTATCACGAAACACAAGATAACTGAGCATACTTTAAGATTGTTTTTGTAGCGCTGGAGATTGAACTGAGGCTCTTGGACCTGCTCATATGAAGCAAGTGATCTACCACTGAGCTACACCCCCCAGCCACAATCTTTTTTTTTTAACTTTAATATTCAGCAGTACGTGTTTGTTTGCAGTACATATTGATTGCTTTCACCCTGAAGAGTTGGTACATGTGTCCAACGCATCTACGCTCTCAGCCCTAATAATGAAGGACTCTTTTGCTACTCCTCCTTTGTCTTTCATCAAAATACCGAGGCGTTTACACCATCTACACTGAATCTTCCTTTAGAGGTGAGAGCTTCATGTCCACACTGTACATATTTGGTTTGTTTGGCACTACTACAGACTCTGCTTTTGAACAAAGCAGAGAGATAAAGTAAGGTAAAAACTGTAGTTGCCTTTATGATTTGTTCTCCTTAATGAAAGTACCAAAAATAAAAATGTGATATTGTATATTTTAAAGAACTAATTTAGAAATAGAATTTTGATGTCTCTTGCATTATAAAAATACATATATGTATATAATATGATTATGTTAGCAAAAAGATTTTTCTAAATACTGTTTCAAGTCATTTGCTTTTTTAATGTGGCTGTGATGGGTTTCACTGGGTTATGGCATATCCAGAGAGCCGGTACAGCCTTCTTTCTAGGACTGTCTGTGAGGATGTTTTCGGAAGAAAGCAGCATGAGAATGAGCAATCTGTGTAAGGAAGAGGTGTCCTTACCCAGTGTGGTGGACGCCATCAAATCCACTGAGGCCCAGGCTAAAACACAGGCAGGAAACAATTCGCTCTCTTTGGGGAGCTGGAACACTTATTTTCTCCTGTCTTTGGACAGCAGGACTCCAAGTTCTTGGGCCCTGGGACTCCAGAGCTTACACAAGTAGTTCTTTCGACTCAAACTGAAACATACTACTAGCTTTCCTAGCTCTCCAGCTTTCACCGGGCAGGCCACAGTTCTTCTCAGCTTCCACAGTCATGTGAGGTGAATCTCACCATAAATGACCTCTTAGGTAGTTCCTGGCAAAGCATAAAAGTCACAATTTCATGTAGTGTTTTGTGTCTGTGTGTATGGTTTCGGGACTCACCCCAGGGTCTCTTATATACTGCTCAGGAGCTCTACCACTGAAATACACTCCTAGCCTATGGCCCAGTGGTCCTCATTGACTTTATTCAATTCTAGAGTCAGGTAACATCTCACTCCATAAAACAGAATAAGTGTTCTCATTGGCTTTACTGAAGAGGTTGGTTATATGTGAGGAGTGACCCCAAAATGTGTTTAACAAAACATTTATTACATTAAAAGACACATAACCATTAACGTCCCTCAGAATACTCCCCCAAGCTTTGGGTATATGTATCCTATTTTTCTTGTCACTTTCTGAAGCAGTTCTGTAAGTCTTCTTTCATGAGTGTCTTGGAGTCTGTTGTTTTTCTTGGTTCCAGGAGTCAAACCTGCGACCTCGTGCTTGCCAGGCAGGCACTGTGCTGCTTAGCTCTACCCAGCCCTCATGAGTGTCTTTAGTTATATTGTCAAGGGTGCCTTCATGTCCTGAACCAATTCAAAATGTTTACCTTTCATGGTCATTTTAACTTTGGACAAGAGCCAGAAGTTACATCATTGAGATCCAGTGAATTTAATGCATGAGGACACACTGTAATGTTTTTATGAGCCTGCCTTTCCATTAGATGGTACTTAGCAAGGGCATTCACTGTATTTTTGATCACATATCCTAAAGACACTCATGAAAGAGGACTTCCAGAATTCCTTCAGGAAGTAGCAAAACAATGGGATAAGTGTGTCCAAAGGGAGGAGAGTATTTTGAGGAGGATTAATGGCAACGTGTCTTTTGCTCTAATAATGTTTGAAAATGTAAACACACTCTATGTTTGATGAGCCCTTGTAAGCAGAGCAAGCCTGAAGAAAGCAGAAAAACAAGAACACAAAGCACATTGGTCCTTTAAGGTGGGGTCAGAAAAATAGAAAAATAAATAACCAGTTAGTGTCAGGTTACTTCAGGCTACTGTCTTTGTGCAAGCCTTAAGGGAGTGGGAAAATCATTATCTTGCCAAAGCAAACTGGCCTGTTTGGGAAATTTGGCTCTTATTGCCACAACCCCGGTTTCTCAGGTCAGATGGACGTTGCATTCCAGTGTGGTAAAGCGGGACGTTAGCATGCATGACTCTGCTGTGATTTTCAGCGCCATGCTGTGGACGTGCAAGAGCTTAGCCCCAAACAATGGCCTTCTATAAATTTTATTGAAACTTTCTCTGTACCTCCATTGTGTTTCTCTGGAGAATCCTAGCTAACACAATGGCTCTATGACAATCTTGAAATACATTCGGAGTCACCATTTTTTTGGCTTCTTTTCAATTTTTAGCAATGACTGTTTTTCTTTTTATTTCTTTTTCAGCACACTCACCTCTGCCTCCACCCCATCAATCCAGCAAAACCGTTCTTGCTCTGGCTGCCAGCAGCTTCCTTACTGCCAAGTGCAGTGTCACTTTCATATCTCTCTTATTTGATCTCCAAGGACCTTTTTTTAAATTGGTGATGGTATTTTTCCCTCCCTGGAGATGGAACCCAGGGCTTTGTGCCCAGCCAAGTGCTTTGCTACTGAGCTGCCACCTCAGCCACAAAGCAGCATTTGACTCTTGACTTTTCTCGCCTTAAATCTTCTCTTCTGCTTGTGGGGATCCCACCTCTTTGGTCCCCCTTCTCTCTGCTTCACCCCTCTCCCAGATCCCCTGCATCTTTCTGGTCACTATGACTTTGTCTGGGTTCCTCTTCTCAGCCCACCTTGTCCTTGTGGCGCTCCATGCTTCCCGGAGCCGTCTGTGGTTCACCCCAACATGGCACGTGCCCATTGCTGAGCAGCAGCATTGCTCCAGTTCCTACCGGCCACTTCCTTCCTCCAAGTTCAGTGTCACTTCCATGCACCTGAGCACGTGCCTCGGAGTAAACTTAACATTTCTAAATGAAGCCGTGAATCTTCCCCTTTAATCTTTGCCTTCCTATAAGCTTCTTACTCTTTTATTTTTTAAGATAAATTTTATTGGGTATATTTAAAATGTACAACATGATGTGATGGGATCCATGTAGATAATAAGAAGGTTACCATAGGGAAGAAGATTAACATTTATCATCTAACACAGTAACATATCTCTTTTGTTTTTGGATCAAGAGTAGCTAAACTATTCCTTAGCGTGCAACCCGTGTACAGTATGAGCTCATCACCTATGGTCTTAATGTTGCACAGTACATTGTTCTAGACTTGTTGACCCCTCGATTATCCTTCTGTGTCTTCTCTGATCTGTAGGTCCCTGTGCTCCACCCCACTCCTGGTACCCCCTCTTTTGTTTGCGATCTCTGTTTATTTGGATGCGTTAGGAGTCCACATATAAATGAGATCATGCAGTATTTTTCATTCTGTGTCTTGCTTATTTCACTTTAATATTCTTCAGGTCCACACACGTGGTGGCAGATTTCCATCAACAGTTTATTAGAGCTCGTCTTTCTGCACATCATTAACAGCAGCTTCTGTGTGTCTTTTGACAATACTCTTGTTACTGGAGTGAAGTGATATTTCTGTTCTCCTCTACCCAGACTGTATCTTTGACTTGAATTTCCCTGGTGACTAGTGAATATACTTGGGTCATTTATATGTCTTTTAAGAGGTGTTTATTTAGACATTTTGTCTATTTTAAAATGGTATTATTATTATTATTATCATTATTGTTGGCTTTGTAATCAAGTTTCTTGTATTCTGAATGGTTCCTTTTTAGGTGTAGTTTTGAAATATATTCTCCCATTCTCTAATTTGTTTCCAGGTTGGGGAGATAGCTCAGTCACATAGCGCTTGCCTGGCAAGTGCAAGGTCATGAGTTTGATTCTGGTACAAAAAAACACACAAAAAAGTATAATTTGTTTCCTTGTTCTGTACTTGTTTTCTTTGCTGAACAGAACTTCATTACCTTGATGAAATTCTATTTATTTATTTTTAACTTTGTAGCCTGAAGCATTTTGTTCTTAGTAAATGATCCTTCTAGCCTGAAACATCTTGTTCTTATTAAATAATCCTTCTAATCCTTTAGTATCCATCTATGTACCTTATTTAGTCACAAACCTGGGTGTCATCCTTGCTAAAGCCCTCTCTCCCCACACGCAACCTATCACCAAACCCTATCGGATGTTATCTTCAAAATTATCTTTTTAAAATTTAATTTAACTTAAATTTTTGTCTTTTTGAGACAGGCTCTCACTATACAGTTCATGCTAACTCACTTTGTAGCCCAGGCTGCTCTTGAACTCGCAAGGATCCTCTTGCCTCAGCCTTCCTGTAATCCCTGCTGGATTATAGGCATGCACCACCACACCTGGCACTAAAATGTATCTTGAATTTGTTCTTTTATTTTTTTCACAGGATTGGGGACTGAACCCAGGACCTCACACCCACAACCTTATTCTTTTCTCTTCTTTGCTGCTACTGACACATCTCAGTGCAAGCCCATCTCTCCTGAGCCACTCCCATAATCTCCTATGCTTGGCCACAATCCCATTTTTATTAAAAACTTAGAAAATGGCGCTTTTCTGCTTAGTCTCGCTACACTAAATTATAACTCCTTATTGCGGCTACGCGGCCTTCCCAGATGTGTTCCTTGGGCCTTGTCATGTGTCTCCCTTTTCATTTGCTCACTAAGCTCTAGTTCCATGGGATTTGCTCCTTCCCAGTCCAAACCCTAGTCTGCTTCTGATGAGATTGGGTGCATTCAGGGTAGCATGGCCATAGACCCTCGTCTGCTGCAGAGTGCTTCTGTCTGGCCCACCTCCCGTCCCTCTTCTAGTTTCAACCTACAGGCCTTTCTTAGAAGGGCCTTCCATACCCACTTCTGTCCAACTGAGGTGGGCGCTGCATCCCTTACCATGGTGGTGGTGGTGTGTGTGTGTCTTTAGTATCCACCTCTGCTCATAGGCCATAAATGGAAGTAGGAACCATTTTGACCTTCCTCATTGGCACAGAGCCTGATGCATACAAGGCACTGGGTATGGTTTGCTATTGAATTAAGAAGAAAAGTTTTACTTACCATCCCCAAATTCCCCACAAATGGCATATTCGGTGGGTCTCACCTATGCCCCTGGATGCAAATCCTGAATGCAGCACCGGTGACACAGCATCCGCTCCACAGTGGGTGGCTGTATCGATTAGGATGGTTAGGGGGAAACGTGCCTGTGTATTCCCTAAGATTCCTAGAAATGGGCAAACCACTTGTTGTCTACTTGACTTGTTCTGTAAGAGATGCTACGCCCTGTGTGGAAAATATCAGGGTGGTAAATGACAATCATGCTATGAACTGGTTCCACACTGGACTGTGTCCCTGTTCCCAAAGTGTGGTGGCTCCTCTTTCTGCTAACAGGTACTGAGAGAGACCTTAAAACTGTGGGGACATCTGCCACCTAACACCTGAATATTCAGCTGCATGGGATGTTCAGTCCCTATGTTTGTGCCTGATACTTAGGTTAGTCCCCACAAAAGGTACATATTAACATTTTATGTAAATGTGCTTGTCTTAAATGAACTCAGTCCATTCTACAGAGTGGAAAAATGAAGCTTAGAGATCGAGGAACTAGGCTGGGATCTCACAGCTACTGAGAAGCAGAACTGAGCTGTAGCTCATTTTTTGGATCCCAATGCTCACTTTGCTTGTACCACTATATAAATTAATTCCATGAGGAGTAGCAGGGAAAGTTGTATTTTCCTAAAATACAGCCACATGTCATCACTGATTCTTGGCAGCGAACCTTTGATTTTTGAGTACTGAGCCCTGCCCCGCCCCCTTTTCTGGTTGGCAGCGTCACTTTTTAATGATCTGTGATAAGGAAAAACTCATTTCCGTCTAAAAACCTAATGTCATCTGGAAGACACCATGAACCATGGGATGGGCCACTTTCTGATGGAGCCCCTTCCTTCTGGGAGCCAGGGGCAGAGCTGGAAGTGGGTGGGAGTGAGGCTTCCACTCGTTTACTGCCAGCAGTGGACGGGTCCTGGGAGGAGGCCCCTGAGATGGCAGCGCCTGTGAGTGAGGCAGGGTCCCTGGGGTTTAAGGAGAAACCTCAGGTGGCAGCCCGGGCGGAGGCGGTGCAGACAGGGTCGGCCTGAGGCTTCGCTACTACTGGGAGTCTCTCCCATTCAAAACTGGTAACTGAGCAAAAATCACTCGTTCAGACCCACTCTTCATTCATGCTATGGCTTCTCGGCCTTTTGGCTAAGATCAAGTGTAGTATCTTCATTCATACTAGTGCCATGAATTTTTTTGTAAAGCAAGAGACTTTAAAGAAATTACTTCTAATTGTTTTATTATGTAGTATATCTCACTTTTTTAAAATATTTAAAATGAGGATTTTTGTGTTTCAAAGTGTATAAGTTAAAAAGTGGAAAAGTTCCTAAATTCTTCTTTAAAAAATGCTTTGGCCCTAGAGGGGTGGCTGAGAGGCAGGGTGCTTGCTCAGCATGCACAAGGACCTGGGTTCAGTCCCCAGTACTGCCAAAGGGGGAGGGGTGCTTTAGCCTTAAAAAGCCTCAACATGGAATTCCTCTAAACAATGAAATCCCCCTGGCACCCTGACGGCAGTTATTCAATTCGATGTGCGCAACTTCCCAAATACACAAAGTGAGGATGCCTGTTAATACACTGCCTGGCAGCAGAGCCTATGTCTCTCATATTTCTGAATCTGCGTGTATAAGATTTTACTCTTACAAACCTGTAATGAATTTACTGGATTACTGTCTTCGTAGTGTGTAATGGGACTGTGCTTCTTAAATGACTAAGTCAGGGATACTGCATGCTAACCACCGGGAAACACAGATTTCCCCTTGCCGGCATTCTTCCCTTCAAGAAGGTGGCTTTGGAGTGGTGCTTTAAAGATAATTCTAGCTTGCTAAATTTAGGGTGTGGAAAAAGTCCAAAGTGAGAATATTCCATGGGTAATTGTGCAAGAACTGTTAATATGTGCAGTAAGGGGATGTGTCTCATACCCCTGATGCATTTCTTTCTCCCTCTCTCTGCTTTGATACACAACATATAATTTAGAAAAGTTAACAATTAACTGAGGCCATGAAGAATTCTTTACCACTAGGACTGCCTTTAAATATAAAATGTGGGGCTGGGAGCATGGCTTATTGGTAGAGCACAGGCTTCCAACATGCAAGACACTGGGTCCAGTCTCCACTACCACCATACACAAGCAAATAAATATATATTTCATACCTGAATTATTCCTAAAGCCATGTAGAAGTCAGAGCTACTCCTCAAAACTAATCAGAAAGTTATCTGTTTATCTTCATAATCAAGGCAGATCTCTGGGCACCCTAGTTCATTTACAAAAAGACAAGCTTCTGATAAAAAATTAATATTAAGAAGAGCACTGGTATCTGAAACTTACTTTGAAATGAGTTTTTAAAAAGAAACACATTGATTACAGGTAGGTATGTGATGAGGTATATACAGCAAAATATCCATGGTAGAATTCAGGTGGTTCATCCTGCATCCTTTTCACTTGAAAAGGAGGACAGTGGCAAGTTTCACCGTTAGTGGCGACCAGCTTCTCAGATCCAGCCAGTGCTACAGAGGCAGCACCAGTGCAGATAGCTGTAGCACCTGGGTGAGTTGGGCTTCAGTCACTTTTGTCGACTTCCCGTACCCCGACCTGGCACCAAAGACGAGAGATGGGAAGCCTATGTCTCAGTGTATATCAAAGGATGGAGTCAGGGGTTTGTATCTGTGTAACACTAAAAACCATGAGCATTTTTGGAAGGAGAGATAGTAACACAGACAGTGAATGGATTTCCTGTTATCACAGAAGCTCAATGGCTCAAGAGCCAAAAGCAATTTAAAGGAAAGAAAACAGTAATTTCTAAGGTCTGAGTTCATGGTAGAGATTCATGCTTACAACACAGTTCTAAAAGCCAACAGTAAATTGCTTGTCCTGTGGCCTTTACACCTTCAGGTTTAAAATACTCTTGTTTCTTCCTCACAGGAGTCTTTTCTGGAGCTAGAACCCACAGCCTTCCATCCTTGACCTCCAGTCCATTATGAGAATTTTTAAACTTCCTTTATTTTTCAGCAGAGTCAAATAACCCAGTGGAGAGAAAATGACTCCCTGGCACATTATAATAGCGCTATTGCATTTTGGATATTTTTAATGCCCAATCTGACATTTACTAAACGAACTTAGTTTGTCCTTTGTCTGGGTTTGGATTTATTGGCCTCCCTCATATCACATTATTTCTTTAATATATCAAAGTCTTCACAAATTCTATTTGGGAATGCCAGGCACTCTCCTGAGAATGGACATATATCACCTTCAACACTTGGAAACTCAGAGCTGACTCCTGCGGGGGCTCACACCACCTTGTGG
Organism: Dinomys branickii; assembly: GCA_004027595.1. Taxonomy (NCBI): domain Eukaryota; kingdom Metazoa; phylum Chordata; class Mammalia; order Rodentia; family Dinomyidae; genus Dinomys; species Dinomys branickii. The sequence continues at coordinate 158,357 of PVLD010000686.1, forward strand.
GTATTTACACTTAGTAATTTGTGCGTCTTTTGAAACCATCATGACCCTGGTGTCTCATAAAGCAGGTTCTGAAACCTCTTGGTGTTCTCAGCAATATGAATGAATAGGGTGAGATGAGGGGAAAGGGTAAAGAAAGAGGGAGAGAAAAGTGGAAGGAGAGAGGTGGGTAAGAAGAATGTGCCGTGTCAAGGTAGAGTTGGGACTAGAAAGAACGCTGTCACCAAAAACATCCTTCCCTGGGTGCTGTGGTGTCCTTTGGTGGCCCTCCCTCTACAAAGCACATGTCCTGATTTCTTGTTGGGATTGTCACCTCGGGAAAGAATCAGATGCCATACCATCGTATGCCATGTCCTTTTTGTATAGTCTACGCACTTATCAGAAAGGAATTAAATGAGCAAAGGTTTTATTTTTTGATAGAGTCTGAGGAGCTCCAAGGTTAGGGTCTTAATAGTTTCCATAAATTTGTACATGTGTGCCTGACCATTTTGTCCTGTCTCCAATTTGATCAGTTCTGTCCCTCTGAACCTGTGCTTACAGCTTCACCAGAGGACTGGCCCGTGAGTAACATGTTCGGGGCTCTGAGGTGAGTGCTGGGATAGGAAGCACAGAGTGATCTTATCTTAGGCAGAACAAACATGACAAAAGCGGGAAGCATAAAAAAAAGGCACTCACGAGAATGGGAAAAGCCCTGGTGGCAGCGCAGTGGGTGGCAAAAGTAAGGGCTGATGGGAAAAGAGAGAATGGGAGGATACAGTTCTTTTTGGCTACTGGGTGTTGAACCCAGGGCCTCAGGCATACTAAGCAAATACTCTACAACTGAGCCCCATACCCAGCACCAGGCAGTACAGGTCTTTAAAGAACCCATTGCTCCAATCTGTGGCAGTCATTGCTTCTCAAAATTTGCCCAACAGGATCTCTGAATTTCTATCCTCACATCAGGGAAGATGTGGCAGATCCACATATGACTTCTTTAAATCATTCACTGTAGAGTTTTTTTTAAAAAAAGGGCAAAACCCATGTTGCTGCAGGGTGCTAAACTATGGCAAGGACACGTATCATCTGACAACTCTCTGGGGCTTTTCTCTTCTCTGGATGCGTAAGCCCAGAGGTTAGTAACACCTGCTACTTTCTTTAATCTCTTCACGGAAAGCCAGCTGCTGCCAAAGCAGCCCTGTAAGCAGTAAAGCTGATGCTGAACTTAGATCCCACTATCTGAGTTTCCGTTTCTGCCCTGACACTTAATATCTATGTGTGAACTACTTGCCTTTCTCAACATTGTGTCCCTAATCCAAACTCCAGAAAAGAAAGCAAATGGTTTTAGGTAGGGAAACGTTCTTTATCTTCAGATTGACCAAATGGCCTCTGTCAGTTATCGGTGAAGCTGGAATCCTGTTATACAGGCTACCACCCACTTTCCTCCAGGTGTTTCTGCTTTGAAATGCACTTGGGGTGCAAATTCTCCACTAATTGAAACAGTACTAGACAGACTATAGTGGTTTATGAAGTTGCCTGGAGACGCAAAGGAAAAAATAATTGGCTTGGTGCACAAATTGTGCCTAGATTTTTAAAAAATGCATGATCTAAACAAATTTTAGGGTGCTTACTGTGTCAAATCTCATTTCTGGCTCCACACAGGACTTAACCCCGACTTTCCCTATTTCAACTTCATTCGAAGTTGTTTTCACTTGGGTCTCTCTGCCACGCCGAGATCCCCAAAGAACAGCGCTTACACCGTTTCCACAAGGCAAGGTTTTTCTGTCTTCCAGCGCCTGTCTGCAGCCGGTGTTCTAGAAATGCTTCGCTGAGTAACAAGACCATGCAAATGATGACTTTGGGGCTTACCATGACGTGATCTGTGCACATCTGCTGCCAATTCATTGCTGATCAGCTAAGCAATACCTCCAGTTGTCCCCTTTTACACCCCCTGTAAAACTACCATGAGACTTGAGTGGAAGCACTAGAAATAATGCATTTCCCCTCGTTAAGTTTGACCTCAAGAAATCGATTTGAAAATTTCTAAAATGCATATTTTATTTTTTGGTTTTTTGAGATGGGGTCTTGCTATGTAGTTCAGGCTGGCCTTGGACTTACTAGGTAACTCAGGCTGGCCTTAAACTCACAGCAATCCTCCTGCCTCAGCCTACTGAGTGCTGGGCAGGTGTCACAGGTGTGTGCCACCATGCCCAGCTGAAATTCTTATTTTAGTTTGCAATTTCAGGCTAAGATCAATGAATTCAATGCTGATGTATTCTCCTTGAAAGAAAGGGGAAGATTGTGAGGCAGGAGAGCCAAAGCCAACCTCCTAATTACCTGCATCCATGAGGCTACAGCAGGAGCTCTGGAGAAGGTTCTGCCTTTTGCTTAGAGAATGCATCCACCCTACTAAAACAAGCTGGCAGTATTACAGGGGGAAGTAGAACCCTCAGTGAATAAAGATCAGGCCCCAAAAGTTTGGCAGTAGCAACAGGGGTGGGAATTTTAAGCAGGGGTAGAGTGCGAAGAGGGAAAGGCATCAAGAACAGCTGTAGCTGTGGGTGAAGGCAGGTTCCACTAACATGAGGACCGCAGGGGCTGTCCAGCCTGCATGCAAACTGCCCATACTCTCTAGGGTACACCCGCAGGGATGGGAGGGGCCTTGGCACCTTTGGGAATGTGCATCTCTTGCACAGCCACTCCACAGTACACTGCAGCTCACTCCGCAAATGCTCCTCCATCTCCTAGCACTCAGGACCTGCTCCTGGTGACCACTGGCATTGCCCTGTTCCACCGAGCAGGGGGAGAACAGTCCCCCTTCATGCTTATAATAGCTAAGGAAAGCCTTCCTAACACTCTCAGTTCATTTAACACAACTCCTATTGATTAAGCTCCTCCTCGGAATGGCAGCAGGATCCAAGGGTGTAAGATCTGGATGCACACGGGCCCATGGTGTGTTACCACGCACCACTTCTAGACAGATACCCTGTGGACTAGGATGTGCCAGCCAGTGAGTGACAGCTATCAGTCAGGAAAAAAGTAAAACATCAGGCTTTCACAGTAGCAACCTAGACCTTGTTACTTGTCAAGGTACTGCCAATTATAAGTAGAATTTTATCAGTTCCTGGTTTTAGGGCAATGTGCTTGAAAACATTAACTTTCTTTAAATATTCTAGAAATCTGATAAATGAGCCTGGCTAAGCTTTTACTGTACACTGGTATTAGTCCTAAGCTATGTTGTACAAGTCTACTACCAATTAAAAAAAAAACTTTTTGGAGATGGATCGCTCCCTGTCTTCCCAGGCTGATGTCTAACTCCTGAACTCAAGTGTGCCTCCTGCCTCTGCCTCCCTAGTGCTGGAACAACAGGTGGGCACCACCATGGCTGGCTCAGGAAAAAGGGTAAGAACCGCTGAGTGTGCAGGTTCACACCTGTAATCCCACCTACTCAAGAGGCTCAGGCAGGATGGCGACTTTTAGGCCAACCTGGACAACACAGAAAGAGCCTACCTCAAAAAAATAAAAATAAAAAAGTATTCTGAACACTTCTGTGCACGTACGTGGTTTGGGCAAGGGAAGGCAGAAAGGGGCAGGGAACCTGGTTCCCTCCACTGTGAGAAAAGCCAACAGGCAAAGTTGGTTAGACAAAATTGTTATTAAATTTAATTTTCTTTAAATACATATCCTTCTCCCACCCTCCCCTACTCTGGGGAGGAAGTGAAGACTCCCATCCCCTCCACTCCGGGGACCCCACACATAAAGCCTGAGATAGTCAGGATGAAGTATAAAATACTATTTACACAAGGGAAGCAGGTATCTGTGGACATCGTGAGCTCCAGCACCCCTGTCCCCGGGCCCCTGGGAAGCAACTAAGTGTGAACAGGCCTTCCCTTGGAGGGGCTCGCCAGCCTACACGGAACAGGAAGCGCTGAGGTAACTGAGGGAAGGGTGAGGAGAGCAGACAGCTCTCAGATCACAGGGGCAGGCGGCCCCTCCTCGCCCTGCAGCAGACAGCGTCTCAGATCACAGGGGCGGGGCAGCCCCTCCTCGCCCTGCAGCCAGCCCCCCTGCGGCGGCCTGTTTCACTAGGTCCCCCGTAAACACCGACTGTCTCCTGGCGGAGGTCCCTGCTCTGCACTCCCAGTGGCGGTGCCTAGCCCCTCGCTCTTCCCTCCTTTCCCTTGCGGCCTTCCCGCGGAGGCAGGGAGGGGCGTGGAGGCGGTAGGCGGGGCAGGGCCAGCGTCTACCTGCCAGCTTGGGGCAGGCTATCCTCTTAGTGGGCACGCTGGAGGGTGGGAGTGGGGCTTCATGTCCATGGCCAGGCAGGGGGGATTCCACCCGGAGCAGGGACAAGGCAGGAAGATGTCCCGTACCCCTAGGGCACGGAAGTCCGGCTGGGTGAGGCCATGGGTACTGAGTGACAGGGGCGGCTTCAGGAGGCAGAACGACGGGGCAAGTCTGGCCCTGCTCTCGCCCTTAGTCTGGGACACCCTCCCCTTCAGGTGAATGTGAGCAACACCACCCAACAGTCTTGTTCGTTGTGGCTGTGAGACGGACCAGGCACCCACAGAGCAAGAGGTCTTTTCCACGTCTCTGCACAGCAGCAGTGCTCACACCAGCTCGTCCAATAAGATCCCGATGCTCTGAGTGGCTTCGGTGGGGCCAGCGATGGGCTTGTTGCACATAGGGCAGACACAGCGGACCTCCAGCCATTTCACCAGACACCTGTGAACAAAGGACTGTTATCTCCAGGCAGAGCCCCCAGGCTGCTCCAGATGCCGGCAAGCGCCCAGCTGCGTCTCAGAACAAGAACATCCCTGTGCCTGCCCCAGCTTCAGCCCTCTGGCTGACTTGGTCTCTGGGCAAGACAGAGTTTAGGGCATCACTGGCAAGGGGTAGGTGGGAGATGGCAGGGAATGGAAGGTTCTGGAAGATGCTCCCCGACTACTTCTGCAGCAGGGGCTCTGACCACATCCCCACGTACTTGCGGTGGAAGGTGTGTTGGCACGGGAGCACGCCGAGCTCGTCCTTCCCCTTGAAGTCCTCCAGACAGACAGCACACGTCTGCTGCGGAGAGAAGGGCCTGTGAGAGGAGACTGGAGGGCCCCCACCCACCCTGAGTATCCACTCTCTCGTCTCCAGCAAGACACTAAGCTCTAGCCCAGTCTCTTCTGTCCATCAGAGAACTTCAGTCTGTTTTACAAAACTGCATCAACAGTATGATGGCCATGAACTACGTGTGGCTGCTTAAATTAACCCAAAGAAAACTTTATAAATTTAGCTCCCACCTGGCATTAGATACAATTTTTTTTAAGTATTATAAAGGTTTAGTTAACAAAAATTTAATGTGAAAAATGCGGTCATGCATGGTGGCTGCTCAGGTGGCCGAATCCAGTGCACTGCAAGTTGAAGGCCATCCTGGGCTGCATAGTGAGCTCAACAGCAGGACCCTGTCACAAAAACCAAAGGGTGAGGGATGGACTAGAGGTGTAGGTCGATAAAGTGTGTGCTCAGCCTCCTTGAGGCCCCGACTTCCATCCCTAGTATGAGAGAGGATAAGAGGGGAGAGAAGGAGGAAAAGAGAAACAAAATCAGGCCTTTCTGAGATAGGACACGAGCTGCTGTGCCTCACCGCAGCTATACGCATGCTAAGGCTCCAAATATGACATTATTTCCTCATGTTACCGCTGCCCGGCATTGTTCTGCTACCTGCCCGGGGCAAGCTCCATACGCTCAGATATCACAAGATTCATAAAGGGGTGAAATCTTAACAGTGTTCCTTGGACATTTAATTTACATAACTTCTTGATCATAATTGTCTTCAATTTTGCAGAATGGGCTTTGTTTATGGTGTCCACTTGGCTCAGAGTTGTTCTGAAATCGAATCTGCGGCCTCCTGCTGGCTCCAGTGGAAGACACACTACACATGCTCAGTAACGACACATGGCGAATGGTCACCACGAGGGGCGGTATAAATGTAGAACACTCCCATTATCACAGAACTCTCCTTTGGATAGTGCTGTTCTACAAGAATGGTCTTAAATCCTTCTTGCCTAATACATAGGGCATTTATGTGTGAGAGCTAGAAATAATGAAGAATGTGGTCAGTTGAATCCTTTGAATTCAGGATGAAGTCCTTTATGGAGTATTGTCTATTCTTTGAGATAGGGTCTTGCTACATAGTTCAGCCCATTCTTGAACTCACTGCGTAGCCCAGGGTGACCCTGAAGTCAAGCTCCTCTTGCCTCAGCCTCCTGAGTCTTGGGATTTACAGATATGTGCTACCACATCTGTTTAGGTCCCTGTGTACCTCAGCTGAATTATTCTTGCAGAGAAAGGCTTAGCAAGGGGCTGGGGGTATAGCTCAGTGGCATAAGCGCTTGCCTGGCAAGCGCAAGGTCCTGAGTTCAATCCCTGGTACCGGAAAAAAAAAAAAAAAAAAAAAAAAGAATGTCAATCAGAAAGGCTTAGCAAGCACATGAACTTGCTGAATGTAATAGCGGACATCAAAAATGAGAATAAAACGAGGCCACACATAGGCAGTCTCACACCTGGTGATGCCTGGGATCCTCCCTAGTCCCGGATGACCACACACGCTTTTGATTAGGAATGTCTGTGGTTATGACTGAAGCCCAGGGAAATGACTAGCACAGGTGGGAAAGGATCAGGATAGGGCCGATTAAAAGAGAGTTGAGTGGACCAAGGAACTGGCCCAGGCAGGTGAGGGAGATCCGGAAGAGCCCTTGGCCCGGGGTACTAATCAGACCCGGTCCGTGAGGATAGGTGTGCACATGGGTAAAAGGACCCGATTTTCCTTAATCAAAAAGCAGGCCTCAGGAGCTGGATGCAGAGAAACCTAACTGCAGGGTGCCATGGGCTGCGGGAGCAGTGCGCCATCCTTCCCTTAGAGATTATGCAGACGGAAGTTGTGGGGCCTGGTGTCACCACTCCCCCAAGCCCTCTTGGGATGCTTTCGTTTCCTGCCAGAGCCGGTTCCAAAAAATGATGAATTCCATGTAATGACTACCTGCTGGGACGTGTCCCTTTTATGTGGCCAAAGGAAGCAGGGACAAGAAAGACTCTTAAAAGGCCCAGGGGCTGAGAGCTAGAGAAAGGCCCTGCTTGCTTTACCTGCTGGGGCTTCCCATGCTGCCCCCGGCCACTTACCCCATAGAGCTGTAGCTTCTTGGCATCGCCCTTAAGCACCACCTGGGGAGCAAAGAGAAGGTGTGAGTCTGAAGGCACCAACCACAGGGCTCAGGGAGGGCCAACCCTTGGGGGGGGCGTCCTGGTTCGGACAGGGGGAGGAGCCAGCCTCAGGTAGGTCCAGAGGGGAAGCCATGGGGACCCCGGCAGGGAGCCTGGGCTTATCTTGCACCCATCACAGCAGCTGGCAAAGGAGCAGGTGTTGGGGAGGTGAGGGGCACTTTACCTCCTTATAGCCGTATCGGGCACTCTGTGCCTGGTTCCGGAGTTTGCTGGGGGAGAAAGAAGGGAGGAGAACAGGTTACTGAATAGCTATCGAAGCAGGTCAGCCTGGCTAGCTGCTTGTGTGTTCTTCTCCGAGCAGGCGGCATACTTGGCCTCTAAGCATCCTGGGCCCTGCTTCAGGCCCACCGGGGCCACTGGCATTAGCTCACTGCCAGGTCCCACAAATGGCTGGGACTGCTCCAATGCAGCATTGCAAATAGCTTGTTTGCTTTTCTGGCAGGTAAATTTCTTCAGCCATCTGAACTAGATAGATGGACAATGTGCTTACCAAGGGTGCAGAGTTAGACAGGTATTCTTAAAAGGAATATTTCCATCAAGCCAGGACAGCAGGATAAGCATGTTTCTGATGACCCCCAGGGATTTTCCATCTGGAGAACACAAGTATTTGGGAGCCAAAGTGCACATTCCCTTTCGCGGCCAGACAAACCACACAGGTGCTACCTTCCTGGTTCGCGCCTTTATACCAAGCAGCAGCCTGCACGTGGCCTACCTCTCAATTCTGAAAACATAGCATGTTGTTACTGATAGCAGGCATTGAATGCTTCACCGGGTACCTGCTCTGCTGCACTTGGACACCAACATAATCAAGCGTGCTCTCACTGATTCAAACAGAGAGTGACACTTCCCTTTGTAGATGAGGAAAATGAAGCCCAGAGAGGTTAAGTCATTTGCCCAAACTTTCATAGAGCTAATTTCATTTCTAAAAGCTAGTTTCGTACTTCAGACAGCAGGGTCTCAATTTGAATACAAGTCTGTGTGATTAAAGAGCTTGTCCTCTCTACCAGCAAACATGACCTGTCCCCCAAACACAGGCCTGGGAATCTAATTAGAGCTTGGGACGTGCCTATGTTTCATTCAGTCTGCCTCTCTCTGAACGGCTTAGGATGCAAATGGCTAGAACCATAACTATGCACTGATTTGGGGCCTTTTTATTTCAGTGGAGACTTACGCTGAATTCGGCAGTTCTCTCTTCCTCTCTTATTCCCTCCTCCTCCTCCTCGTGCTCCCTGCAGCACTGAGACTGAGTCTAGGCCCCTCACACTGAGCTGGATCCCCAGCCCTTTTCTCTCTCTCTCTCTCTCTCTTTTTTTTTTTTGGCTATAAACTGAACCCAGGGTCTCATGTGTGTTAAGCCTACTCTACCACTGAGCTGAACACACAGATATCCCAGATTATTTCTAACACAAGCCTGGATTTTTGAAGAAGCCACCCCAAACCCATCAAATTAGAGTAGGGGCAGATTAGGGGCCAAATCCAGCTCACTCTCTACCTGCTTTTATAGTGTTCACAAACTAAGAATGATTTTCATTCTTCACTGTCTGAGTGTTGATCTCAATCTCACGGGCACACAGCTGCACGCAGGCTCTGCGCTGGACACTATCGGAAGAGCTGGCGGTTGTGACAGAGCCCTCATGACCCACAAAGCCTCAGCTATTTACCAGCGGACCTTGTACGGAAGAAGTGGAAGAGAGAACTGCGCATCCAGGACAGCGGCTGTCAAAGAGGGCGTGAAGATGTCCCGTGGGCACTGAGGAGGTTGAAACTGCCCTCAGGTTTGGGGAAGCAGCAGAAGCAGAAGGCACAGCCAGCCATGCCCGAGGCACAGTGCAGGGCCGATAAGATCTGTCTGCCAGCTCCTCACCCTTCCTGACAAGAAGTCACAAGACCATGGCCTGCAAGCCATGTCCCTGGAGCCTGCAAGTCCATCCAGGTGGACTCCTGCCAGGACCACGGGGCTGGGCAATAGCACAGCTGCTGCCCCTTCCCTTCCCTTCCTCTCACCCTGTGCTTTCTGCCTCGGTGGGGTTGTGCTAGCAGCCTGACCAGGCCTCCCACTGTCCCACCCATAACTAGGCAGGGGACGCCTCCTCACCGCCAAAGGCTCGCAATTCAGCAGGTGTTATCTCTCCCTGACCTGTGCATGAGAAGGACAGGAAGGAGGCAGTCAAGCTGAAGTGAGTCTACTGAGACCCGACTGACAGCAAGGACGGTGCCTTTTGGGGGAGAAAGACACTGTTGCACCATTATGAGGCACAGGCAATGTAAATACGGAAGTGGTGAAGAGCCTGTGTGTGTGCGTTGCGGTTGTGGCAATGAAACTCGTGTTACATGAACAGTACCTCTGAGCTACATCCTTCTGGGGGCGGGGGTCAGCACAGGGTCTCACCCTGAACTCTATACCCCAGGCTGGCCTCCAACGTGCCTCCTGCCTCCACTTCTGGAGTACAGGTGTGCACCACTATGCCTGGCTGCCACCTCCCATTTATTTTGAACTCCGTCTGGGGAAGTGGGGGTACCTTACATCTTTTGAGGCTCAACCGCTTCCCCTACAGCACGGAAACACTTGTGTGGTGTGCGCTTGTGCCTCTGTTGTTTGCAGCACTCTGGGGACCCTCGTCCTCCTTGCCTGGCTGTCTCCCTTTAATGCTCTTACCCAGGCATCCTCCAGAACACTCAGAAGGAGAGCACCAGAGTTGCCCCTTTGTCCTGTGTAAAGAATTCAGATCAGGAAATATTAGATCATGACGAAATTGGGCCCAAAAAAGGTTGCAAGGAAAACAGCAAAAAGCAAACCCCTAGGTAGTCCCAGCTGGGAACACAGAGCCGGCCACTTTGGACAGGTGGCCTTCTCAGTTGTTGGCTGAGCAAAGCAACTAAAAATACACTGATTTCAGTGAGACCATTTCTAGCCACTGCCAGCGGGTTCTCCTTTTCCTTTTTTCCCTTTTAGAACAAACAATAATGCAGCCAGATCCTGAAGATAATCGTTCCTTTCCTGCCTATTTGTACTTTGCCAGCCCCTCCATCCTGTGCAGGGCAGAGGTCAGCTCTGAGGGGAGGAGAAGGAGTGAGGGGCAGCTGGCCTTGGTTGGGTGCTCACCAGGTCAGGAGCAGCGGTCATGGGCCTATTTTGGCTGAGGAGGAAACCAAGAAGCAGAGAGAGGAAGTGGCTTCCGCGCTTGTGTGTCTTTCTATATATAGGCATACATTCCACATACCACTGAGCCCCGTAGCTGGGACTCTCCAGGCTGAGCTGGCTTTATACAGGCTGCAGGACAGAGAGCAGGGCGACAAGGGGACAGATTACCGAAGGGATAGGTGGTGCCAAGCAGCACCCAGTGGGAACAGATTTTAGCATCAGAGTGACTGCTCTGTTCTTTCACCCCAGCTAAATAAAGAAAAACTAGTCAGTCATACATAGATCCCCAGCCTGTCCTCGGCAGGACCCTGATGCCCAGCCATTAGGGAGTGGCCACAGATTCTGCAAGGGTTCCTCTACTTCCCCAACTAGGATGAACGCTCACAGAAGGCAGACGAATGGAAGGCATCGGAAGGCCGGCTCACTGTCACCAGCCTGGCCCACCTTGGAGTCTGCCTCGATGGATGGCTTTGGGCAAGGCCTTAACTGTTGGAGCATGAATGTTTTCATTTATACAGTGGGCCATACTGGAACTGGACAATTGTTCAGAGAATTAAGTGAGCTAAATGGTTTACAAAACGCTGACCACCCTGTCTGGCAAACAGGAAAGTCCTTGACAAAGAGTAGCTGAAAATCTAAGGCTGTGCCAAGTGGCACCATTAGGAAACAAACCCTGGCCACCCAGTGCTTGGCCAGATTCTCTGGACGTTCTATACTTGATCACTTTCCCTGTTTGGCATGCACCTGTGTGTGTGTGTGTGTGTGTGTGTGTGAGAGAGAGAGAGAGAGAGAGAGAGAGAGAGAGAGAGAGAGAGACAAAGAGAGAAGAGGCTAAACAGAGTTGTTTTGCAGTTTCTTCCCCATCCTCGTCCTAAGTTCCTAAGTAAGTCTCTGACGTTTGGTCTATGTCCGCTTTTAGCCTTCTGGGAAGTGAGTGGATGGCGTGATATGGGAGTTATAGGTAAACATCAGAGTGCTCCAAAGGAGCAAACTTAGAGTTCAGGGAAAGGGAGAGGAATGGGAGGGAAGGAGAGATACCAGAAGTCTACTCTCATTCCCGCTAATAGTTAAATACAGATTTCATACTCAAATGCTCAAGAAAGAAAGTAAAGCACTATTTTCTCTGCACAGGTCCCAGTCCTAGCAACTCTTTTGCAAAGTTCTGAGAAAGAAGATGCCCAAAGTAGCTGACTAGGACTTGGGAACAATGCTCCAAAGCATTTCTCCTTCCTCAAGGAAGTTCTTTCTGGCTTAGACACACAGACAGATGTCTGTTTCCCTGCTAGCTGCTTCCTAACTAAGGCACTCACCTAGCAGGACAACTCAGTAGAGAGCCAGGATTCCTTTGCCTTAATCTTCTTAAGTGATTTGATCGGATCCTAGCCTAGACCCCAGATGATGTTTCCCCAGGCATCTGGTAATGTGTGGTGGGAGAGGGAGACAGCTACCACAGTGGCTCCAAAGGCCAGGTGTTAGCGTGCTCTACTGGCCAGGGACACTCAACCCTTTCTGACATACCGGACAGCCCCACACCACTAAAAGGTATCAATACCAACAGCACATCCCAGGTACGAACACTACTACTTGGGTTTCCACATTACATGCCAGTCATGTGCAAACATTTCTGTAGAAAACGGCCACCACTATCCGTGTCCTTCAATAGGAGGAAGAGAAACAGCTCCTGGAGCTCGGCTACCTCTGCCAAGCCCACGTTCTTCCCTGGATCACTAAGCAATTAAGAAGAAGTGACTCCCTTTTTCCACTCTCAAAAAATAAGAGCTTATGGAATAGCATGTAAAAAGAACTAAGATGTGTTATGTACACACACCAGCTTCTGTGATGAATACAATCATTATGTCATGCAAACATGCGCTGATTTTTTTTTTTTTTTTTTTTTAAAGAAAAAGAGCTTGCAAGTCAAAACAGACAAGTATTTCTTGATATCAGCGTGCCAGTATCAGCCTCGGGAAAGCTGACCACAGGATTTCCCAAGAGGGCAAAGAAAGAAGCCACTGAAGAAGCCCATCCGTCCCTGGCTGCCCAAGGGTAGGCGTGGGCACAAGAGAGGGATGGCTGGGGAATCACCAGTTAAAAGAGTACTCAAAGCAGACATTAATGCTAGGTAAGCCTAGAATAACTGGCCAGGCGATGGGAGGGTGACCTTCGGTGCTCTGGGACGCTTGATAGGCTGATATAAATAGAATTACCAAGTCCCAAAGGGCCACGGAAGGGCAGACCAACTCATGTCCTCCCAGCGGTGCTTTGGCACGAAGGGCAGTATCTACCCCTGGCCTCTTCCCGCTTTTACCTACTTCCCCACATCAGTTAGTGTCCACCCACCTGATAAAATAGCAGCAGAAGATGAGGCTGAGCATGAAAACGAAGATGCCTGTGCCAAAGATGACCATATAGATGTTGAGCGGGAGGTCCTGGAAGCTGATGGGTGGCATTGAGCAGGACTTGTTGGTGCTAACCAGGCCCAGGCCACAGAAACACCCTGCAAAGAAAGAGGGAAAAATCATATTAGAAATTTACCACTGGGTTGATGACATACTGTTTCAGCTGGAATGGCAGGCTCTGAGCGCAACTTCTCATTCAGAGGCTTGGGCTTATACCTCAGCTCTAACTCTTACTGGCTACACTATCTTGGCAAATTATTTAAGCAATCTGCAAACTGGAGCAATATACAAAGAACTTAAAGGGACCAAGGATTCAGGCAGTGAGCAGAAAATAGCAAAAGGAGTTTCACCCAGTAGAAAACCACAGAGTATAGTAGCAAAACAAACAGACTTACGTGAGAAACTGTATTATTTGGGTTCCAACCCATCCTTCTGGCTAGCTGTGATGACCTTTAAGAAGTTATTTCTCTAAGCATCACTTTGTCATAGGGAAATAAGCAAAATTTAGTGGGCTGAAAATAGTGGTGCAAGCTATAGGCTCTGGATGGGCATGGTGGTGCACACCTGTAATCCCAGCACTCAGGAAGATGAGGCAGGAGGATCGTTGGGAGTTCAAGACCAGCCTGGGCTACAAAGTGAGCTCAAGGCCAGCCTGAACTGCATAGCGAGACCTGTCTCAAAAAGACAAAAAAAAGAAAGAAAGAAAGAAAGAAAGAAAGAAAGAAAGAAAGAAAGAAAGAAAGAAAGAAAGAAAGAAAGAAAAAGGCTCTGTTAAATTACAAAGTGCATTTGCAAAGATCATTTGTCACTATGAAGCCTCTCGCTCTAGAAGGAAGTTGTGCCAGGACCAGAATAGAAGTTGTTCACTTCAAGACTAGGCTGGCACTCCAGAAAGCAGCCACGGGAGTGGGGGCAGGGAGCTACGGTATCCCTTACTGGTCAGTTACTCCTTTCTATTCAGAGTCCACTGGCACTGGCAGCCCCTGGGGACCTTGTTAGAAATGCAGAATCACAGGCCTGCGCCAGACTCAGTGAATCAGAATGGACATTCCAACAAGACCTTCCAAAAGACCTGCACAGCTGGAGAAGCACTGGCCAGTCACCAGACATTTCCCTTCTCCCAGGGCTGGGGACAAAGACTGCCCCTTTGCTAGGAGTTGGTGTTCAGCTGACTATGTGACCAGGTTCTGGGCAAGGGAACAAAGAGAAGTTCTGTTTTAAAAGGTTTTCTTACTGTCCTGCCTTCCAAGGCACCTAAAAGGATGGGAGCCAGGTTGGAGCTGAGAAGAGAAAAGGCTGATTAAAGCCAAAGGCTGAGGACAGCAGTGGGGAGAAGGATGAAATCTGGATTAAACAGAATATACTGTGCCTGCTGCACCCCAACCATGCTTGCGTGCGGCCAACTTAAACTTTTTATTTTTTTTTAAGCAGACTGGATCTTGCTATGTTGCCCAGCCCGGACCAGAATTCCTAGACTCCGGAGCTCCTCGTGTCTTAGCCTTTTGAGCAGCAGGGACTATAGGGACACACTCCCCTTCCAATTACATCTTGGTAACGCCACAGTAAAATGTGACTTCCCCACCTACGAGAGAAAGACTTACTCATTAAATGACCCGCCCACAGCCAAGCAGCTAAGAAAGTCTGGCTCCAAACGGTTCTCTGCACTCAGGCTCTGGGTACTAGGCACTCGCCTTACATCTTTGGTTGGGAGCCAGGATCCATTAAAACAGACTGTAAACTTCTACCTGATAATTACCAGTGCTTCCACAGCTCAGCAGAAGCCTGCTGGGGAGACTGGAAGTCGACTCACACAGTGAATCTCATTGCTCTTCCCTGCTCACATCTGACTGGCGACCGTCCAAGTCCTCCTTTAAGCCTTTTCTACACTGTGCCCCACTCTGTGGCCACAAACCTGCCCCCTACACTCATCACCTACTCTTGTTTCCTAACTAGTACCATCACCTTCTGGCTCCTTCTCTCGTTCACCCCACACGTCTGACACAGCCGCCTACTCATTTTCATGGACCTTCGAACCTCACGCCTGGCTTCGCATCCTCCTGAATGTGCTCGCTGCTGCCTCGCAATCTCCCACTCGCGTCCCCAGCACTGCGCCATGTGTGGGGCCAGTCCCTTCATTCTTTCTTCCTTTTTGTGGTACTGGGGACTGCCCTCAAGGTCTTCCCACAGAGCAACACCCCAGACCCTTTTTTCATTTTCTGAGACAGAGTCTCGCTAAGCTGTCCAGGCTGAACTTCAGCTTGGAAACCTTCTGCCTCAGCCCCCCAAAGTGCTGGGACTACAGGGATGTACACCACACCTGGCGCCTCACTCTTCCTTACCTAGTCTTTTTCCCCTTTGCTTTCCCACCTCTGTTCATCCAACCCTGTGCAGGACTCCCTGGTCCCAGTCTTGGTGATAGTCCAGGGGCCTTCCCCTGCCTGTATTCTGCAGCACTCACCACCTGGGTCAGTCACTCTGACTACTCTTGCTTACTCAGTGTCTTACAGTGGCTGGTTGTTCCCTGCAACGACTTCATTCGACTCCAACACGTATTAAACACTAAGATGAGATAATACTAAGGATAAGAAAGCATGTAGGAATGATTGGACGACCTGATCATGTTGGAAAGGAAAAGTGAAGTACCAAGCCAGGCAGGGTGATGCCTACCTTGATACCAGTTCTCAGGAAGTCTAGGCGAAAGCGTCACAAGTTCTCAAGCCTGGGCTGCACAGCAAATTCAAGGCCAGCCTGGCCTGCAGAATGAGGCCTCGCCTCAAAAGAAAGAAAGAAAAAGGCAAGAAAGAGAGAAAGAAGAGTACTATGGTAGAAATGTGTCTGTCCTGAGGACAAAACGTGTCACCAAGTGTGTACAGTGCTGACCAGCCTGGACACTCCTGAATCTGAAGACACCAGTTTGGATTTGTGCATACTCTCCAGTGGCTAGGCTTGTGTTTGGCTTGTTCAGTCACAAGTTAACAGATAAATAACACCCTACTTTCTCAGAACAACCTGGGCCCCTTGGCAAAAGCTCCTACTTTAAAGAAAGAAGATTGATGTTTGGGAAAACTGCCCAGAAACTGACCTCAGCTAATAAATCACCAGTCAACTAACATGCATTGTTGAAGATCTGCTTTATATATGGACCTAGACATTGGGGAAAGGCAGAAAGCAAAGGAAATTCTTCCCCCAAAAGACTTTTTGATTAAGGGGGAAATTAAAGAAATAATTAGCTACTAGACTTTGATGTGCCCACCAGGGTGGCCCTTGCTTCTGGGATCCAGCACAGGTTAGAAAGTAAGTTATTTTCAATATCCTTCCCACTCAAATATTTACTCTCTGTGGGCCAAAAGGAGATCAATGTTCTGTGAAGGCCTTAAGCCGGACTGGCTAAAGAGCCAACTTTCAGCTGCCATGGTGGCACACATCCATAATCCCAGCACTGGGGAGGCCGAGGCAGAAAGATTACCTCAAATTCAAGGTCAGGCTGGGCTACATGCCAGAGTTCAAGGTCAGCCTGAACTATACAGTAAGATCCTGTCTCAGAAAACGAACAAAACATCTTTCAGTCTACATTGGTAGAGAGCTCGATACTTCTTTTCTAGAAAACTGCATCCTCAAGACCAATGAGGCCTTGGTCCCACCTCTGCTCTAAGGACTGTAGCCACCCCCTATTGCCTTAGCTCTTCCGCATACTTTTCATGAATTGGATCCTGATACATTCTGGAGCCCAAAGAATCTCACTTTGCTTCCCTTTCTGGGAACTGCAGTGCTGTGGCAGCCACTACTGCAGAGGACATGAGCCCCATGGGCACTCAGCTCCAGCAGTCCAGGCTGTCTCTGCCCTCTTTTCCTGTCCCACACAGGCTTTTCCTAGGACTCCGACTCTGAGAGCTTGGGACTCTGTGGGGTACAGAACAGGGGTGGGGTGGGGTGGAAAGTGCTTCATAGTTAAGAGGAGACTGTCTATCTGCCCGAAACACAGCCTGAGTGTCCCTTACTCAAAATGCTTCAGACCAGAAGTGTTTCAGATTTTTGGAATATTTGCATAATGGCAGCGGAGCCCAAATCTCAATATAAAATTCATTTATATTTCATATATATCCAATACATATAGCCTGAGGGCAATTTTATACAATATTTTAAATAATTTGGGGCATGAAACAGTTTCATGGTATGGAATTTTTGATTATGGTATCAGGTCAGCACTTCAAAAAGTTTCAGACTTTGTTTAGATGCTAGATTTTCTGATTAAGGATGCTCAAACTGTACTATTAAAGAGAAATGGGGAAAACATATATTGGCCAAAAGATAACAATGGAGTTATTCCTCTAAAACTTAGAAGGGCAGGAAATACTACCCCACATAACAGGGGCTCCAGCTGTTTTCAAACCGGACAGGGAAGGGGTTGCCTTCTCACTGCAACAAAGGCACGGGCTGGAGGTGTAGGTGAGTACCGTGGCGGGAAGCTTGCTTAGCATAAGCAAAGCCCTGGCTAGGATCCCCAGTCACGCAGAGGGAAAGAAAAAAAAAAGTGAAAGATAAAACAGCAAGACTTCCGGGAGACTCTCGCGCTTCACGTAACAAGGCGCATTAGAAAGCAGTCCAGCGTTACCGACCGGACCACAGTCCTGCCCAAGTCTCTGTCCCATTGTCTCACTAACCTATGAAAACCTTGACATCAGAATGTCTCATCAGGGCTGGCAGCCTGCGAGCGGATGACGTCAGAGAAGGGCCGGCCAAGAAAGGCCAGCAGATCTGGGAACTGCCTCTCCTTCCCCACCGCCGGGAATCTTTCCCAGATGCTGGGATGCACCGTCCCCGCTCACCCCTCCGCCGCCCGCTCTCCCACATCCCCTCCTATCACACACAGCTTGGTTCATTTTCAGGAAATTAGACCCGACCAGCAGAAGGAGGAAGAGGGGGGTGGAGGACACTCATACACATGCTGCCCAAACACTGCCTTAAAACAAAAGCCTCTTGAAATAATTAATCCAAGATCTGGCAGGAGCCTGCTCCCAAGAATGGACCCCCTCCCCACCAGCCAGCCTGTCCCACAAAGAAGGCCAGCTGCTTCCCTGTTCCCTCCAAGCGCCCTTCTCTAAACTCTCCAAGCCAAGCGTAAGAAAAAGGGATCCAGCCTCCAGGACCAGCGGGAGGGGTGCGCGGCGGTCAGAACCTAAGGCTCAGGACTCTCTCTCAGGTAGTTCAGACGAGAATTTCCGACCCAAGGGCAATCGGTATCTCTTGAGCGGCTAAAAAAGCCTCAGGTGAGCGAAGCAGACTTAGCAGCATCTCCCAGGCTGGGGCTGTGCGGCAGGGCAGGGGTGGGGATGCGGGCACCTCCTAGGCTCAGGAAGAGCCCCTAAGATCCTGCCAGACCAGCCCCGCGCCCCAAGGTTGGCCGGCACAGAGCTGTCTGCCAGGTTACAACAATTTAATAAAGCGCCAGTCTTTCATCTAGCGTCTTCCACAGGCTCAACGCCAGAGAAGAAAGGCGGCCACCCCCGCGCCCAGTCCCGCACGCTGCATTGTATACATATTTAAAATAGCCTGCGAAGTTTCCGGCCCGGGAACTTGAGCTCCCTCTAGGAGATCCCAGCCCGAGCGCGGATTTAATTCTCCTCCAACCACAACAAAGAACAGAGTTGGAGCGCACAAAGGCAGGGGAAACGCGTAGCAGAGCCGAACCGCCACACAAAGGCTGGGAACCCCTCAGCTCTCGCACCCCTGGCCTGCCATGCTGGGGGTCGCTGGGGTTGGACTTGGATCTTTTCAAATTCCGCGCTGTGCAGAGCCGCGGGGCGCCGCGACGCCCCCGCCACCGCCCCCCGCCCGGCCGCGGAGAGACCCGGGAAGCGCGGAACCAGCTTGTCCGACGCGCCCGCGCCCCGTCTCGGGCCCCCGGGACTCACCGTTACACCACTGGAACGGGTGCATCAAGGACTGCGCGGCGGGTTCCCTGGGGACGACGCGGGCGCGGCAGGGGTGCGCGCAGGAGGGGTCGGCGCCGAGAGCCACGGGCCCTTTTTCCACCAGCCCGACTCTCCTGAGCGGGGGGCTGTGGCGAGGCCGGCTCTCAGGGCAACAAAGAGGGGCGCAGAGGAAACAAACAACAGAAAGTCTCCCGGAGCAAAGAGCACCGCGGAGGACACGCGCGCAGGGCCGGGCCGGGGAGCCTCGGGGCGCGGGGGCGGCGCTCAGCCTCGGGGGCAGCAGGCTCGGGTCCGCGGCGCGTCGCGCTGAGCGGCGAAGAGCACTGCAGAGCGGGGAGCCGAGCAGCGCCGAGTCCCGAAACAGACCCGGCGGCGCACGCCCCCTCCCTAAGAAGGCCCCGCCCGAGCCCCGCCCCCGCCAGGGACCCGCCCCTGCCCCTGCCAGCGGCCAATGGGCGCCTCCTCTGAGCGCCCGAGTCGCAGCCGGGTCCCGCCTTCCCGGCCTCGGCCGACCCGGGCGCAAGGGGAGCGACGCCCCCGGGGCTGGCTGCCAGGACAGAAGAGCGATTCGTGCCACGTTGGTCCCCCGCCTCCCGGTCCTCCACGGTTAGCGTTTCCGTCGCCCCCGGAGGAGCCGGGCCTGGGGAAGCTGCGCATCGGCCCCCGGGCGAGGACTGGGTCCCGGGCCGCGGCGGCGGGGACGCGCAGGAATTAACAAAGTTGTCACTTCTGGCCCGCGCCTCGTTTTTCAGACAAGGAATTGAGGCAGAAGTTTAAAGCAGATGACTTGAGTTTTGCGGTCCTGGGGAGCAAAATCGACACCGGAAGCTGGATATGTCTTTGCCTCTAGGACGGGCTCTTGAGTGTGGCTCCGCGTAGGTTTTGAATGAACAATAGTTGAAAGACTGAATCTCTCCGTTCTCTGTCCAGTTCTCTGTATGGTTTCTGCCTGTTTTTCTTCTATCCACCTTCTGTTTTAAAAGGAAGTACTAAGCTGAGTGTGGAGGTGCACGCCTGTAAATCCCAGCACTCGAGGCTGAGGCAGGAGGATCTCTGCAATTCCAAGCCAGCCTGAGGCTACAGAGTGAGTTTAAAGCCAACCTTAATTACATAGCGAGACCCAGTCTCAATAAAAATAATAATATTAATAATGAAAAGTACTTGCCCGGAGCCCATTGCACACAGAGTGCGGTGGCACAGGAGCCCCACGGTGTCGCGAGAGACGGCGGGCTTCGGTTTTCCTGGGACTTCAGGGTGTGAGAACATCACCAAGTAAGCAAGCAAATGAGAGTCTCGAGGTGTACATACTATATAGTATCAAAGGTCTTGACTAACAGCACAGAACTGATGCCAATTCCCCCCACCCGGCCTCTGTCTGTGGGGAACTGGTTCCAGGAATCCCAGGGATACACAAACCTTCACATGCACAAGGCCCTCACATGAATGACTTGGTGTGGTATACCCCTCTTTACTTCATCTCCCCCCCAAATATCTGCATAACCATGAATACAGAGAGACAGTTTATTGTATAGTGTAACAATTGCTTGACTTAATTGTTTTTCTTTTTGAGCTAGTCTGGGGTGGCATAGGAACACATTTAACTCGTCCTGTTTCTTACTGGGCAACTTGAGACAAGAATCTCTCTGATGATAGGCACGTGACATTTGCAGATACCCAGGCATAAGCTGAGAGATTCTGACTTGGTAGTTACAAGGTGAGCCCCCAAATCTCCCTTTGGGTGTTCCTTGTCCTCTCAAATTCACATGTAACGGAGAGGAACAGCAGCCTGATTCTCCCCGGTAGATCATTTCTGCTGTGTAATTATTCTCTCCAATATACCATTTCCCCAGAGTGCCCCCCTCCCCACATATTTTGCTGTTCCCCAGGGATGGGCTTCAAAACGTCCCCGCTCCTGCCTCACCCTCTGAAGTGGCTGGGATCATAGACGTGCACCGCTGCTCCTGCCAGAGCTATCTTTCTAAAATATAAATCTGAAGACAAACTTGCTTTACTGAATGACTTTTGCTGGCTTCTGGTGTTAACAGCATCAAGGGTGGCGTTCAGAACATTTCAGTCTAGCCTTTGCCAGTCGTCCCAGTCCTCTCTCGCCCCACGCTCTGTTCAGCCATCACAAAGCTGTCCCTTGTTGTCTTTGTTCCTTGTATATAGTATATTCTTTCTGGACTGTAACTTTGTGTGTGCTGTTTCTTCTGTTTGGAATGCCCATTCTCCTTTTGGGTCTGACAAACCTTTTGTAGGTCAGCTAAAAACTTGCCATTTCTGGGGCTCACTGCTGTTACCTTCCTCTCTCCATATCCATTTGAACATTGCATGAACAAGGTAACATGTTACAGGATTTTAAAGATAGTCATGTGATTTCCTGTGTGACACCTTCAGGAGCCCCTCCTCTTGGGAGAGATTTCGAGGATGTGGACCAATTTTGTAGTTCAATAAATTCCTTGTAGTTTATGCTTGGGTATTCCTGCATACAAATAACCATGCACTTTCAGCTATATTCTAAGGAGAGTATACAGGCTTAAACACTATAGACAATGTTCTGCGTGATTCCAAAAATGTGACACTTTGGGAAAGGCAAAAATATGAAAACAGGAAGAAGATTAGTGGTTGCTAGGGGCTATTTATACCAGTCATGACTAGGTAGAGCACAGAGGATTTGTAGAACTGTGAAACTCCACATGATGCTGCAATAATGGATATATATCATTATATATTTTTCTAAACCCATGAAATGTACCACATCAAGAGGAACTCTAATGTAACTATGGACTTGAATGATACTGACATGTTCATTAGTTATAACAAATGCACCGCTTTGATGGGGCCCTGGATAGCAGGGGCAGGTCAGCGTGTGTGGGAACAAGAGGTGGACGGAATTCCCTGTATCCTCCTCCTGATTATGGTGTGAACCTAAGACTAACCCAGTAAAATGTAGTCTATTAAATTTAAAAAAGTGTGACTCATGGTTACTTACATGGTTTTTCCTATTCACTGGTTCAGAGTGAAGTGTGATGCTCAATATAGGTAATACTAAGGCTTTCTGGCTAAGTGCCTCAAGTGCCAAACTGTGAAAGGGGAAAAATACTTGAAAGAGAAATGTACGGGATTTGTGGAAGATCTTCCCACCCCTCTCCCCTTTATGCTAAAAAGAGCCTGCACGGGCAGACACCGAGAAGGTAGGAATTGTGGTGCTTTTACTGCGGGAGAGCTGGTCAGTCAGGATGATGGACATTTCAGGTCACAACTATATGAACCATAACTATTGTCACTGGACAGAATGTTATGTAATAATTTATATTTTATGCCTGACATTTCAAGCATCCAGCAAATGTTCCCGGAGCACTAAAAAAGATAGCAGTTTGGAAAAAATGACTGTGTCCCTTCCCAACGGTCCAACCTCATCCCTTGAGGCCAGAGCGCCTCACATGATGGCTTGGCTTGGGAGATAGAAGGTTGGAGGAAGGGCTTCAGTCTTGGGCATCTTGGAAAAGGATAGTTCAGTCTCAGTATGTAGACTGGAGGACACTATTGAAGACGATTTGATTTCTCGCGTCACAGTGACCCCGTCTTGATTATGCTCCCTCACCGCCTTCAGTGAGATGATGGCTCCACACCCATCGTCTAGGGAGTCAGGATGACAAGATTCGGGGATTTTTTGTTGAAAAAGAAACTGAAACAAGTAAAAATGATGGGTTACATGTTTAGAGCCACTTGAGAGAGCTGAAGAAGAGTTTTATTTTTATAGAGTCCTGTTTATAAATCTTCCACAGAAAGCGGTCCAAGTAATGCTGACCCTCCAGACAAATTTAAGGAGGGAACGGAGGTCTGCTACCCCACTCCAACCTTCTCTCACGCGCCCAACAGGCCTCTCCTCCTAAGGCCTTTGAAAACATGAAAGAAACCATTTGGGGAGAGACGCCAAGTCTGAGGAGGAACATGGGGTGGAGGCTTGGGTTACTCCATTCCTTTCAGGAAGGGACTTTTCCAGGGGCCTCTGAATCCATCTGTAACGTGTGGAAGCTAAGGCTCACCATAACTGATGCTAGAAAATGCTAATTATCCCTAAGTAAACATGTCATGCTTCAAAAATAGACAAATTGTTGTAGTATTTTCATCGTCAGAAGAGTTTTTGTCAAAGAGCATGTAATTTTTTGAGGGGGTCGAGAGTTGCTCATTGTACATTGGGGTAATGGGCCCCTTTTCTCCTCCCTCCCTCCCTTCCTTTCTTCACTGGTGCTGTTCATGTTAAGCACATGCTGTACCACTGAGCTACACACCCAAACCCCTTTACTGGTCTTATTCTGAAAAGCTCTGGCCCTCCTCCGTCCAGATATTCTGGTGCTCTCCACACTTGGACACTTTCAGGGCATCGGTATAATTCTGCGCAGCAGATGCTCACAGCCTCTTCAGCAATGCCCCCAAGTCCTGGCCTGTGGCTACCCTGACTTGTGTGACAGCAATTTCCCCATCCCTTTCACAGGGGTCCAACATACAAGGGAAGTCCGGCAGGAGACAGAGCCATTGGTGTGATTCAGAAGGAAAATCTTTTCTCTCTTGAGGTTGGCCACTTCCATTATGGTATCAGGGCCCTTCCCTAAATACCTCTTCAAGCAAACCCTGATGTTTTTCTTAAGTATCCAAGAAGGTTGAGAGGGAAGAGGAGATAAAGGTTCTGGCTAACCTGGTTGCTGAGACTTCTACATAGTCTTCCAGGGTTTTTAACTTTCTAGAAGGAAACAAATACTCCAGGGCAGAGATGAACCATGTACTAGGGGTGGAGTCTTAAGGACAGAGTGAAGGACGGAAAAGACCCTTTACCCCCCCCCCCACTATGTGCCAAGCCCATAGCCCAGTGCTTTGCATGGATTCATTTATACCTCATTACAACACTTGAGGGATTATTGGTTTTTTAATTTTTCCTATAAGGCAGATCTGAAATCCAGGAAGGATAGATCTTGACATAAATCGTATAACTCAAAAGTTGGCACCAAAATTCCAACGAATGTTGGTTTCTTTGCACAAAGCATGCTGTGTCCTGAACACTAGCCCAGGTGCTTGAGGAAGGGTCTGAAGCTTGGCATGGTCTGAGGTAACCGAGCCTTAGTCCCCTCACGAGCACATTCCAGGAGTCAAATTCACTACACTGGGTTGTATGAAGGACAGAATGTTTGAAAGACGCTTGACACGTGTGAGACACAAACAGCCCCCAGTTGTGTCAGTTACTGCTGTCCTTGAACTGTGTCATAAAGCACCGCGGCTCAGAAGATGACTGGGGCCAGGAGTCAGTATACTGTATTAATTAGGGTGCAGGTTAGACCAGTGAAAAGGTCGGGAAAATAGGTCCAAAAATTCTTAGCTGGGACTGATGCAACTCACCTGTAGTCTCAGCCTACTTGGGAGGCTGAAGCAGGAGGATTGCACGAGCCCACATATTTGAAACCAGTCTGGGCGAATAGAATGTGTGTGAAAGGCAAAAATAAAAACAAAACAACTCTGATCTGCCTCCCTTTAAGAAGTGAAGCCTGGTTCCCAGCTGGTTGAGTTTGGGCTGGACTTGATTATTCTTATAGCAAACAGAATAAAGCACAAGTGGCAGGGCTAGACTTTGAAGAATGGATCATGAAAATGCACTTCCGTTTCCTTCCTCGATCACTCTTCCTCTTAGGCCTTTCATTCTGGGGGAAGCCAGTACATGCCATGCTCACAGCTACTTGCAGATAAGTGTATGGAGAGGCCATGTGGTAGGACCAGAGGGCACTGGTGACAGCCACGGGAATGAGCTTGGGAGTGGATATTCTAGCCCTGCAGCCCTGGCCAAGCTTTTGGATGGTGGCAAGCCCTGCCCTGAGCTGGCCACAATCTCACCAGAGACCAAGAGACAGAAGTAGGGCTACATTGCTCTTGAGGTCCTGACCTAAAAAATGTAAGATGATAATAGATATTCATTGTTTTAAGCCACTGAGATTTGAAGTAATTTGTTATTTAGCAATAGATAAATAATATAGCTGCTATAAAAAAGAGACAAATATACTGAGTGCTCAAACAGTGAGGTGGTTTACTTTCCACCATAAACACTGCACAGACTCTGGAAGGTGCAGGGAGTGGATGTAGTTCTGCTTTGTGAGGCCATCTGGGGACCCAGGCTCCTTCTCTTCTTGGGTGTGTCCTAAGACATTTCCTTTTCTCATCCCGTAAGAGCTGGCTTGTTAATTTATCGTATGTTCCATCTCAAAGGAAGGGTTCAAAAGAAGGGATAGCCTTTTGCTTATAAGCGATAGACCAGTACTTCTGATCACTTTCCGCTGGTGAGAAGTTAGTCCCCGGGTCACATTTCTCTGAAGAACTTTGGTTTGTCTTCTCTGGCTGAATAGTGATGCGGTGGGTTCGAGCTCAGGGCGGCTGATTAATAAAAGGAGGAGTGCAGAGTGGCCTTAAGTGGAGGCCCACAGTCTCGCCCTGCTTGGGACCTGCTTTGGGACCTACCTCAGTGCCCTCCACCAACTCCCCTCTCTCTGGCTCAGTGCTTTCATTTCTGAGGTGCAGGACGGGAAGCTGGGCATGGTGACCCGCGCTGTAATCACAGCTACCTGAGCGTCTGAAGCAGGAGGATGGCACGTTCTAGCCCAGCTGCGCAAGGTAATGATTTTCTGAGACCTTGTCTCAAAATTAAACAAACAAGCAAACAAATGGGCCAACTAAAAGTAACAACAAGCCAGGGTGTAGCTTAGTGTGAAGGCCCTGGGCTCAATCCCCAGTGCAAGAGAAAGAAAGAAAGGGAGGAAGACAAAAGAAAGAGAGAAAGAAGGAAAGAAAGGAAGAACGAGGGAGGATTTTAATGACTTTCTCATTGGCACACAATACCTGACAGCTGTAATTTAAAGAAGGAAAGGTTTATTTTGGCTCACAGTGTGTAGAGGTTTTAGTCTACAGTTGGCTGGCTCCAAGGCAGGGCAGCCTGGCAGAGAGGCGTGGCAGAGGAGACAGCTCATGGCATAGAAGCAAGAACCAGAGAGAGACAAGTGAGGGAGGGAGACAGACCCTCTCAGGCCCAGCCCCCATGACTCACCTCCTCCAAACAGGCTTAGCTATAAACTAATCAGTTTTAGCTATAAACTCATCAGTGGACTAAGCCACTGATACGTATCACACTCCAGGGACCAATCACCTCCCCAAAGCCCCGCCTATGAGTGCCTGAGGCTTGGGGGGCACCTAGATATAAACCATAACGGAAAGGAGGAAACCCCAACAGTCATTACTTTATTATGTACACACACCTACTAAGATAACATCTGTGTCAGCATGAGGGGTTGCACCCAGGGCTTTCCCACTGAGCCACATTCCCAGCCTCTCTTCTTCTCCTTCTCCTTCTTCTCTTTTACTTCTTAATTTTGATATTTTACTTTTTATGTCCGCTAAACTGCTAAGTTACTCAAGCTGGGCTCATACTGGTGACCCTGCCTCACCTCTAGACTGTTGGGATTACAGGCGCATGCCAGCACACCCGCTCTCAAACTAATTTTTTCAGCATAATCTTTTTATATAGTAATCTTTTAAAACAAACTACAGGCTGAAGATATACCTCAGCGGTAGGGCATGTACTTAGCATGCATGCGGCCCTGGGGTCCATCCCAAGCACCAAAGGTGAAACCCTGCTTGTGCATAAAATAAAAATAGAGTTGATACATAAATAACTGAAAAGTTTCTTTCTCTGTCTTCCTTTCTCATCAGTGGACCCAGTGAAAGATATTTGATATAGTAGGGCTCAGGGTTGGGGGTTTGATCCCCAGCGCTGCACTGCAAACAAACAAACAAAACTCATCTGCATGCTAAGAATACAAATAAGAACAGATATATTAAATTGTAACACACAGTGACCATCTAATAGCCCCAACTTCCATGTCATGGAGCTTATCTGCGGATATTGAGTTAAATTCCCTTGTTTTTATCAGGTGGGGACACAAGTCATGTGATGGAAAGCACAAGGCTTTTGGACCGATGTTCATTCCAGACTGTCGTCTTATTGTACCACCTTCTCAAAGTGCAGTCAGTTGAAAAGGGAAGCATCACGTTTACAGATTTGTTCTGAAATATTTGCCAAAGTTTTGGTAGTATTTTTGATAAAGGTAATTGTCTTCAGCACAAGTTAAAAAAAGAAAAAGAAAAACAAAGGAACAACAACAGCAACACCAACAAAAAACACAACAGGACATTCTCCCGGGGTGCTTCAAGCTGAGGCATTGCTGAGGGTTTGCTCATTCACCTGTGTGAACAAGCTCGGTGGGTCCCAGCCTCACGCTTGGCAGGGGCAGCTCTGTAGCCGGCAAGTACTGCGGAGGAAAATGGAGGGAACCTGGCCTGTGAGGCCCAGCCTCGCTGTGTTCCCTTTGCCCCTCACTAACAAATCTTGCGGCATCTCTCCTTTCCTGAGGCAAGGGAGGGTCCCTCCTTGGAGCAGGGGCCAAATGAGGTGTGGCCGGGCTGGAATGTCGATTGGCCACCATCGATCTGGACACTCCTGCAGCCCAACCTGTCTCCATGTCAGGTTAATGTTTTTACCAACTCTCTGGCCATGTCCTCACCAAGGCCACTATTGGTTGTTGGTCTCAACTGGGATTAGGAGTGCCAGCTCTGTCAAGACTATAACTGAGAATCTGGACTTGCCCAGTCTTAACCCAGTTTGTGAACAAACCCCAGGGTCAGAGAGGAGGGGCCTGACGTAATCTCTGTGGCTCTGAAAACATAAGCTCTGCCAGGGAAAGTTACCAAGGCGGAAAGTGGAGGTTCTCGTCTTTTACTGTGCGGACCAGCAGAACCTGGAGCAGGACCTGAAACCCCACTGCTCTTCCCGGCTTCCCGGGGCTGGGCTCGGCCCTTCCCACCTGCTTCCCACTTCCTTCCTGAGAGACTCTCTGTGTCAGCCACCTTCTGACTGGCTCCACAGGCCACATGGGGATTTGGCTGGAGACTTAAGTCACCCACTGCTCACAGACTAAGAGCATTCCCAGAACGGCTGGGGCTGTGGCGCTGTGGAAGAAAGTCAGGGAGACAGCTGGGCTGGGCGTCTCAGGATCAGGAATGGCTTGTACGTCTGGGTAAGGCCCCAGGACATAGCATGGCTGGGGCTGATTTACAGCATGGGTCACGGGCAAGCGGTCTTAAAGACTGAAGCAGGTCTTGGGTATGAAAATAGAGAGAAGCCTGGCCTGGTGGTAGACATCTCCCAGTACTCCGGCAGGCTGACGCTGGAGTACAGCAAGTTCAAGCCCAGCCCGAACAACTTAGTGAGACCCTCCTTCAAAAATTAACAACAACAGACTGAGAGTGTAGCTCAGTGTGTGAGCTCTGGGTTCTATCTCTAATACTAAAAACAAAAACCAAAGCCTCGGAGAAGGGTAGCACTGGTTTGGAGAGTGGACCCAGAACTCTAATGAGGCGGCCTCCGTTCCCACGGCTCTGTGAAGAGTGGCGCTCATCCTCTCTTTCAGCATTTTTAGTTGTTCGCTCTTTGAGACAAGGTCTCGCTGGGTAAGTCCAGGCCAGCCTTGAACTTGCTGTGGAGCTCAGGACGGCCTTGAAGTCAGGATCCTCCTATCTCAGCCTCCAGAGTATAGGAGCCCATCACGTCTGGGCCTCTTTTGACTTTATAGGAGACACCGGAAGGCATGTGATAGTGGTTTGGTAGACAGCTTTCCGTCTGCAGCATTCTGGCACAATAATAAAATAGCCGCCGGAGGCAGGTTTGGTTCCAGGATGCGGGGGACCACGGGTCGGGGCCCTGCTCCCTGTACTCCTGCATTACCAGCTCTCCATTTTCAGGCCTGACAGAGATCAGCCCTGGCATTTCCAGCCAGCACCTGGATTTCCACATGGACAGGCCTTCGTCAAGGGACCTGAATGAGCTGTTTCCTCTGGCGGTTGAAACAATTATTCGTGGCTTAAGCAACATGCAGTTAGTGCTCCGCAGTTGGGTGGGTCGGAAGTCTGGGAGAGATCTCACATGGGGCACTGTCCTCGGGGATGATTTCTCTACCGAGGCTTCAGGAGAGAACCCTGTTCTTACCCTTCCTGTCTTCTGGAAGCTGCCCGCATCCCTTGGCGCCTGGCCCTGTCCTCGGTAGTCAGCAGCCTGTCTGGCTGTTCTCACACCAAGTCTGTCGCCACAGAAAAGGCTCTGCCTTTTCAAGGGTTCATTTTCTTGGCCCACTCAGACACCCCAGAGTTGATCTCTCCAGCATAAGAGCCTGGTTGGATGGAGTCTGTTCTCTGAGCTGGAGGGGCTTTGGGAGGAGCAAAAGGGCAATGTGAGCTCACTGGTGCTGTGCTGGACCAGGATTCAGGTCGCTCTCCTGGGATGCTGCTTAGCTTCCTCAGCGTGGAGTTGTTAGTGAGCACGAGCCTGACCTCTGCCCCTCCCTAGGCCCACTGCCCTTCCAGGGCTTTCTGTCCACCATCCGCCCTCCTGCCGTTACACAGTCCGCAGCAGCGCGGCCCGGCCAGTGGGCCCCAGCGGAGGCCAAGCTGTGCGGGCCGTTGATCTTGGTGGTTCAGCCTCCCAGCCTGTGAGCAGCACAAACTTCTTTTCTTTGTAAGTACCAGCATCACCCTACTTTGTTATAGCAACAGGAAATAGGCCAATACATCAGGAGAGGTGGCGCAGTGAGGTTCCAGGGGTTGGGCTGTGAACAGTTCCCTGAACCCTTTGGATGTTTTACCTCCTACCCTCCCCGAAAGTTCTGAGGGGCAGCATCCTCCTTGGCCAACAAGGTTCGTCTTCCCTATTACCTCCCCAGCTCTTCGATTTGAGTTTCCTTCCTTCCTACTCTTCCCATTCCTCCTTCATCTCTTCCTCCTCTTCCTTTCTTCTTGCTTTCTTCTCCTTCTCCTTCCTCTCCTCCTCCTTCTTCTTGTTCGTTTTTTTTTTTTTTTTTGCAGTGTAGAGGGTGAAACCTGGGGCCTTACTTGTACCGGGCCAGTTCCTATCACAGGCACTGCACCCCAGCCCCAACTTCCCTTTCCCTTCGGGGCTCTCTTTCTAGCAGGGCCCTGGGGTGCAGCAGCGGGGCGCCCTCTGGAGCCGAGTAATTCTGAGCCGCCTCCTGTCTGGTTCCAGCTCTGCCTGGGTGTGCTCAGAAGCAGCACTTTCTCTCTGCTGCTGCTGCCACTCCCGGTGGGGACTACCCCGCTGGGATTAGGCCTTCGGAGGATGGGGCACACATTCCTTCCCTCCCCAGAGACAGCCCAGGCTCTAGGGCTTGAGCCAACACTGCAGAGTTGGGGTTGGGGGCAGAGGGGGAGGAGAGTGTCATGACTGACTTGGAGCCCTGTTCCGCAGTTCAGCAGGAGGTGCAAGCTGCAGCTAAGAGTCAATTTCTTCCCTTAGTTTCCTGGTCCCTTGCCTGGCTTCAAACGGTCCACTGCCCAAGAATAGGATGGGGGGACCGGGACCCTGAGTTTCACTTTTGGGAGGAGAGAGCAGGGCCCACCTGTGACAGGTGTCATCCTGCATTGGCTCGGAGGGTGGGACTGAATCTACATGTGCGATGACCAGGCTGTGGGCTCCCTCTGAAACATGCAGGTGCCTTTAGAAAAGTTGAACGCTCTAGAAAAGACAGAAATCCTCAGTTCACTTTATTTCCAGATATTGAAAATCAAATCAGGAAGTGTGAGTCGGTAGGTCTGAGGGTTTAGAGGGATTGCTCTGTGGCAGTTCCTCCTCTTCCCACACCTGACACACAACACACACACACACACACACACACACACACACACACACACACAAGCGCACTGGTCAGCGATGGAGGTGGAAGCAAAGCAGAGTAGAATGATGGTTAAACACAGACCTAGAGCCAGAGAACCCAGATTTAAATTTTCCCTCTTCCACTTACTATTTGTGTGTCTTTGGGCAAATTAGTTAAGCTCAATTTCTGTTCCTAAACAATCACAATTACACAAGGTTTTCATGAAAATGAAATGAATATTCTGTAAAGACGTGAGTTCCTGGATATGACTATAATATGGCTTTGTTAAATAATAAAAATATATAATCTATTATATGGAGATAATGTGGATGCCATTATTTTTTGGGCAAGGATACTTTAGGAGCCATATTTCCCTCCTGGAAGTTGGAATTAAATTCTCAAATTATTCATCATGAAAAAAATTTGGGCACATTTGAACTGCACAAATATAGTTGTGGCTGTTTGGATACACTCGGAGTGATACTCTTTCTAGGGCAAAACAGAGGAGGTGACAATCCACTGTCTTCTGCTCTGATCCAGCGGCAGTTAGTCCTTCTGAGGGCGCGAATTATTTCTGATTTCTGGGTTCTCTTCTCTTCACTGTGCTGGGGATGACTCCAGAAGCGCTCACCCACTGAGCCACACCACCAGCCCCACGTCTATTTTTGATCAAGCTGGACATTGTGTTGCTATCTTCTGAGGCAAATCAGCAAAGATTAAAAGAGAAAGAAAATTACCCCGCCCCTCCCCCACGCCTCAATACTGCACCAGCAACAACTCGAAGTCATAAACGGAGGACATTTAGGGCTGGGCTAGATTTAGATTGTCCCATCAGACTGGGGACTTCTAAAACTACAGCAATGTTAGGCAAGTGCTTGACCAGTAAACTACATCCCCAGCCCTTTGTATTTTGAGACAAGGTCTCACCAAGTGGCTCAGGCTGGCCTTGAACTTTGCAACTCTCCTGCCTCAGACTTCCTAGTAGCTAGGTTTGCAGGCATGTGTCCCCATGCCGGGTTAGATGTGGACTTGACAGAGAAATCAGGTTAGCTTTTAAAAACTAAAATTATTGAAGCATCTAAACTCGTGAATAAAGGTGTATTATAAGTTTCGGCCACGGATGTGCACGCAGTCAGGGCAACAGTGAATGCAGACCTCAAATTTTTGGTCCTCTGCTTCCCCCTTGTGGACTCGCTGGAAATAACCGCTCAAGATTCCCGGAGGCTGCGTAGGAACCGGTGGTGGTGGTGGGAGGTGTGCCAGGTGGCAGAGGCTTACTTATCGCTGACACGAGGGGGTCAGGAATGACCGCTATGCTAAGCAAGGCTGGGATTTCCAGGAGAGAGAGCTAGTACTCTTTCAATCTGTTAATGACATCAAACGCTCTCTTCCAGTGTCTTTATTTTTTGTCCAGATACCAACAACACCTGCCAGTTACGCACCTCTGCGATACTTCTGACCAACAGCAGCATCCACGGCGCTGCGCCAGCCCGCACACACCTGCTCATCCCGTGCTTGCTGTCGCAAGTCTGTGGCGAATCTCCCTCACAGCTTTTCACATCGCCTAGGCTGTCTGTCTCTACGCTATGGTCTGCAAAGAACCCCACACCACCACATTTGTGCAGCGGCATCTGGGACTCCCTGCGTGGGCACAGGACAGAGCTAGCCCTTTTGTTTTTGTAAGGGAAAGAGGAGAACACCTGGACACAAAGAGGGGAGGGGACTGCGTGTCCCTGGGAACACCCTTCTACCTGCAGCCTGGCTCCTCCTTCCCTGGTCAGCACCCCTGGGCACCTGCTCCCCACACCGCCCACCTTCACCTCTCCTACTCTCGCAGAGGGCAGCAGCGGCAGCCTGGGGCTGAGCCCCTGGAGAGGATGGGCTCCTTGGGCTTTCTGCTACCCACTGCCTGGGCCTTTCGTCTCCAGGTGGATCCAGGGATCCACCTGGGCCCAGCCTGACCTCCCAGCCCCTCCGCTCAGGCCTCCAGCCCCTGCCGCAGCCTGCGGTCCAGGGCCAGGAGTTGCCTCAAGAAGCCCCGGTTGGGGATGATGCCTCGGTGGTCCTTGACTTTCCTGATGGCCTCCACCAGGGTCAAGCGGTGGTACAGCATGAGGTAGGCGAGCACCAGCGTGGCGGATCGGCTCACTCCCACGGCGCAGTGCACCAGGATCTTGCCTGTGGCGGGGAGACACAAGGAGATGGGGGGAGACTGTGGTGTGTGGCAGGAGGCCGGCGAGGGTGACAGGGACAGGTGGGCAGGGAGACAGGGAAGCGGAGATGAGCGGACAGTGGTGGAGGTGGGGGTTTAAGAACGCAGGTCTGGGTTGGAGATGGCTCGGGGTTGGACTTAGCTTAGCACAGGCAGGGACCTGGCCAGGTAATCCCCAGGCTGGGGCATTAAATGATGTGGATTCCTGACAAATGAGCAGCCTCGGCAGGACGGGGCACAGAGGGCATCAGCAGCTCGGGGTACCGAGCCTGGAAAGGGCTGAGGGGAGAGACTGATCACCAAGTCCGACTGAGGTTTGAATAGAGCAGGGTGCCGGCGGGCATCTTGAAGCGTATCAACCGGAAACACCCTGTGTTGAGCCTGAGCTTTCTTCGGTCTTCCCCACCCTTTTTGCTGATTTTCTGTTGTTTTGAAATAGGGTCTCCATGGGTTGCTCAGGCTGGTCCAGAAAACCTGGCCTTAAGCAGCCCTCCTGCTCCAGCCTCCTGACCGGGCCTCAGGCGTTGCCACCACGCCTGGCTCCCTCAGCCTTCTGTCGCCTTTCCCTCGGCCGCTGAATGTATTCTTTATTTACACGTACAGTCATCCCTTGGCATCCGAGATGGGGGGGTTCCAGGACCCTTCGTAGATGCCCAAACCCACGGATCCTCAGTCCCTTCCACCACGGCACTGTATTTGCACTTGACATTCGCGCATCCTCCTGTACCCTTTGTCATTCCGAGGTTACTTAGGACACCAGACAACAAGAGCTACGACAGCTGTTGTCCTGTATTGTCCAGGGAACAAGGGCAAGAAATAAAACGTCTGCACAGGCTCAGTTCAGAGTTCTTTTTCCGTATCTTTCCAATCTATGGCTGGATGAATGCATGAATTCAGAACCCAAGAATACAGAGGGCCCACTGCATCTTTTTTCCTGATGACTAAAGTATTTTTCATCATGCTTAATAATTGGAAAGTGTTGAAATAATTAAAAAAGTTTGAAGAACCTCAGGGCCCACAATCTCACCACCTGGGTGCAACTGCCACTCTTAACACTTCTCATGATGTCCATGCTTGTCTTTGTTGGTTTTCCTTTTTGAGACAGGGTCTGGCTATGTAGTTCAGGTTGGCCTCGAATCAGAGGCCACCTTCCTGCCTCAGCCTCTCAAGTTCTGGGATTACAGGCATGCACCACCATGCCCGGTATTCTTGTCTTTTTTGTATGGTCTTGAAATAAAAATTATCAAGAGAATAGGTGCATTCTGCCACAGCGCTGCCCTCTCTCCCGCCTCAGCCCGGCCTCTGAGCCCCGCCCTCCTCCTCCTACCTCCCGGCTGGCTCAGCGCCCGGTGGATGAAGTCAGCAGCTGTGTGGAAGTGGATACTCATGTCAAACGCTGGCGAGTCATGGGCCTCCACGCCCAGGTAGCGGATCCCCAGCCCCTCATAGGCCTCGGGGATGCCCCGCCACCTGCTGTGCGAGGCATTGAGGACGTGGGTGATGCCCAGACGGCGCAGCTCGCGACGATTGTTGGCTATGTCCCTGTGGAGAGAGGAGGGCGTTGCTGAGGTGCTGTCACTGAGCTCCAAAGGAGGCAGGCGGAGGATGACTTGGACCTTCTGTTCTCTTGTTCTGTAGTACTGGGGATTGAACCTGGGACCTCTGCACTGAGCTACACTCTGGCTTTTGTTATTATTTTAAATTTTGAGACCAGGTCTCACTAAGTGTTTAAGTTACCCAGGCTAGGCTTGAGCCTGGGATCTTCCTGCCTCAGCTTCTCAGAGCACTGGGAGTCCAGGTGTTCGCCACTGTGCTTGGCTTATGATTTGGACTCTTTTCCTATGAGCGGTGGTGGAGAGCACTGAGGCTCTTCTCTGGATGAGGGAAGACTGAATGTACAGGTGGAAATGGCCATGGGAAAATGTCGGAGCACTCCGAGGAAGCAAGGTTTTATTAAACTCCTTAAATGCAGAGCTGTAAAGGCAGAACTAAGATCAAAGGATCAAAGCCACAGGGAAACACAGCTCAGTCTCATGCACAGGAGTCCCATCGACAGTGGAATCTTGTTGAAGAAAGACTGGATCGCCTCGGAGAGATTCTCCTGTTGCTGCTGTTTAAGCAGAGAGGAGTCTGATGTGAAGCTGTGGGGGCTGCAGCAGGGTCGGGCATGGGCGCAGGAGGCGCCTGATCTGCCCACAGCTGACATATCCCTGCTAAGGCTGGGGGTGGGGCTCAGTAGGACAGTGCATGGCCTCCATCTCTAGTAACAGCAACAAGAAAGTAAAACGTTAAAGTGGTGTTCAATGCCTCTGTGAATCTTGAGATTATGTTTCTAATACTTCTTTCCACACCTAATTCCCCTGTTACTTTATGCTCGCCTTCACATCTTCTGTTTTGCCAGTTTTTCTATGGCTCACTCCAATCTCTTGTATAAGGTCACCTCCAAGTGGCCATCCAGCCCCTGCCTGAGAGCACCGGCAGACACCCTCAGGCACCGTGGTTGTAGTCAGCACCCACTCTGTCTCCTGCAGGAGGAGAGCACTAAACTTGGCCTTCCAGGAGTGCTGGGTGTGCCGCTCACAACCTGCGTGACCCTGGGCCAGTCACGCCTCAGAGCTTCAGCTTCCGTAGCTGTGATGGGGGGACAGTGGTGCCTGCCTTGCCAGGCTGCTGGGGAGCTCAAGAGGGAAAATGCATGTGACACACCCCTTGCGCAGGGTAAAGCCCTGTGGGGATAAGTGGCATTATGCTTCCTTTGAGGCCCTCCTTCCCTGGACTCCGGCTTTGCATTTTTCAGACCCAGTGGGCTGTATGGTCTCCAGAGAAGCCCCAGCAGGTGCCCGCCTGGTCTTTTGTCTCCCAGTAATGGCCTTTTCTCAAAGCCACAGGACACCAGCTGGAAGGTCAGAGAAGTCACCCACTGTGCTTGGCTGGCAGGTAGTGCTGGCCTGCAGTGCTCAACATCTGCTATACGGGTAACTATTCCTTGAACAGTTTTTCTGTCCAGAGTTGAGCCTTTCAATAACCCTGTCCAAATGCCCCCAAAGCCCCGGCCTCTCCTCTCTGCCCATGCACCCCTCCCTTCAATGCCAGTGTCTGTCTGCCATCCTTCTGCATGCGCGCGCGCGCACACACACACACACACACACACACACATCTGCACACACAGAGTCACAATCCCAGTCTAGTGGGTACCTACTGGTCTCCAAGGTAGAGGCCCGGCCAGACCTCGTCAGCGTGGTTACAGGCAGTCTTGCCTGTGTATAGGAGCCGCTCCAGCTCAAAGACATTGAGGAAGGGATGCTGCACGGGTGGCATGTCCTCCAGGCTCCCTCTGGTGCGAACAGGGGACCTTGAGCTACTCCTGGAGAAGCGGGCCATGAACGTCATGGAGGCCCACAGCCAGTTCCCGGGGCACATTGTAGGGCAGGAAGAACTGGGGCAGCTGCGGGTGGCTGCGAGGGTGATGGAGTTGGGCACCAGGTGAGCGCTGCTGGGAGAAGAAGGGGTGTGAGACACAAGCCGCAAGTCCAGACAGCTGCTCCTCTTCCCGCCTGCTGGGCTGGACTGGGCCCCGGGAGAGGGTGCTTGGGGCGGAGGAGCCTGGGCTGGCCCCTGGGGTGCTCCAGGATTGCTCTCTCCACGTGTCCACAGCTCCTCTAGCCGATCTCTTTGGCTCTGCCACTCGAGGAGGTGGGAGCGTCACATGTCCTTGTTTATGGGAACAGGAGCTGCCCAGCTGCTGGGTTTCTGCTCCACCCCCACTGCTAGAGCCCCTGCGTGTGCGCGCGCGCGCGCACACACACACGCACGCAGGCACGCGCACACACACACACACACACACACACACACACACATGCACGCACGCACACACAGTCATTTGGGGGCCTGTGCACACCCCTGGGGCCCTTGCCAGCTTGAATTTGCATCTTATCTTCCGTGGGGTCTAGGCAGAGACGTAGGGAGCTGGGCTGGGGACTGAGGTGGCTTTGGGCTTGTCCGGGGGAATGAGCAGGAAGGTCACCGCAGCTGAGCCCAGACACTTGCCAGGCCGGCCTCCCCAGCGCCGGGGATGGAGCACTGTGACCCGCGCCTGACCTGCGCGCTAAGTGATCCAGCTGGCATGGGAGTGAGTGGAGAGCAGTAACAAAGGAGAAGAATAAGTTTGGGAAAAATATTCGCCAAACGCAAGCTGGTGGAAGAAGGCCCAGTCTGTGTGCACAGCAGGTAAAAGGTGTTCTTTCGCTCAAAGCTCACCTCTCAGGCGAGAATTCTGAGTTAAAGCCAAGGTGGAGCGTGTGGCAGGGAGGGACGGCTCCGGCCAGGGTGGCCGAAGGAGAAGGAGAAAGGAGGGCCC
Organism: Dinomys branickii; assembly: GCA_004027595.1. Lineage (NCBI taxonomy): Eukaryota > Metazoa > Chordata > Mammalia > Rodentia > Dinomyidae > Dinomys > Dinomys branickii. The sequence goes on from PVLD010000686.1 coordinate 195,398, forward strand.
GGCAGGCCCCTGGCCTTGGAGGGGCAGAGTCACCACGTCTGTTGCTGAGGGAATCAACAGGCCTTTCGTGAATGCGGGCTTGGAGCCAGCCCCAAGGGCTTAGCAGGTGGGCAGCGGCCTCTGGGGTTCACAGATGGGAAGCACCCGCCTCAAAGGCAGGCAGCAGGACCCCAATCCTTTCCCGCTCACAAGGACCGATGGTTCTGCCTGTCAGGGAGGGTGGCTCAGGGCCCAGAACCCTCCCTCTCCTTTTCCTGCCTCCTGCCCAGGGGACTCTCGAGTGTCCAGCCTGAGAGGCCATCTTGCCCTCTGTGCCCCCTTCCCACCCTCTCAACCAGGGCCTGCTCTTCCTGGGGGGGGGGGTTGGTCACCAATTCACAGGCTACCAGGAGCAAGGGTTTAGGATCAGGGCCGGTGGGGGAAGATCTAACATGCGGTGTTGAAGCGGGGAGATTTGCAAGGGTTGGGTCAGAAGAAGCACAGAAATACAGTCGCCACCATGTCCCTTTCTCCGCAGGCCTGAAGACCCCAGGGCTCCACTCCTGAACGACCCTCTCTCCTAATAAAGATCCCGCGGCCGGCGGAGGTAAGCAAAGCCGGAAGCGGGCAGGGGCGCGAAGCCGCTCTCCGTGGGGCTCCGGCCCGGGTGGGCTGGGGAGCCCCGGTTCCGTCCCGCCGGCCCGGCCCCCTGCAGCCCCCGCCCCGCCTTCCCGCCGCGTCGCGGCCGCGGTCGGCGGCAGGTCCCGGCGGCGCCCCGGCCCTCTGCCTCCCGGCGGAGCGCGGGGGGCCCGGACGGCGCCCCTACCTGGGCGGCTCAGGCGTCCCCGAGGCCGCGGGCGGGCGCGCAGAGCCCCGCGGCCATGCTCCCCGCCGCCGCCGGCTTCAGCTATTTCCAGCCGCGACGTCCACTCGAAGCCAGCCTCGCAGCGGCGCGCGCGCTCGCGGGCCACACGCAGGGCGCGGGCCGCAGGGAGCGGGGTCGGGCGGCCCTCAGCGCCGCCGCCCGCGCCCCGCCGCTCGCCAGTCGGACCCCACGCCCCCGCGTCCGCCGGCGGCCAATTGCGGAGCCCTGCTCGCGTGGCCTCCGGGTCTCCCGGCGGCGCCGCCCGCCCGCGCGCCCGCCCGCGCACACGCCCGCGCGTGCACGCGCACACAGGGCCCGCGGGCACATACGCGCGCGCGCGCACGCGGGCACACACACGAGCACGCTCCTCCCAGAAAGACAGGACCAACTGACCCTTGTGGGCTCCGCGGATAGGACCTCTATCCTCGGCGCAAGCCCAGGGGGTGGGGGCCGCGGCCTTCTCGGGGAGGCGGAGAAGGAGGCGCGGAGAAGCGGGGTAGCTCGCCCAGGGCGCCCAGCGGGGTACGGATCCGCTGAGCCCCGCCGCGGCAGCCTGACCCGCAGCCCGCGTCCTCGCCGGCCCTCGCCCGAGCCCGCACTTGTGGGCCCTCCCTCCGCCCGGCGCGGCCGGTCGCCAGCTCCACTTTCCCGGGCTTCCTAGGAGTCAAGCACCGCAGCCTTCGCAGAGTAGGCTTTGCTCTGCTCGCCAGCCTCAAGGCCATGAAGATCTCGAGGGCAAGGGCGGAGCCGCCTCCCCGGCGCCCCGGAGCTGCAGCTGTACGACAGGACCGAGTGAGGTTCTGGAGATGGCATCTACCATATCGGAAATCAAGAACTGAAATCACATTCCCAGAAGATAGTAGTAGCTCAGACTTCACCTCGGGTCAGAGAAAGTTCTGGGCAAGAGGCGACACCTTCCCAGGCCACCACCTAGAAATCATTTGCCTCTTCTCCAGAGAGGAAACGCAGTTCCTCTCGGTTTTCTTTGTGCCTTTCTGGTGTGGCATTTTAGAGAGAGAGACAAAATCCTCATCTTTAGAAAAACAGAACTGACCCAGGAAACTTGAGATTTTAATTCCTACTGTCTAGGAAAGCCACGTTACAAAGTTGTCGCCAACTGAACTGTGGAAGGGCGCTGAGCCTCACTTTAAGCGAGGATTTTCAGAGGTAGGAAATTGAGGGTATGTTGTAGGTTGATTTCAATCTTCAGCAAGATTTCTGCTTCAGGTCTACATGAACTTTTCTCAAAAAACCGAGAAAATAAGTTTTAAAACATATCACAGACAAGATGGCTGTCTGTTTACAGGGCACTGTAGGAACTGTTCATGAACCAACATCGCTCTGAAGATCATTTCCGTGGGCCAACCGGTGGCCCGAATGCTTTCATAGTTTTCTTTGTAAGGAGGAGGTTTATGATGTTTCCAGGTGGCACCAAACTAAGTAAAAGATGGAGAAGAGGAGGGAGGAAAAAAGTCAGTAGGGGGAGGATGATGGAGAAGGAAAACCAGGGGAAGGAAGAAAGGAGAGAGAAACAAGATGCAGTGGTAATGTACTCTCGATTCCTTGACCTTCACACAGATCAGCTCACTTGATCCATGTCTTAAGTGGGCAGTAACCTCACTGAGTACCTGAGGAGACTGGCATTCAGCCATGTTAGTTAAGGCACCAGCTTCTAGTAAGTGGCAGGGTACAGGTCCAAATCCAGGGCTAGCCTACTAGAAGCTTAATGTTTGAAGGTGAGTCTGGGGACCGACAATGTGGCTTAGTGGTAAAGTAATCGCTTAGTGTGCAAGAGCCCCTAGATTCAGTGTCCAGCACTGAAAACAAACAAACATCCCAGAACAAAAACACTTGTCTTAGTTACTTTTCTCTCATTGCTGGGACAAAATACCAGACACCTAAAATGGAAGAGGGAAAGGTTTATTTAGCTCACAATATGTGGACGTTTCAGTCCATAATTGTGGAGGACATTCTTTGATTAGAATGCATTGAGGGCACAACGATTTGTTATTTGTTAAAAGTTTCTTAAGGCTTCACTTTACAGCCTGGATTAGCCTTGAATTTAAAATCCTCCTGTCTCGGCGCCTTGAGGACTGGGATTACAGGCGTGTGTTGGATTACATGAGGAGAAGGATAATCCTTTAATTATCCTTGCTAAAACATTTGGTATCCACCCATTTGTAGTAGCTATGCCCTTAGTGCTTTCTCAATAAAAGCTGACTGAGATTGGTATTCGGGGCTGCAGTCCAAGAGGCTGTAAGCCCCCTGATCCCAGAAGTTTGTCTCTCCTGTATTTCTTTTTTTCTCTCACTTTCTTATTCATCTGCTGGTACCTTGCTCTTGGGACCTGTTCACCCTGGACAGAGAGGAGTCTTGGACCAACACATAATCAGCTGGCTCCAAGGCAGGGTGGCATGGCAGAGGGGCAATACTTTATCATGCAGCTCAGGGAGCCAAGGCACAAAGTGACCTGGCCTTACCCTGAGAGAATATAGACAGCTGCTCTTGTGTTCCCCATGTAACCACCAAGGCATGATGTTTTGTTGAAGATTAGATGTTCTTCCGGTTCTGGGTCGTGCCCTCCCCTTAAAATTCTCTGTAAACAGCCTCTTAGACTGACTGTGTAATCAGACACACTGCAGTTGTTGCGCAGTCCATTCTCTCCCACTTTTCTGACTCTTTAATTTCTTCATCCTCCACCCTCCTCCCTCTGGAATTTCAAGAGCTGGGCTGGATGCAGCACACACTTACGTAAATCCCTGTTCCCCAAGGGTAGAGCTTGAATGGATTTCTACACTGGGATGAACAGAACGGAAATGGAAAGATGAAGGTATTGGAACATAGGGATGAGGGCTGAGGGGTATAGCTCAGAGGAAGGTCACTTTTCTGGTTTAGGCAAGGCTCTGAGTTCCATCCCTAGTGTAGAAAATGAATAACATTTTAAAAGTGGAATAGATTACAAAATGGTTTTTGAAAGAAATAATCCTCTTCCATAGTTAAAGGGAGAGGGAGAAGTTTAATAAGCGTAGAATTTCAGGGGAAAAAAGAAGACCAATGAACATGTGTTGAGTGACAATTCTAACTGCTACACTGAACTATGGACTGGGCTTTGAATGCATTGACTAATTTAATTGCCCAAATAAAGATCATCAATTCAATTTTGTAGTTAAGGACACAAGTTTAGAGTGAAAGGCCAAAGAGCCAGGGAGTGGGATTTGAATCTAGATTTAGACTGAGGACTACTTTAAATCAGTGCCTGTCCCTCAAAACACTGAAGTCCATTCGAAGAAAGAATTGGTGTGGCAGGCGTTTAAGGACACTGTGGATTGCTCACAAGAATGGGGAGGCTTTCTGGCAGTTTTTGTCCCAGCCTGGGGTCTCTGTCTGTTAGGGTGCGGCCCCCGGGGTGGATGGGCAGGTGTGTACTGAGGTCCAAAGAGGCGGCCTGGGGTCTCAAGAAGAACCTGCTATCTAGCCTTGCCCTGGACACCACCACACCCACCTTTCTGGGGCTGGGCTGCCACCGACTCTAACTGAGGACTGACTGGTGACTTCAGTGTGGCCCAATGGGGAGCTGGACAGGAAGGCTCGTTCTTTGAGGACGCCCCCTTTGAAGATGAATGAGTTTTCCCTCAGCCCAGTCCTTCTTTGTCTTCCTCCGTGGCCTCTGTTTGACACTTGCTGTCCCTCCAGGTCTGGGCTAGTGATTTTTGAGTGGGTCCCTTCAGGCACCACCCAGCTATCCACAACTTTTTCCCTGCCCAAGCTCCTGAGACCTCTGAATGGGGGAATGGCCAGGAAGAGGGACGGACAGGACCTCGGACAGAGCACGAATCTGGTTTGGCTTCCACCAGTTTTCCAGTGGCCGTGCCTCCCACTCATTACATGGCCCCGTCCCCCAGGCTCCTAAGGACAACACTGCTCCTAAGGACAACACTGCTTACCAAGATGAGGATTAATTGTCCCAAGGATCACACATTACCGCAAGGAGTAGGCTTTTTCCCGTTAGCATTACTTCGTGACAGACTAGTGCTCCTCTAGAAACAAACCAAGATTATTATTTGCAAGTATAACAAGACATCAAGATAATATACATTACATCTCAGCATTATAAAGCAAGAAGAAAAAAAGAATATAATACACATATTAGAGTTTACTGAAAGCAAGTATGACAGCTATATACGAGGTAAACTGTAGCCAGCGTAAGATTACTGATGATTTTTTCGTGTTCTGTAAACTGAAATCCCTAAATGGGTGGACATTTCCCAATTTTTCAATGATCAGTAGAAATTAACTTTAAACGTCAGTTTTGTGAAACTGAGACTTCCTTAGTGGCTTCATGTGTGGCCAGTTTTAGTGAACAAACCATACATGCTATAGAAAAATATGTAAGGAAAGTATAATGTCTGATTCGGGAATTTCTGTCTTTGTTTTCCATGTATTTGGGTTTTATATTATTTGAAAGCCTTAATGTTGTGGGCTTGTATCAGTTTTCGAGAAGGGGATTAAGCTCGTCCACATCTGTGGGCTTGTCAATTATTTCCTGTAATTCTGTCAAGTTTTGTTTGGGAGAGTACCAAGCTATGTTATTTAGATACATGAAGTTCACAGGCATTTCTATGATGGGGAAAACAGTTAATAGGCGGTCTAAGACATAATATTTTCTTTAAATTCTACTCTGTCTAATACTAAAATTGTATGACTTTTGTTATTTTTATTTTTCCTGCATTAAAAAATCTCTTTGATATATACCCTTATATTATTCTATTTTAAGTATAACTTCTGCAGACCATCACTGTGTAACTGCATTTAAAAATAAATCTGGAGGGCTGGGGATATAGCTCAGTGGCATAGGTGCTTGCCTGGCAAGCCTGAGGTCATGAGTTTGATTCCCGGTACAAAAAAAAAGAAAAAAAAAATATAAAGATAAATCTGTTCACTTTTTCTTTTCTTTGATTTATAAAAATCAATCTGTATCTTAATGAGTCTCCTTTTACATATATTCTGATTGTTAGTATATTTAAAATAATTTCCACCATCTTATTTTGCTTTGTCTATTTATCACGCTGTCTCCTTTTCTTTCTTTGGTTGTATTTATCTACTTTTCTTTATTCTTTTTATTAAGTTCTGTTGATTTACAAATTGAACAGTCTACATTTAATTGGTATATTAAGCCTAAGTAAGGAAAGGACTTTCATTTTTAAAATTTTGACTCCATTTTTTAAAACAGGAAAAAGAGAACACATAATTTATTCCATGCCCGAGCACGGAGGCATTAAAGATTTTGTGTTAATTTCCCTCCAAAATACCTTTTCTCCTATCTGCTTTATTATTATTATAATCATTATTTTTGAGGTAGGTCTTGGGATGTATTCTAGGCCGACCTTGAACTCACTGTGTAGCCTAGGCTGGCCTCGAACTCTCGGAGAACCTCCTGCCTTTATGTCCTGAGCTTAGGGATTATAGCCGGGAGTCACCACACCTGCCTTCTGTATTACTTTTACCTGGTGTTTTGAATACAGCCTTTTAAAAAGTCTTCATACTCATTGGTCACATAATGCACTTATTAAAAAATAGTAATGCCAGTCCCATGCCTGGAATCAACCATGTTGAACAATTTCCAGTGTTTCTTTTTAGTGTTTGTATAAATTTGTATCTCTCCATAATATGTTCACATTGCTATTTTTTGAGCCTTCAGTTTTAGACCTTATGTATTAATTTCACACTATGAAAATGTGAATTTTAAAAATCTAATCTTCCCACTCATAAAACATATATAAATATTCCTTCTTTACCTATTTTTCTCTTGGAACGATATAACAATTCTATTAAATAAAGATTCAGTGTTTAGAATATTAAAACTATAAATTGCTGCTAGAAGTTGAAATGTGAGTCTAGTAATGGTGGCACATGCCTGTAATGCCATCTTAATTGGAAGGCTGAGGCAGGGGGATTGCTTGAGTCCCGGAGTTTGAGACTAGTTTGGGCGAGAACCCCATTTTAAAAAGCAAAAACAAAAACCACCCCTCCTTCCAACCAAAGTAAAACCATTTTTTACGCCATGATTACTCTTCCTGCATATCATTCTGTTTTCTAGTCAGCTAATCATTGTTCTTTTGTTGTTTAGTTGGTCAATTTTCAATGGTAACCTCAATAATTGAGTCCCATATGTTTCTCTGATCACCTAAATTTCCATTCAGTGAACACAGTTATTTTCTCCCTATGATCGCGGTCCATTCTTTCTGGAGCTTTTGGACTTATCCCCACGTAGACCAGTTTCCTCTGTAGTGGTGCAGAGCGTCGCCCTGGAATCTCCTTTCACACTCATGGAGAGGATTCTCTTTTGTCACTGGATGTCCTGTCTCCTGTGCATCCTTTTTTTTCATTGTACTATATTAATTGCTCATTATGTTAATGGACTAGTTTTATTGCATATCCTCTGTCTCTAGAAGTGATATCCCTATGCTCAAAGATGCCTCGTGCTCTGCATTCAAGAATGGACCTGTGAGTGTTGGACATCGCTGGTCATGTGAGAGATGCAGATTAAAACAATGCTGAGATTCCATCTCACCCCAGAGAGAATGGCTAGTGTCAAGAAACCAACTGATAATAAATGCTGGCAGGGCTGTGGGGAAAAAGGAACCCTTCACCACTGTTGGTGGGAGTGTAGATTAGTGCAGCCCGCTGTGGAAATCAGTGTGCAGATTCCTTGAAAAACTAAAGCTAGAGGTCCCATTGGGCCCACCTATTCCCCTTTCTGGTATCTCCACCAAAAGAATTAAACACATCATACCACAGTGATGTATGCACATCCAGCATAGGTGGTAATAGCTAAATCTTAGAAACAGAAGATGTGGGTCTTTTTTTTTTGTGTGCAGTGGAATAGTACTCAGCTATAAAGCATAGATTTGAGACATAAAGCATAAATTTATAGGTAAGTGGGTGGATCTTGAGACCATACTCAAGTGAAATACATCGAACACACATGTATAAATGGTGCATTCTTTGTCTGTTGTGTAAACCTTAAGCCAAAAGTATAAAGACCAGGATGTATAGCAGATATTATGAAATAGGAAGAAAATGTCTTATTGGGAAGGTGAACTAGGGAGAGGGGAGGGGGAAGGTAGGAAGGAAACATAAAAAAAGAAAAACGAGGGAGAAATGGAAATAAAGCTTTTGTAAATGAGAAGGTGGAGAGACTGAAAGGAGGATAAAGGGATGGGGTGGGGACAGGCATTGGGGTAAGTCATGCAGAGGTGCAAAGTCACTAGGATGAAAATGATCATTATGTATATTTAAAATACATCAATAAAATTAATTTAAAAAATGAACCTTTGTTTCTGTACTGGTGTTGGAATAAGTTGTCTGGCTGGCATGAGGGGAGATCCCAGGGTTTTACCTGAACTAGTTCCTAGTTCAGGCTGTAGTTTTAGTTCATCTTCACACTGACTTCCTGAGGTGCCTGGTGTATGAGGTTTCTGGCATTTTGCATGTTTTGTGCAGCAAATCAGATTGATTGTTCATAGTTCTCAATTAACTTGACTCCTGCTTGATGAGCATTGACATTTTGTTGCTATTAAAATATTTCCTGTTCTTTTCATTTGGTAAGTCTTACATATTTTTTAGATTTAAAAAAAATATAATTTTTTTGTTGGGTTTGAGGAAAAAGCTTGTTTTTAGTATACTATCTTTAACTAAGAGTGCCAGCTGGCTTTTGAAAACACAAAATGATTGCTATTCTAATTTTTTAAGCACTCAATATTTTTTTAGATTTACCAGCATTTTAAGACAATTATTTTGCATACTGTTGCTTCTTTATTTTATTCATTCCTTCTAGGTTAATTTCTTCTTATTTAGTAGTTCTTTTTGTAAGAGACTATTGGTAGTAATTGTCTAAGTGTTTGAATGTCCAAAAATTGCTAATTTTTCCTGACTGGTGAATGAGATTTTGCTTGAATTTAGAAGTTTAGTTTCCTTATTTTGTTTCTTCTGCACATAGATGATATTTCTTCATTGTCTTCCAGCATTTATTCCTGCTGATGAGAAGATTTTTTTGAGTTGTTTTTTTTTTTTTTTTTTTTGCCATTTCTTTATTATACTCTGCCTTTTCTCTTTCTTGCTGTAGAGGGCTGGTTTTCCAAACATCGCGAGAATAACCTCACTATAACGCAGGCCTGAGTTCAGGGTTTAACACAAAACTGAATGTGGCAGAACGCTAACTTGGCAGATAGCATCTCTGAGGAAGAACTACAAGGTCTGATTTACTGAGGTTATGAAGTTTGGTTGAAGTCAGGTCTTTCAATGTGGGAACTTGGTTAGAGTTGGGTAATTGCCATGATATAATAGCTCCGCATCTGTGGGAACACCAAGGTGACAATTTTGAGATGGGGCGCTCAGAGCTTGACATGTAAACTGTGTGTAAATTGATGTTCTTTAGAATTGCTGTTGATTAGCGCCTGTGATCAACAATGAAGCAGTTGCAATTTTACCTCCTCGGACAAGTCTCCTGGGGTAGCAGAGCTATACTAATAAAGACGATGGTGTGGTGGGGCCACGTCAGTGCACACAGCAAGCTGTGGAGGGGGAGATAGCTGTGGGTTGTGGTGTTCTTCCTCTGGTCAGTTTTCAACCTCAGCTAAAGAATAGACTGCTGGTATCTGGGGTGTGATCTTTCAGGTCTCCGTTGCCCTTTGAACCTTCACAGTTCCTGGGAAAGCTGGCTAATCTCCAAGGTCCTGTGTCTGTTTCCCCTCCATAAGCAACCCCTTTCCTTGCTCTTTTACTTCCATAGTTATTTTTGCACTGAGGCACCGCTTTCGTGCCTTGGGGAGCGCCGCTCTGAATGTCCCAACACTGGCAGACTAGAAGAATTATGACACAGCAGGCAGTCTGCTTCTCAGGAGGAGTCTAGACTTGGGGTGATAGTTCTAGACTCATGGGCTGGCCAGTTACTAGGTCCTGGGTGGAGGTGGTAAGCCTCAGAAGCTGGTAAGCCACCACAATCACTACCTGAAGAGTCTCTAAGAATTTTGTTGGTTTGAGTTTTGGAGTTCCATTTTTCCTCCCTTTTCTGAGTACTGGGTGTGGTATGGACAGAGATGTGTATGAGTATGGCAGGGTTTTGACAAGAATTTCAATAAAAGAAAAATGAGTGCCCCTATCCCTAGAAAGATAGATAGGTTGAAGGATTCTTTTTGTTGGTGTCGTTGTTTGTCTTTTTGAGACAGGGTCTCTCACTATGCAGTTTAGGCTGACCTTGAATTCACTTTGTAGCCTGGGCTGGTCTCGAACTTGCGACGATCCTCCTGCCTCAGCCTCCCGAATGCTGGGATTATAGGTGTGCGCCACCACGCTCAGCAGGTTGAAGGATTTTTTAGTTTAAAAACAGCATTTCAAGATTTGTTTCCTCTGAAAATTTCTCTGGTTCTCAGCTAAGAGTGAGATAAAACTTAAAATCAACTATAAGGATTGTTCCTTGTTTAAGGACAAGTTTAATTTTAAGAGAAATTGGATTCTGAGGGTGTTTCACAATCAGAGGGAGAGACTGAGAGAGAAGGAAGTTGAGGGACACAGGATTCAGGATGAAGAATAATAGAATAAAGGCTGTTAGGTTTTGAGATATGACTTAGTATCTGAAAGAGGTTTTTAAAAAAGTTTTTCACTTTCTTTTTAGACATTGGCATCAGGAAGAGGTTTTTGCATCAGAATTTCTTTTAGGTGTTTCCTTGTACTAGTGAAAAAAAATGCAGGTCATTAGATGCTCAGTATTTAAAACATTTTAATGTGCCACTCATAATAGGTAAATCTCGGAAGCAGTCTATGTGTCCATCAACAGATGAATAAATAAAACAAATGTGGCATTTATACACAGTGGAGTACTACTCTGCCATAAAGAGGGGTAAACGTGGTCATTTGAAGGAAAATGTATACATCTTGATGTTAAATGTATAATGTGAAATCAATCAGGCACTCACACTTAAACATCACCTCGTTTCTCTTATATGAGAAACCCACAGTACAAGGAACGAGTAAGATAAAAGGTAGGAAGTAGGGAGATAGATCTTTTGCAAAAGGGAAGGAGACCCAGGGGTGGATGGAAGCGGGAAGAGGGGAGGGGAAGAGGATGCAAAAGGAAGAGTTAATATGTGTCTCGTCCATGTGCCAACTCCCTGCCGGGAATGTGATCACTGTACTGAAAACAGGTACCAATAAAAAGAAAAATTAAAACAGAAACTATCCCTTAAAAATTTGAATATGCCTCGTAAGCAATTTTCTTCATATTATAGCTTTACAGATTGGCCACTGTAATTTTAAATTCTTTGTTGAAACCATACCATTTGAGGAAGTATTTAAATTTGAGTTACAGCCTGACTATGTGAGAGTATCAGGAATCCAGTCAGAGGAGCACTGGTGTAGACACAGACTGGGACGAACCCTTGGAGACCAGGAACTGTCGGTCCAGAGTGTTGCCTTTGGCTTTATATTTGTGAGGGACAACCGTACCAGGTGGGCCACGCAGCCACAAACCTGGCAAAGCAGTGTCAGGAAGGGTGGGAAGGTTTTGGGGAAAGAACTAGACTCTCACGGACAAAACCAGGCTTGACTGAGGAAAATTTTCTTAGGGTTTGACAAGTGACTCAGGGCAAAGCATGTTCACAGACTCCTGGTCTGAGAAGAACCCTTTGGAGGAGCTCTGTCTCTGGGACGGCTTGGTGAATGAGTTCTCTGTGAACTCTCCTGTAATAACGCTCAGTAATGTAACGAGGACTCAGACAAATACCAGCATTGTTAGTAGTGGAACAGACTTCCACCCAAAATAAGAGCTTTTGTTTCCTTTCCAAGTGTGATTATGTAATCAAAGCCTTTCTTAAAATGATTCCCCATGGGAGACAAAATAAATTTCATGTTTGGGGAGCTCAGGGACAGCAGGCAGAGTTCCATCCTGGGGGGCTACTCAGCCCCAGTCCAAACTTGCACGGAGCTGGGCCAGAGGCATGAGCGATGTGTGTTTCCTGGTCCAGACCATTAACCTTGGCGGAAAGAATATCTTAGTCCTGACCAAGTCGCAGTGGCACCTCCAAGAATGGCACATATAAGATTATCAAGTCACTAAGAAAACCTCTAGATAAAGATAAAAATGGAGAATTACTTCACAATGGGATTTTAACAGTAGCTTTTTCATAAATTAAGTTGTCTTTGCAGTCCTGGCATTGACTGCAGTACTGGCTTCACCCATGCTGGGCAAGGGCTCTACGGCCACATTATATCCTTGTCCCATTCCTAAAAATTTTATTTTGAGACAAGGCCTTGCTAATTTTTCCAGGCTGAGCTCAAACTTGTCATCGGCTGCCTTAGCCTCCTGAGCAGCTGGGATTACAAGAGTGCGCCTTCATGTATGCTCCACTACTAACAATGCTGGTATTTGTCTGAGTCCTCGTTACGTTACTGAGCATTATTAGAGGAGAGTTCACAGAGAACTCATTCACCAAGCCATCCCAGAGACAGAGCTTCTTATCCCTATGATAAAATACCCAAGGCAAGCTATTTTATAAAGAAAAGAGGTTTATTTGGCAGGTGCAAGTGTCAAGCATCATGTCACAGGCTGTGGTGAAGGTCTACTTGATTGTATCATGTTACGGTGGGAGAATTTGTATCTAGTGGGTCTCTCCCATGTTTGTATAAAACCACTGCGGCTCAATTCCAGGGCCTCCACTCTAAGTAGTTTCCAAGGAACATTCTACTAAGCACCACAGTGGGATTGTTTCTTTCTCCCTCACACCATTGATGTGAGTCTTTAGCGGGTGGAACTCCTGCAAGAGGTTGGGAGCACAGCCACAGCACACGGCGGGGATGAATGCTGCCTCGCAGACTCTGTGGAGGTCCCCCAGGAGGAAGGGCAAGGTTGAAGTGATTAAGATCTGAAACCTGATGTAAGGTGAATATTTCAGGTTGGGTCCTTGATTAAGAGTCTATGAGCGAACGATTGCTTAGGATTTGCGAAAATAATGTAAAAATTTTGAGCTGTGGAGTTCAGAGTCTTGGGATATAAGTTTTAGAGTCGATAAACTCTGGACCTGCTGGCTCATTTGATAAATTCCTAGAATGAACAATACAGCAGTGTGCAGCTTTTCTCTTCCTGAGCAAGTCTCCTGGGATAGCAAAGTTATGCTGATGAACATAATGAAAATTATAGCCATGCCGTGTAGACAGTAAACTGTTTAGAAGTAGATGGTTTAGGTTCTCAGCTACCAGCTATGCAAAGTGTCTGGATGTGATCTGCTTTAGATTTGTGTGGTGAGTGTCTCCAAGATATAGACAAGGAGGGGAGGGAGGAGAGAGAGAGAGAGATACAGAGAGAGACACACAGACAGACAGAGACAGAGACACAGAGACAGAGACTGTGTTTTCAGTAGTAGAAAAGACATCCCATTACTTCTGTATTATATTTATTTAGAAGGGTGTCATTAAGAATATTTCTACACTGAGGGAAGGGGAATTTAGCCCCGCTTCACGAAGGGAGAACTCTGGAAGAGTCTGTGGGCCTTTTATGAAACTACCACTCTCAGGGAAGTCTAGCATCTATCTTCACTTCCTCTTCTGCTTTGTTTTTTCCCCACTATGTTTAATGATTTAAAAAAATTATATTTTTGAGCCCGGAGTGTATCTTAGTGGTAGAATGCTTGCCCAACCTGAGGACAATGCCCTGGGCTCCATCTGTACCACTACAAAGGTTTTCTTTTTTACTTTTCCATTCTTTACTATAAGAAAACATGACCACAGCCACCCTTTTCTTTGATAAGTAGAGTTTCACTATTTATCCTTCTTTCCAGTTTTTCTCACTTTAAGGTTGACAATATATCCTGGAGATCATTTATATGCAGTATAAAAAATGCATCTCATTCATATCATAAAGAATACATGTCACTATTACACAGTGATACTGGAGTATATTTACCAATAGACCTTGAACAAACATGCTCTTTGGTTTTAATCTCACACTGATAGAAATTATGTTATGAGAAAAAAAATATTCTTTCTGATACTATTACAATTTCTGACTGTGGGTTTTAGTTCATTGGATTGTGAAATGTACCGGTCAGCCTTTTCACACTATGACAAATCCTTGAACTATTCCATTTTTAAGAGAAAAGATTTATTTCAGCTCACAAGTTTGCAGGCGGAGTCTGTAATGCATTGGCAGTGGGTTTGGGGCTGTAGTGAAGCAGTACACCATGGTGGGAGTACATGGTGGGACGAACACCTCCTTTTGCCAGGAGGCGAAAGAGAAAAAGGAAGGGATCCAGGTGTTTGGGGACAGGTCCTTCCATAAGGACCAGCTTCTTAAATATTCCACCTTCTTTCAATAATGCCACCCGGGGTAATAAACATTAACACACAGACCTTTGGGGGCATACAGCACCCCTCAGACAGTAGTGACAAATGTACAATGAACTGAAACCTCCTTATAATAGTGACTTTTTTTTATATCAGTGATACTGAGAAATTGTATCCTGTGAACTCATTGGGATATTTCTGGCTAGAGTTAATAAAAAATGATTGAAGGGTATATAGAAATTTCATGAAATATACTTACAACTTTTGTATAAACTTGAAATGATTTCAACACAAAAGTTAAAAATAAATGACTAGTGTAGATATATCGTGTCTATCTTTCTCTGGACCCCCACATGTATTATTGGTAATAGATTGTACTTCAACACTCTTATCAGAGGAGAGCCATCTTTTTTTTTTTTTTCTGAATATAAGTTCAACATGATTGGTTTATCCTTCTAAATCTGTAGGAGATTAAAGAAAGAAAATCAGAAATCTGGAAGGTGAATATTTAGCAACTTATTAGTAACGGAGGGTACAGAAAAAGGGAAGGATCTAAGAACAAAGAAACAAAAATGCAGAGATAAACAGTTTTAAATACTTCCCTAGTTCCCAGGGCATTACTGTTTGACAACAGTGAAAAATGACTGAATGAATGAACTAATATTGATCAAAGAATTTATGCATGCAAAGCAATTAGAACCTTGTCATGCACATGGAATGTGCTAAATAAACATTAGTTTTTAAGTTTACCATTATACTGCTGTATTGTCACACAAAAGGTAAAAAAGTACTTAGTTCAGGGAAGGCAGGAAACTGCAACACACCATGCTAGATGCAGTGTTGAAGGAGATAAGGAAGGCTTAGTGCCTCCCTTGTAGCCGTGATAAATGCAGACCCCCAGCGCAGTTCTCTTGTTCTGCTCCTTACTTGAGTACCACCAATTATGGAGCCTGGCCCCCCCCAGGGAATTTGTCCAGTTGGTCAGGTGTCATGTGGAGAGGGTGGAGGCCGTGCCTCGCATTAGTGCAGTCACACACAGACTGCCCCAAATGGTTTTAAAGAATTGAGGCAGACAGAGAAGTGCAGGGAGGGTGCAGAAGTAGGAAGAAGTAGAAATGAGGGGTGGTGGGAAAGCAAGCCCTGGGCTGCCCAGACAGTGCGGCTACACGCTGTTAATCGTGTCCTTAGAGTTCAGCTGACACCTAGAACTTCTTTCTAATGTGGATGAAAAGAAGAACACTTTTTTTCTGCTAAGAGACTTCTGGAATGTAGGCAAAGAAGAGCTGTAAAAGAACACAGTGTTTGAGTATTGGCCTTGGGTTCACTGCTTGTGGCCAATCACTTTATCTCATTGAACCTTACTCCCCCCACTGTGAAAGGAGAATTGGTAGTGTACCAGGCCAGGCCGTGTTGACTTCTGAGGGCTGTGTTGAGATTCACAGACCCCCCTCCCCCAAAGCCTGTGCAAAGCCAAAGGTTGTTTTGGTGGTAGCTGAGTGCGGCTCAGGAAGTCTCTCCCAGACTGCTCTGAAACCATTTCATGGCGGGAGAAAGGCTTATTTGCTAAGAGCTTGGGCTTTGGAGTCGGATACCAGTGCGTGACTCCTGGTGCTTTGTCTGAAAGCCTCTAAACCTGAATGTGCTCGTCTATATTGTGACTTGATGTCTTGTGAGGAATAAATGAACTAAAGTACATAAGGCCTGCATCAAAGCTCCTTGTTTACAGGAAGCACTCAGCAAACAACTGTTACTATTGTACTGTGCGCAAAAGGTATACTACCTCTCCCTTGTAAGACTTTCCTTGTTCATTCATTTCTTTACTCTGGGGCTATAATTGATTGTGTGAGATGTGCGCATGTGTATAGTGTCTCGAGTGCATTGTGAAGTGTGTATAATGTCCTTTTTTTGTTTTGGTGCTGGGCATAAAACCCAAGCCCTTACGAATGCTAAGCAGGTGGCTTGCCATGGAGCTATGCCCACGGCCCTGTGTATTACCTCTCCGGTCTTCTCTCATTTAAGTTGGCACAAAAGAACCTAGAGAAATTATTAGAGATAATTTGAGGCGGTCATCCATGGTGACCACATTTTCTTTTTCTTTCTTTTTTTTGTGACCACACCCTCTGCACCAGGAATCAGACTCCATGACTTGAGAGAGCAAAGGTGTACAAAAGGAGATAATGGGGCAGCAGTTTTGAAATTGAGTTGCCTCCGAAACATCTGGAACTTGTCTCAGAGGTAAATGAATAGTGAGAAAAAAGTGAAAAAAAAAATGGGGTCTGAGGCTGGAGTAAAGACAAAGTCAGGAGGAGTTCACTTCTGCAGCCACTGGAGGCTGCTCTGGCTTTTCTTACTGCAGCTCTGCGCAGTGAACGTACTTTAGTGGCCGAGGCGTCTCACACTGAGCCCTGACAGAAACCAAAGAGGAGGGAGAGCTCATCACCAGAGAAGGCAACTGCAGAGGCAGAGCTAAGTCTCTGGCAGGAGAGAAGTGGATCATGAGCAGTGAGTCTTCTTTGAGGATAAAACTGTTACTTACGAAAATCTGTGGCAGGAGGTGGGCTTAACTATATGCCCTCCGAACTTTCTAGAACTCAGGTTTCCTCCTAATTAGACAGCATAATGGGAAGGTAGATCCTCCTGGGGGAGATGTGTCAAATTCACACTGAGGTGCTAATGACTAACATCAGGCCCTTTCTCTCAACTGAACCTTCCTGGAGCAGAGGAAGGAAATGAATCTGTTTTCTTCTGAAAACCTGTTTCTAATTACAAATATTTCTATTATAAGAAAAATGTACAAGACTGTGCAGAAAATGTATTACCCTTATTCCCACGATCCAAAGATGATCTTTGTTGATTTGGTGAATTTATTTTCAGTTTCATGATTTGACACTAGGGGTACTAAATATATTTATAAGACAAAACATTTGGAAGCAATATTAATTTTTAAACTCTAGTATATTAAATATTTATTGTTAAGAATTTAGCAAGTATGTGAAAGCACAACAATACAAAAAGTCACTCCTAAATCCCAAAACTCAGAGATAGCATAGTAATATTTTGCAGTTTTCTCTTCTGTTTTTTTCCGTGTCCATAAATACACATATTTTTATGAAAAGTAGAACCATACTGCCCATCTTATTTTGCAATCTGCTTTTTTTGCACTTAGGAGTATTTCATGAATAGCTCTAAATTAAAATTATAAGTTAAATATTTTAAAATGCAAGCCCTTTTAAATGGCTGTGTGTTATTTCATGGTGTGACTATATCATCACATAACCAATTGGAAAGAGATATTTAAAAGCACTGCAGGGAAAGAAGTTGTTTTCTAGTATCCTTAAGCATTTTGGAAATAATCATTTAAATCCGAACAATTATAGAATTCTTTGTCTATGAAGACGATTCAGTAAGATATGTCAAATAAGCCACAATAAAAGCCAAGAAAAACCCAAAATAAAGCAAAAATAAAGATATAAGATAATAAAAATATAAATAAAACAAAGCAAAACACCACAATCTTAAAATTTTTTCACATAGTCTATAATTTAGTTTTCTATGAACTCACATTAATGTCTGCCCAGCGAGCCCAAACTAATGAGGAGTTTCTATATTAGCATTTATTTTTCAAACCCTCAAACTCAGGATCCTCCAAACCAAGCTGATTCCTTGCCTGCTCCTTCCTCCTCCTGCTCTGCTTCCTTTCTCAAGAGGAGCCGGGTTACCTTGCTCCTTCAGTTGCTTGAACCTGAGCCCTAAACTCCTCTGGCTCACTTGGTTTCTTCCTTTATTGAGTCCTTCCTTCCAATCTTATTTAATAAGTTAGCAAATTAGATAAAAATGGTGAATGTTTAAATTTTAAAAATTGATAATAAGATGCACTGCATTTATTCCTTGCAAAACAGCCTCCAGTCTTCAAGCGCAGTTATCCTATTGTTTTTTTTTTTTTTTTCTTGTCTTTTGAGACAGGGTATCACTGTGCAGTTCAGGCTGGCCTTGTGCTCACTTTTTATCCCAGCATGGTCTCGAACTCGCGACGATCCTCCTGCCTCAGTCTCCTGAGTGCTGGGATTACAGGCATGCGCCACCACGTCTGGGTGTTCTTGCCTCTTCTTCTTTTTTTTTTTTTTTTTCGGTACTGGGGATCGAACTCAGGATCCTGCGCTTGCTAGGCAAGCGCTTATTCCACTGAGCTATATCCCCAGCCCTTCTTGCCTCTTCTTGAAGCCATTCTGGAAGTCCTCTTTTGTGAGTGTCTTTAGTGGCACTGTGGTGGCTGCCAAGATGTCCTGAACTGATTCAAAACCTTTACCTTAGACTTTGGAGAGGAGCCAGGAGTTGCTCAGTGCCAGAGCTGGTGAATAAGTAGATAAGGACAGTGTTTCTCACCCAGATGAAGCAACGGTTCAGGGTAAGTAAGAAACTAGTAAACAGGTGTTACAGTGCAGCATAAACACTATGAGAGAGTTATGTTTCAGGGACTAAAAAGTAAGTTTCAAATTTTGAGTAAATTTAGCCAAATTAAAAAGGATAGAAAACAGGATAAGATATCCTAGGCCCATATAAAAGCATAAAGATGAGAATAAATATGGAATAAGGTGAAACTTACACATTGTTTCCTAAGACTTACCTCTGTGCTATCACAAATATGTCTCTCCCTTTCTCACTCTCCAGTGTAACATATTATCTCTTTAATGTATCCGTTTAGTCCCAGCTATGTTTCCAGATGACTACAATCCCAGCCATCATCAGTCTCAGAAGACACGCCTATTCAGAACCATCCAGTGAAGCCACTTTTGAATTCCTGACCCACAGATACTGGGCTCAGGGTTTGCTTTTACAGTAATTTGTCACACAGCAATAGATAACACAATGGTTCACCTTGCTTTGCGCTCCTTCCCATTGAAGCAAGGCTGCCTTCTGTCAGGGACCACTGAGGATTCTCAAAGCATGAAAGTTCTGGTCTTCATGAAAACACCCTTACCTAGAAACATGACTGTGGCATTTATTGGTACCCAAGGGGCCCTACAGAGCTCTAGGTACAAAATAAGTGATAGCTCAACCAGATGACTGAGTTAGCTCTTTTTCAATATCAGCAAAAAGGAAAGGTTTGCTGCAAAGCTTTCAGACCTTGTCATTCAATATCAAGACTCTAAAATATGCACAATGGAAAGAGAGAAAATTCATTGGGAAAAGATGTCGTCCTTCAACTTTCCTAATCCCAAACTCATAAAAATAGCCACCATCTTTGAGTCATGTTTATGCATCTAACTGTTAGAATTTCCAGAGGACAAGTTCAGATGGAATGTTATGGCAAAATAGGAGAAATAATGAGCCAGTCGGATGTTCTGAATAGTCCTCTATTAACTCAAATTCTCACGTTAAGGGGTTTATTTATAGCGTAGAGCACTGAGCTAGAAGAAGCTGAGCTCAAATCCAGGTGCTGTTTTCAAGCTCCATCTCTGCCCACATTTCTAAAGCCCTAGAGTGCAGATCTAAAAAGACAGGAGGATAATGTCTGTCATAGCCATCATATGGATTTCTACCGTGCTTATCCTGGGTATGGGTCTAGGTGTGTACATGGCCCTGATTCAGCCTGGTGGAGAGAACAGGTGCGTTAACACACACTTATTTTAAGAGTGTAGTTTGTCCCACCAAGAGGATAATAATGATCCCTTGGGATCCTAAAGATTAGGTAGCTCAGTCTTTTTTTATTTTTAGTGTTTGGCAGCACTACAGGTTGAACCCGGGCCTCAGGCATGCTAAGCAAGTGCTTTACCACTGAGCTACATTCCCAGCCCAGGCAGCAATCTTGAGAATATTAAGGAGCCATGGAAAGCTTTCGGGAAGACACTTCTGCAGGAAAACCTCGAAATATAATTTATGGAAGTACAAGGTTGCCTGGTGGGTTCAGGAGCCTGAAGGTATTATGGATGGTTGGAGAACAGAGTGCTGCACAGAGGCTGAGGAGAGAGGCTACGAGGTAAGCAGGAGCCAGACTGAGAAGGCACTCAGTGGGTTGATATAAAGTTAAATGAGATCATGTGGAGAGTAGATTCTCCGCTACTTAATCTTGTGCACCAAGGAAAGCCGTTCTGCATTTGGGAGATCTTTTTGATGAAGGATTCTTGTAGAAAGGTGGTGATGACTAGCCCCATGAGGACCATGAAGTTGGTGTTACTAGTCTTCTTTCTATGGTGGCTGAAGCTCCGCCCAGGCTGTTTTTGGAGTGGCTTCCTTCAGATGATCTCCCCCTGGCTACCATTTACTTCCTGTCTTTGTTGGAATTTGTTTGGGGTTTTACAGTCATGATATATGGATGGCTGTGTGTGTGGGGGCTCATAACAGCTGAGATCATAGTACAAAAAACAGATAAAAAGCAGTTGTTTGTAAAGAGAAATAGCTGGTAGCACCACTCTGAGATGAGATGTAGCTTGGGGAATCAGTCAACACAGCAACTCTTCTATGACCACTGTAGATGGGTGGGAGTGATGGGGGGTGACGGAGATACAAAGGAAGCAAAAGGGAAAGGCTCCTTCCTGTTAGGTCCTCATGTTCTGCTCACTGGGTCTGCATCTGCTGATTCAAGCAACTGTGGATCAAGAATCTTTGGCAAAATATTGCAGCGATATTTAGGGTCACTGTTCCTTAAAAATAGAGCACAATTACTATTTACATAGCATTTACATTCATATGCATGGCATTTACATTTAGTGTCATACATAAGCTAGAGACAGTTTATGTATATGAGAGAGCTGGAGGTGGTGCTACATGTCTTGCCATTTCAGCTACTTGGAGGCCGAGGCAGGAGATTTGCAAGTTTAAATCCAGCTTTGGCAACTGAGCAAGACTGTCCCACCCCAATGGGAAGATGTGTGTAGATGACATGCAAGTGCCACACTATTCTGTATAAGGGACTTGAGCATTCTTGGATTCTGGTATAGCCATGGTGGGTGGGAGGATTCTGGAACAGACCCACTGTGAGTACTGAGAGATTACAGAAATACCATAAAAAAGTTTAAAAATCAAATACAGATAAATTAATTGATTGAAAGATCTGAGGCAGAGCACAGAAGGTGGAGTGTAGGCTTAAAGGAGGGCTTGAGAGCACATGAAAACTGCTGGGCACACAGGGCGCTCACTAACTGTTCTCTTCCCATTTCTTTCTTCTCCCTGAATGTCTTCTGCTCCTGTCCTCTCTGCCTAAACCTAAGCAATAGATAGCACCCAAAGAGGACTCTGGAAGAACGTTGTGCAGGACAGTAGGATTCTGTCAGTGTTGTTGGGACCTTGAAAAGTACATACCTTGGGAGAATTACATGGGCCAGAGGAGCACCACACTTTTGAGCTGAGTACAAATGTGATTTGAATGAGTTATATGGAGGCTTTGGGCTTGCTGCCCACTCTTATTTTAAATTTTTTAAGACATGGTGTCACTATGTATTCTAGGCTGGCCTTGAACTCACTACATAGTCTAAGCTGACTTTGAACTCATGGTGAACCCCCTGCCTCAGCCACCTGAGTTCTGGGATTACAGGCGTGCACCCCTATGGCCAGCTGAGATTTTTTTATTTGAACAAGGAATTAATTACCAAGATAGTCACTTAAAAATGCCTCTTCTAGATCTGTACTTGATATTCTGAGAGTTAATATTGATTGCTGTCTTAGTTACTTTTCTTATTGCTGAGACAAAATACCCAACATGCAAAGTTAAAAGGGGAGAGGTTTATTTAGCTCAGTTTGTAGAGGTTTCAGTCCCTAATCAGCTGGGTCCAAGGTGGGGTGGCAGAGGGGCATCTCAGAGGAGAAACAGTTCATGGTGGCAGACGGCAGCAAAAGCAAGGGAGCAAGGGACCTTAACGGCATCTTTCTGCCCCCTTTATATTGTATCTAGACTACTGGGATTAGGGCAGTATCAAACCAGTCAGTGGATTGATTTAGTAATCCACCTCCCTTAATCCCAGCTTCACACACACTAGATCCAGCCACCTCCAAAAAAGCCCCACCTATGATTTCATGAGGTTTTGGGGGGACCTCTAGACACAAGTCAGAACAATTGTCAATTTGACTGGATTAAGGGATTCCTAGGACATACCCTCTTCTGGGTGTGTCTGTGAGGATTATTCCAGAGATGACTGGCTTCAGTGGGCTGATGGGGGAATTGTCCCAGATGTGGTAGGACCATCCAGTAGGGTTGGGTCCAGATGGAGCAAAGGTCTTAGAAGAAGGATGCTCACAGCTGCAGGCTTTCCTCCCTCCTGTCTCCTGGCTGTCTTGGGACGAGCAGCCTTTCTCTGCCACTTCCTTCATGAAGTTCTGCCTTGCTCAGCCTCACGACAGTGGAGCTCTCTGACAACAGACTGAAACCTCCGAAACCGTCAGCCAATTGTATCTTTATCTTGTAAGTTGAGTTTCCCATATGTCACAGTGACAGGAAGCTGGCTAAGACTGAGTGGTAAGTTTACATCCATGCACTCATTATATTTTTAACCGTGGTAAACTACACATAAAATTTTACTATTTTAATGTGTTTTGTGGCTCTAGAATCAAACCCAGGGCTGACCATTTTTAAGTTGAAAATCCAGTGACACAAATTTTATTCACCATGTTATATGAGTATAACCATGTCATTATTTCAAAAAAATTTGTCTTGAACAAGTGTTCTGGAGACAGAAAGTTATAACTTCCTCTCTGTCTTACCTCAAAGTTTAATCTACTTTCTGCTTCTATAAATTTGCCTATTTGAGGCATGCCACCTACTGATTTACATAATGTTTGCCCCCCTGTTCCTTTAGAATTCTTGATGCACGATTGAAGCCAGGACCTCGCACATGCTAAGCATGGGCTTCAGCCCCAAGAGACACTGCCGGGACAAGTATTGGCCTTTTTGTGCCAAGCTCAGTTTGCTTCTGTGGTTTAAAGTTTCACTCATGGAGTAATTTATATCAGAACTTCCTCCCTCTGCGGATGTGTAATATTGCCTTATCCGGTATGTGTGTGCTATATTTGGTCATTCATCCTATTGCTGGACACAGGCCTTTTCACTATTGTACAAATACCTGTCCCTACTTTCAGTATCATTGAATACATACCTAAGAACAGAATTTCTGACTCGTGTGATAATTGTATATTTAGCTTTTGGAGGCAATTATCAAACTTTTTTCTGTAGCGACTGTATGATCTTACGTCCCACTAGCAATGTACAAGGGTTACAATTTCTTCACATGCTTTTGAACACTGGTTATTTTCCAAAACTTGTGATTTTCTATTTTTTGATAATAGCCACCTTAATGGGTATCTATTAATGGGTATCTTGATGGGTGGTATCTCAAATAGTTTAGATTTGCCTTTCCTTAGTGACAAGTAGTGTTGAGTACCTCAGACCTCAAGATTCCACATGTATTTTTAAACTTGGTTTTCCAGATTACTACTAAGGGATATTGAAACGGAGACTTCCGTACACTGTGACTTGGCCAAATCTCACAGTTTGAAGAGTTGAAGGCTGGATGGCACACCAAGATTGGACCCCCAAGCTTCTTCTCCTATGTCTTCTTTTGTCAAGTATGGAGCACCCTATTATGGTTTAGATCTAACAGGGTCCCAACCCTCCTTTGTTTGGAAGGTGGTTGGATTATGGGGCGGGAAAGTGGACTCACTCTTAAGAGGTGGGGTCTGGGTGGAAGAGGTAGATCCCGGGAGCATGAGCTGAAGGGTTTCTCTCTCAGGCTGCCTTCTGCACTCTCCGCTTCCCAGTCACCAGGGCCACGAGCAGCCTTCACCTTCCCAGGCCTTTCTCCACGCTGTCTTGTCTCGGAGCCAGGCAGCTACAAAGTAAACATCATGAACCAGAATAAACCTCTCTTCCTTTCAGTTGTGGGTGTTGGATATTGTTTCTGGGTGTTGAAGAGAGCGGCTGAAATACACCTTATAAGCCAGACTAGTGTGCTTTCAACCCTACAAGGCATAAGCCAAGGTTTTGGGCAGGCCTTTCTGTTCTGAGCATGAGTAATATTGTGTGCTGATGAAGAAAGTAGCTGTTTATTGTCAGAAGTGGACAATTGTCTCCTACAATTAAATTCATGAAGTAAACAAGGGACAGTCCTGAAAAGCCTGCCAACCCTTTATCAGTTGGAAGAGTTGGGGAGAATTTCTGCTTTCCATTTAGCGTTGGTGGTTCCAGATAGAAAGAGAAAACAAGTCTGGTAAATAAAGCAAAACAAAGCAAAACAAAAAACACAAACAACAGTAAAAACTAACTCAAGACAAAACCCCAAACTTTCACATAATCTTGGGCTTGAGTTCAAGTTTCTTTGTCCGGGGTTTAGCCTCGTATTCCTAGAAAGCAAGGTCCTCTTCGCAGTTGAATGAGATAGGAGTTAGCCAAACAAACTTTGTAATTTGATTTTCTAAAGCTCAGCATGCGCCACCTGGTGGAAAGAATTTGAAATCACAAGCTGCGTTTCTGCCTTCCTTCGTGGTTGCTCAAAGGCCTTGATTGCTGTCTTCCTGACTCTGAAGGGCCCTAACGTGGCAGGAATCAGCATCTTCTCTGTGTAGTTTATTTACCTTCCTCCCTCCCCAACTTCATTTTCATGACCTTGGGTTGGGTTTGGGGAAGAGAAGTTACTGTGACTTCGTAGACCTGTGATAATCTTTTGTCTCTTCAATGGAATGGAGATCAAAATTCTGGTTGTCCTGAAGTTCCAGGTCCTGGTTCAGAGGAAGCCAAAGCCCAGTTCTGCTGCTGGGGAGAGTGGGTGAATTTTGAGAGGTTATGGAGTACATAGGGTTTGGGGTACCCATGCTAGGTCTGGCCGTTCTCCCAGTAGTTCAGTTCAGGAACTTGGAACCATTTCAGGGTTCCAGGCTTCTTGGAAGCTCACATTTCTGGGTGGTGTGGAAGTCTGAGCTGATGCCCCATCCACAGAACAGTCCCTGTGGCTCCTGGGTGTGCACTGGATGCCATTGCCAGCTTCCTGCTTGCTTTGGGGAGCCTACTGCAGTTCCAAACTGGCTACTGAAGGCAGACAGTGTGATGAGAACGAAGAAAGAGACAGAACTAAAATTTCACACTGTGCACTTTATTGGGGATTTATAGGCAGAAGGAAGCCCTGGCAGCAAGACAGGTAGACCCCAAGCCCCAAGACCAAGGAGGTTTATGTGCTAAGCCAAACAAAAAATGTACCTGGGGGCTGGGGATATAGCTCAGTGGAATAAGTGCCTGCCTAGCAAGTGCAGGGTCCTGAGTTCAATCCCCAGTACCGCCAAAAAAAAAAAAAAAAAAAAAAAAAAAAAATGTACCTGGCCTAAGAAAGTGATTAACAAAGCTAATGTCAGTTATGAAATAATTTGGGAGTCAGTGGCCAGTACAACATGCTCAATTGATTAATGACTTTGTTTGGCCTGTAGGGTTTGCATTGCTTGCCAGGGCCAGTGGATGAGAAGAGAGACAGTCATGACCAAGATGGTTGTAGTCATGTCAAGTCAAGCTGGGTCTCTACTGTTGGGGTCCTCAGTTAGACCTTATTGTTTTCTTTTATCTTCTGATTCAGCTCATGAAACTTTGGCTCAATCAATTCTCAGCCATCAGGAAATTCTTCTGGCTTCTTACATTCTCTCCTTCTCTTCCTTCCTCCTTTCTTTCCTGCATTCTTTTTTTTTTTCCCACAGTGAGAGTTGAACTCAGGGCACTGACCTACATCCTCTGCTCCTTTTAAAAATATTTAATTTTGAGGCAAAATTTTACTAACTGCTAAGTTTTCCAGGCTGCTATAGCCTTCCAAGTAGCTTGGACTCCAGGCACCATGCCTAGCTTTTTGGTTTCTTCTGATTATCCATGTTGCATGGATGGCATATACCTGTAATCCTAGAACTTTGGGGATCTTGTCCCCCCGCCACACACACACACAAAGAAAAGAAAAAATAGAAAAAGAAGACAGAGGACATAGCTCTGGGGTTCAATCTCCAGTGCTGAAAAAAATGTCTCCCAAATGAGTCATGTTCAGAGGTGGAACTTTTGAAAAAGTGCCAGGTTCCTGAGGGCTGTAACATCATCCACCAAATTAATACACTGATGTGTTCCTTAGCTGTATGGGCGATAGGGTCTCCCTGCATGAGCAGTCATTGGGGCTTTGAAGGACATATATTGCCTCTGACCCCCTCCTTTTGGCTCTTTCCATCTCTTTCTGCTTCCTGGCTGGCATGAGCCTTCCTCTACTATATTCTTCTACAATGGTGTTTCTGCCTTGCCAAGCCCAGCAGCAATAAGCTTGGTGACCATGGACTGAAACCTCAGAAACAGTGAGCCCAGGCAAATCTTCCCTCTTTTAAGTTGTTTTTCTCATGTATTTGCTACAGAAATGAAAACTACAAACACATCCCCTTGATTAGCTCAAGGATTTAGGACTTTGTGTGAATCTGTCCAATCCTGTTGTAGCTGTTTCAATCTGGGTGCGTTTGGGTAACAGGAAGAAGGTGTGCCATAGACCTTCCTGAGAACAGAAATTGCAATGCCCAAGTCGGTGTAAGGCTCTCATTGAATCAATTCACACCTTGAGAATATAAACAATATATTTTTGAATTTAACAAAATGACAGATTGGAAATGTGTTCATGAGCTTTGCTCTTGACAGATCAGTCATCCCTTTATGTGGCAAGGGTGAGGTCATATGTTCTGTAGAATGAATAGAAAAATATTCGGTGTTTCTTCTAACACTGGTGACCCCAGGGAGATCTCCATGGTTGATTGTTGAGAAAGGTGTCTTTTGGCTTCATGAGCCCTGACTGATAGTTCCCCTTCTCATCTGTGGCTCAGCAGGTGCAGCCTGTGGAGCGACACCTCTGGCAAGTCCCTCATCCAGGTATGGAGAAGAGCCTCTATGTGAAGATCCCTTCAGTAGGTTGCAAATGGTCCTGCAAGAGATTCATACCCTGGTCCCTAGAAGCTCTAACTGTTGTTGTATGTGGAAAAAGGGTCTTTGCAGATATGACTAAGGATCTTGGGGTAGGGAGAGTATCCTGGCTTATCCAGGTGGCCCACAATGCCATCACATGTGTGCTTACTCAACACCGAGAGAATGAGACAACATGATCATGCAAGCCGAGATTGGAGTGGTGTGGCCACAAATCAGAGAATGTTGGGAGACAGTAGGCTATGCCTTACAGCCTGTGCAGAGAGTGTGGCCCTGAGGATACCTTGATTTCAGCTCAGTGGTGCTGATTTTCAGAATTAAATTTGTGTTTTAAGTCACCAAGTTTATAGAAATTTGTTATAGCATCAGTACAGTGTTGTAATTTGTATAATGCAGCCCTGATGCTTAAGATTTTTAGCTTTATACTGATTCCAGCTCGGCTTTATGCTTTAAGCCTTTGGCCAGAAGACAGGTGCAGTAAGAGGATGAAGATGGTGGGATAGTCCATCTTAAGCAAGGGAGTTTGGAGCTCCCAAGTATCTCTTAAGAAAGAAGGTCAGGTGAAAGCTGTACTCAACTCAGACTCCTACCAGAGAATGTCATAGACTGGAGTTTTGTTTTTTTTTTTAAACAGAATACGCCCCCGTACACTGCCACCCCCATTTTGGAGGCTGAAAAGGTCAAACTGTCATCAGATTTGGTGTCTTGGGAAGGCCCTCTCCTCGTCTGCAGGTGGTCACCTTCTTGCTTTGTCGTGTTTTTCAAGGATACGAATCCCATCATGGGTAAGCCCATGACCCATCTGGGTCTTCTGACCCCATCGAAATTCATTACCTCCCCAAGGCCCAGCAGTGCTCTAGCTGGGTAGGGCTTCAATATAGAAATTTTAGGGGGATAGCAACATTTTGTGCATGGTTTTCTGACTGGCCATTTTTGTTGCGGATTTGTTGTCTTACTTTTGCGCTTAGAAAGAACGGAAGAGCTTGTGTGCATGTGTGGCAGGCTGGAAGGGAGGAGCGAAATGAGAACAGTGAAGCTTTTGGACTTTTTTGCAAAGTATTAGGGGATAGAAGAAATGCAATCCTACAAAAATAGAGCTCACAGGTTATTTTATTTTATTTTTTGCTGGGGGTTGGGGATGAGGCCTCACGTATGCTAGGGAAGTGCTCTACCGCTGAGTTACAGCCCCAGCCCATTTCCTCCTCCTCATCCTCATCACCATCTTGTGGTACTGGGCACTCTGCTACCGAGCTACCTCCCCAGCCCCGCCATTTTTTATTGTTGAGAGATGATCGTGCTAAATTGCATAGTCTGCCTTGAGCTTCTAACTTTCCTGTGTTGGCCTTCTGAGTAGCTGGGATTACAGCCATGTACAAGCTTGTAGTTTTGAAGAAAAATTGAAAAAAAAAGAGGCAATTCTTTGGGAAATCTGCAGAAAATAGGAGCTCTGGAACTACTTATCCTGAGATAGTGCCAGTGGTCTCTGTCTCATCAGCATGACAGACCTTCTTAGGTTGAAATTCTGCTACTGAAGATAGAAGAGGAAAGCTACTGGCCTTAAGCAGATTGCATTATTGCTCCTGGCTGTTCCGTCCTTGCCCAGAGGAGTGTACAAGTCTGCCTGCTATCATGAGCTCTGTTGTGTCTGCCTTGGTAGGGGTACACTTCCCACCCACCCCACCGATATCAGGCTCAACTGTGTGATGTAAAGTGATTGGGAAAGGCAGTGTTTGGGGTCCTAGATGAAGCTCCAGGGCTCACTGGGATGTCTGTCAGTGCTCCTGCTCTGTTCTCTACCAAGGGGCCAGGAAGTCACAGGTGAGGGCTGTTTCTTCTCTAAAGGCCCCTGAAGATAAGGAGCAGAGCCATGGTTGGTTCTCTGTGGCCATGCAGGAGACTCTCAGTCTTTGAGGTTCTGGGCCTGTTGGCTCCCACTGAGTTCTGTAACTAAGTGGGGGTGCAGGGAAAGTGCGAAGGGAGTCACCCCAGGCACATCCTGGTTACCTTAATTGGTAAGGCAAGAATCATGGTGGTGATAGTGAATTTTTGGAACATGAAGCTTCTATGAGGCCAGAAGGTTTCACTGGAGGAGGAGTGTAGTGGATTGACAAGTGGTGGTCAACTTACAACCCCTAGCTAACTGAGTGAGCGTGGTGCTGGGTGTGGGAGGCTGGTGGAAGCTGAGGGAGGTTGTCGAGAGCTGGTAGAAGCTATAAGGAGCTGTTGGTTGTTTTGGAGGAGTTTGTCATGCTGGCTTTCCTAATGAACTTGGCTGTTTTCATCCTCCGAGGAGCTCTGGACCTCTTTGGCACTGAGAATGGCTTTGGTTTACTTTGGGGGAGCTTACTCTGATCATCGCTTCCTGGATCCAGAGGGGAAGATGGTTCACTGCCAGTCTCTGGGAGAAGCTTGCTGTGTTGGGTTCCTTGATGAGAACTTGGCCATCTTGATCACTGGAGGAGCTCGAGACCTCACTGTTGCTGAAGATGACTGTGGTACCTTTTGGGGGAGCTCTGGTTCTTCTGAGCTCTTGCTCCTGGCTCCAGTGCAGATCCCTCAGCCCGCT
This sequence comes from Dinomys branickii, assembly GCA_004027595.1. Taxonomy (NCBI): domain Eukaryota; kingdom Metazoa; phylum Chordata; class Mammalia; order Rodentia; family Dinomyidae; genus Dinomys; species Dinomys branickii. Next base: position 225,047 of record PVLD010000686.1, read on the forward strand.
ACCACAGATCCTTCATCCTGCTGGCACAGACTTCCTAGATTCCACCACTGACCTTTGGGCCTTCCCAGTGCAGATCCATGAAACAGGCCTGCATGAGATGTTGTTGTGGGCTCTGGGCCTCCAGATAATTTTGTGGGAGGCACTGTTATGAGCTCTAGGTATTCAGCTGCACTCATACAGAACATTTCCGTGGGATCCAGGCCCTCAGCTGGATTTCTTGGTCTTAGTGTGTGGACAGATTTTCTGCACTCTTTTATATATCATTCTTTTTTTTTTTTTAATATATCATTCTTTAGGTGACTATTTAAATAACCTTATAAAATATGTGTCCTGCACTACATTGTTTCACTTTGCACAATAACCCCCAAACCATAACAAGGAGGGACAAACATTTTGGTCAAGGAGATTCCTGGCATAGCAAACTTTATATTTTAAGCAAATATGGAGGTGGTAGCTGAGTGGGAAAATGTGCAGCAGAGATGCCCTGGGCAAGGCAGAGAAATACAAGAGAGGAAGGGGATCATCTACAACAAGCATAGAGAGATGCATTAGGTTGTGTTTCCTGGAAAGGGATGTGGATTTCATCCCCAAATCTCTGGGGAGCTAATGAATGTTTTAAGGAGTAGTAGTCATATCACATTTATATTTTAAAATGCAAGGAGTGGATGGTCTTTTAGACAATAAGCAGGCATGCAAAACAGTTTTCAACAGCTGAAAGGACGGGTGAGATCCAGCGCCTGCTAACTGTGCTTAGTGTTTTGTTTGCAAAGGCGTTTTAGGGGGTCATGTCATTAAGGCAGCCCCAGGGAATTTCAGTTTCTATTGAAAAACACATTTCAATTTTTTTTACCCTCTTAAAAGGGAACAACGTGAGATCCTCTGTGTGTGTTTTAGATTAGTGACTTACAGTTCGCTGGTGGGTGAATTACTACACAGCTGAACACCATTAGCTACCATGGTGATCTTTATAAACTTTTGATTTTTACTCTCAGTGATGGCTTAATATGTTCCTATAATGTGGCACTGATTGTATAAGGGAAGCTTAAGGGACACAGATGTTGAAACATAACCAGTTAGGAGACTAAATGGGGAGTATTTCTGCAGATTCCCTTCATGCAGGTCTTTCTCATTGGTATGAGTCAGTTACCTTCTGCTTTTCAAACTGTTTTAGAGACCCACTGCATATCTTTGGCCCCCAGTAAAGGAGAAAATACAGGGTGGTTGCACCTAGTTTCCTCTTTCTGAAATGAGAGTGAATTCTATCCATATACAAAATGTGTTATTTTCAGAGAAGTGCTTACAAATACCAATTGAAACCTCTTAACTTTCCAATTAGAAGCACAACATACAAATTTTAAATAAACTAATTTATATTTAGTATAAAATTCACACTTTTCAAAATATAGGTAGTAAAACTGGTTTCTTCCAAGATCCAACAGCTTGATGCAGGGTTGACTTGAATACAAGCTTTGATATAAATTCACTCTTCACATCACATGAGATAAAATACTAATTTGGAATTTATTTTTGTCAACAAAAATATTTCTATGTACAAGTAATTTAAGGTAGATTAAATAACATTCCACTTATTAAAGGAAAATAAATGTATCTTTATGAATTAAAAATGTGCCTGCCGCTCACATTTTATGGCTCTAACCCGTAGTTGTTGAAGTAAATGAACATATATTGTTAAGATTATATTAAAATAAACTTTATAGTACAATCTTTCAATTTATATAGTCCTAAAATGATATTCTTTCTACATAAAATACTTAATTATCATGGATTAAGTAAAACAGTTAAATACTTTTAATACATTTTATGAAAGCTTATGGGATTCCATTTTTCACTTTGTCTCTGCCTCTGCCTTTGTCTCACTGACTCTGTCTCTGTGTCTCTGTCTCTCTTTCTGTCCCTGTCTCTGTCTCTCTGTCTCTCATAGTGCTGAGGATCGAACCCCAGGCACTGTGCATGCTAGGCAACACTTTACCTCTGAGCTGCATCCTCAGTCCTGAAGTCCATACTACTACTAAAGGGCTATGAGTTGCAGTACTTCGGGGGAGCACTGTCCACTGAATGTTCAGGACACTGGAACTGAGTTCCAGGAGAGTGTGAAGGAGACTGACAAATGTCTCTTCCCATAGATTGCACCATTAAACTCTCCCATGAGCTTCCAAAGGCCCACAGTTAAAAAGGATGCAGCTGAAGTGTTGAGGAAAGTGTGTACTTGGTGTGAGGTGGGAAGGTGCAGGCATTAGCACGCTGAGCAGGTGGAAACCAGGTGTGGCAGGGCTGGGGAATAGGAATCAGTTCAGCTGTGGACACCTCGGGCTTGTGATTCTTGAGGACACTGAGATAGCCAGGTCTGGTTCGCAGTGGGACACGTGTGCTGGGGGATTTTTTTGTGGGGAGGGATTTGAGGCATTTTCTAGGCTTTAGCAATGGAAAGTACTAAAGACAATATTTACCTACTTTCAGAATCTGTCAGGGCTTATCCCAGGAGAGGGGCCTTGATGATTTGACTCAAGAGTTACCTGGAAGTGGATTTGGATGAAGGCCCTGTGCTGTGGAGTGTGGGGCGCCTTTTCTACTCCCATCCCTCCCCCATATATGATACTTACAGGTGCAGAAGGCACCTTCTGGGCTTTGCTGTCTGTGACAAAGCATAGTCAGCTTGAGGTTATGTTCAAGGTGCTTCATTGATACAGCATTCAGTCATGGGACCCCTGTGGGGATGGTGCAGCTAGGAGTTAGCAGGGCTGCAAGGAATTTGAATGGCGCCTGTGGTCCTTTGCTGTGTGATGCCTGTGAGAAGACTGAGTCTGAGCTGCCGTGGCTGTAGCTGGGGCTGTGACAGAACTGTAGGCCCCTGTGATGCTAAGAAAAGGTTTGATGGAAGGAGCTGTCTGTACTTGACCTCTGCTTTGAGGCAGGGCTTGAAGTGTTACAGTCTTGTCTATTAGAAACAGCTTATCACTTTTAATGGGAGCACAAAACCTGTACACAGCATCCACCTCCTTCCCTGAGCTGCCAAGTGGAGCCTTTGTAGGTCAGAGATGTGTGGGAAGGAGACAGAGTGGTAGGGGAGGGGTGGGAGGTGAGCAGGACTTCAAAGCCAGTGAGAAGCATCAAGAGGCTGGGAGAGACAGAGAGCAAGTTACAGTAAAGAGAAAGCATATCTAAGCGAACAATGACCATTTACTTTAGGAAAGGGCAGCGGGTGCCAGCTGATAGCTAACATTGTCTGACTGTGAAAGGAGTAACCTTTCTGGGGAGCAAGGGATTCACTCAGGGAAGAGGAGGAAAGGCATTGTTCTTCACAGAGTCAGATAGAATGTGGCTTTTATTAAAATAAGAAAGGTCAAAGGAAGACAGATGTTGAAAGCAGGCAGCGTCTCGTGAAATAATTCAAGGTGCTCGGAAGCAGACACCTTCCCTATTGGCTTCCTGGTTTCTTCTGTAGCTATCACCAGTGGGACAGGCTGTGTAGCGCTGAGCTGAGCTGCTCTTTCTTGCCCCAGCTCTTTGTGGTGGATGATCAGCCACAGTTCTTACAAGTTTAGTCAGAAATATGAAGCACTAAGTCTTGTTTCTTCTCTTATTGTCAATGTAGGAGAGTTTGACACAGGGCCTCTTGCATGCTAGGCAAGTGCTGTAGTCCTGAGCTTCATGAGTAGCCATATGGTACTAATTCTGTTTGGATTCTGTGGGAAAGAGCTTGAGCAAATCACGAGTACGTAGCTTAGATAATGAATTTATGTTACTCAGAATCTGCACAGACTGTGCCTACAGAAGTTGTGGTGCTCTCTAGACTGTTTGCATGGTGTGTTCTAGACTGGTCTTATCAGCGTGCAAAGATGTCAATTCTTGGTGTGACCTGTGGAAAGAGGGTTCACTTCATGGTTATCCTTTGTTAGCTGCTGTAATTCACTACTTGCAGTTCCTTTCCAACAAGAAAGGCTGTAGAGTGGGAGACAGTCTCCCTGGCTCTACAATTCTTTAAGAATAAGCCAGAGCTTTTGAGGGTTTAGTGTTGACTTCTAAGGATTGAATCTTCCTTGTTATAGTTTGGATCTCAAATGTCACCCAAAGGGCCTTTTGCATCTCACAGTGCTATTGGGCGGTGGTGAGGGCTTTGAGAGGTGGGTCCTAGTGGGGGTTCTGCAGGTCCCTAAGAATACGGCCTTAGATGGGACAGGCGGATCCCAACCACTTCTTTTTCATCTTTGTTTTATGTTCTGGCCATGTGCTCCATGCCATAGAGTGCTGTCTCACCACAGGCCCAAGAGCAACAGGGACAACTGATTATAGACTGAAAACTCTGGGCCTGCGACAATAAACCTCTTCTCTTCATAAGTAGATTAGCTCATGTTGTTATAGAGGCAGAAAGCTGACCAATGCTCCTTCTTTCTCCCAACATAGATGTGGAAGTCCGAACCTCCAGTTTCTCAGAATGTGTTCTTATTTGAGAACAGAGGCACTGCAGGTGCAATAGACACAGTTATACGGGAGTAGGCTCAGGCCCTAACACAGTATGACTGATCAGAGGGGAAATGTGAGCATGGTATGTGCGCAAGGAGAATGCCACGTGCTGATGAAGAGACTCAAGAAGTGACACCTACAAGAAACCTCCCTCAGAATGCTCAGAAGAAACCAATGCTGTGGATGCCTCGATCTTGAACACATACCCTCCAGAACTGAGACAACGGAGACTTCTGTTGTTAAAGCCACACAGTGCTTCTTTTTACTTTGTTATGGCAGCCCTGGCAAGCAAAAGCACGGGCCATTGTGAGTAATGAGATAGCAGCTGTGTGGACACTGCAAAGGAGATGACATTCCCAGAATCTGAAGAAACCTTTACCATCTTGGGCCTAGCCATGTTGCCTTCATAATGCTCCCTTACCCTTGGTTTGAATAAAATCTGTCTCCTGAACAGCCCAGCATATACCAAATGACTCTGAGTCATTATGGTACACACTGAATATATTAGTTGTTCAAATTATTTGCTCTTTTCTCATTGCACTAGCTGTGGATTTGACCCGCGACTTGAGTTGGCCAGTGGCGCATGAATGCATACATAAGCCCTAAGAGAACTCTCCAGTGCATTGCTTTGTATGTGACACTGTCTGCTCTCTGCTCTCTGCTCTCTGCCTGAGCGTGTTTTCCTCAGACAGGAGTGGGGTGGGTGACTCAGGTCCTGAGACAAGAACACCTGTGGAGCCCGGCCTGGCTCAGCAGGACGGAGGAAAGTGATGTGGGTGAGAAACCAATGGTACGGGTGTCACTTGCTTCTGCACCATAGCTTACATTTGTGTGTCAGATTCTGTGCTGGGAATTTTCATGTCATACTTAATATGCTTTTCTATCCCATGTGGAGGAAATGGGCTCAGAGAGTCAAGTAAATTAAAAAAAAAAAAACCCACGGCTAGTAGAGCTGGGAAATGACTCCATACTGTATCAAATTTAAAATCTGTGTTCTTTTCCACCTCTTAGGATGCCTCCTCTCATCAGTCATGTCTGTGGTTCTAAATATCACCAAAGAACACTCGCTGTAATTGGATATACTACGTTATGTTTGGGTGAAAATCCAGTATTCTCAAATCCACCTTTGCATCCAGGATTGGGATTTGGTTCTTGGAGTCAGATGTGAGTGTCCTCAGGGTGTCCATCCACGTGTTTTCAAGGAATCTTGTCTGTCTCCATTCTTAGACCTCTATCTTTTTTTTTTATTTTAAAGAGAATAAAAATATTTAAAAAATTAGAAATGATACAGAATTTCAAAAAACAAGTTGATATGAATTCAACAATGGCTGTTATTGTTGTCTTCAAAGTAGTTGTGCAGATGACCAGCTATAAGCATGTAAAATTGGTAAAAACAATTAAGCATTAAGTGTTCCTTTGAATAAACCAATAGAAATTATTAATACAATTATCTTAGCTATCATATATATATAATATATATATTTATATATATTTCCCTTCCTTCTTCCTTTCTTTTCTCCTTTCCCTCATCCAAGTTGCTCTTTCCTTTTGAGCAGTTTCTTTCCCTTTCACTATATTTATTGTATCTTTCAGATTTTATTTATTCTTTCAGGTTCTTATACCAGGGAGACAATATGATGTTTACACATGTGGGTCCGATTTATTGCACTTATAAGTATGGTCTCTAGTTGCATCCATTTACCTATCGAACCTTCATGTTCTCTCAGAGTTTTCCACCTCACAATGCCCTCCTCAGTCTTATAAATGATTTTGTTCATCTTAGGAATGATCCTTAAACTTGAGTACCTAGAAGAGTCATCTGGAGGGTGATTCTCTTAAACGCGGACTGTTGGGCCTCCCCCACCTCAGGTTCTGACTGTGGGCTTTACATCTACAAATGCTCTGGTGGTGTTGATGCTGCTGGTACAGGGGTGATAGTTTGAGAACTACAGCTTTGAGAAAATGATAGTTATTAAAAGGAAAATTTCTTAACAATTTGCCACTAGTGCCGCTTCTTGACACTTAACAAATTTCTTACACACTCCTCCTCTCTACCTATAACTTTAAAAAGAAGAATAATTGCTTCTGCATGTGATCTGGGTCCCAGTTCTGCCTACTTTCTCAGGGTGGTGAAATCATTTCCATATTTTCTCCTCTATTTTTGATTAAATCAAATTCTTGTGTTTTGATGTGCTAGGCATTGAACCCAGGACCTTGGGCATGCTAGCCTCCTGCTCTACTACCAAGCTTCTTCTCCAGTGTTCCTTTATTTTGAATACACACACACACACACACACACACACACACACCACACACACATTTTTTTCCTCTATTGTCCGGGAGGTGGGGGTGGGGTGAGGTGGGGTGGGTCATGGTCACTGAGGCTTGAGATGCTGCACACGGGACCCAGCCTGGTTACCATGCCGGTGGGGGTGGGGTGGTGGGGCAGTCATGGAGGCCACTTACGCTGTCCAGGTTCAGCTTGGCTCCTATGGGAAGCAGACTATTTTTTTTTTTTTTTTTTGTGGTACCAGAGATAGAACTCAGGACCTTGTGCTTGCCAGGCATTGGCTTATTCCACTGAGCTATATCCCCAGCCCACTAAGCAGACTATTTTGCAATCACCTATTTCTCTTTCTCTTTTCTCCAGTAGTCTGAAGATCTCTGAGGTGATGAACTGTACTATTGTCTTTGTATAGCTAGAATCTAATAGGTTGTTTGGCTCTTAGTAAACTCTGTTGGATTCATGAATGCTTGTCAAGGATAAAATAGATTCTAAGTAAATATTGATTACATTATGATTAAATCATGTTTGCGTCCACCTTTCTAAAATTCTAAGAAAGGTAGAAGATGATCACAGTGTTTTTCTCATAGAACAGATGTGCTCATGGGCCTCTGGTGCACTTCAGTGGGAAGAGAGATGGTCGGCCTTAGAACTGCTGTAAGGAAAAAGTAAGAAAATACAATGTTTAATGCTTGCTACACGAAGAAAACCAGCAAACAGTTCTTCACTTAATTCCACTTTCACGCTTCCTTTTTCTCCTTTTTTGTTCTCTCGTTACATCCTAGATAGAGAGCATGTTTATAGAATAAAGAATGCTGGATACGAGAACCGAAACTTGAATTTCAGCTCTGATGATTGTTATACTAAAAAATCATGTAACCCTTTTTCCTTTTATTCCTTGAGTGACATTTTTTATTTCACTCCCAAATCTGAACACAGTGTTAGAGTTTACTTGTTTGGGAGATAGCTATTGGGATCACACAGTTTCTAGTTAGAGTCTGTGCAGGAGAAAGGATTTTTACCATGGGGAGGGCGGACAAGTTCCGGGGTGAGGCTGCAGCTGGTGACCTGGGCCTTCAGGACCAGCTCTGAGCCATCTGCTTGGCCTGCAGTTGATTGGTTGGACACAGAAAGGAATGAAAACCAATCAAGAATGATGACCTTTAGTGGAATGAAGCAATTTACAAGCAGCTGCAGAGATCCTGAGACCCCAGTAAGAGCAAGCAGATTTGCCTGGCTTTTATGTTGGACTTACATCAAACTCGTTAATGTCAATATGAAAGAAATTGAGCTTGTCTTTGTTGTGAGCCTAATGAAGCCTTTGCTGGTTGCACTAAATTTCTCCTTTTGATTTCCCTCTCTTTGCCTTTTTCTGTTTCCTTTTATTTAGTGTCCCTCTTGGCAATGGCTCTTTCACTCTTTATTCTCAAACAAGGGAGGGGAGAGAGAAAGAAGAAGAAAAGTTTAAAAACCACGAAAAGCCTTAATGTGAATTATTGACATTTCTCCAGAGTAAAGGGCTTTGACTTGCAAATCTAAGTCTGGGAAAGCACTGCTGTGGACAAAGCAAATGGAGTGCAGTTATGTTTTGGGCGGAGACCCGCATCGGGTGGGGGGGGTCCCCCGTCCTGCCGCTGAACCACTGCAAGCGTAAAATACCTCTCTGGGAAAAACTAGTAAATGAGGAATATCACTTCCTTCCCTCGCTTCTCTCTGTCTGTCTCTTTCTGTCCGTCTCTCTTTGTCTCTGTCTCTCTCTCTGTGTGTCTGTCTGTTTCTCTCACTGTCTGTCTTCTCTCTCTCTAACTCTCTCGGTTTCTCTCTCTCCTTTTCAGTGCTCTGGATGGAGCCCAGTCCAGAAGTAATTGGTGGCAGATGCAGCCTGATAAGGCAGATTGATTATATTTCTGTTAGAGTCTTACTTTTTTTCTGTTTGCCTGGCTTTTCCCATGCTAGTTTGAGGCTCGGGTTGGATCTGCTTGCTAATGGTAGCTGCAATGGCTGCTGGCAGTTCAGCTTTCTATCTTCATCGGTTCAACCAGAAAAGCTGGTGGAGTAGCCCAGTCCTCAGGATCAGCCTGACTGCGTGAGAAGAGAGCACTTGCCAATTTAAACTACTCATGTCAAAGCATTTTCCCTTGTTGAGTGGCTTAAACCAGTCAGGGACCCGCAGCAGAGTTATGGTCCATCTCATACAGTGCACTTGGAGCAAAGGTATTTTCTCAAACAACAGTTAGGTGTGCCTTATCAAGAGGTCACGTACCAGTAGTAGTAATAATACTTGTAGTGGAAGGAACTTGTGTCTACCTAAGTGCTCCCTTAGGATGCTATCTGCAAATGGGTTTTCATTGCTAAAAAAAGTTTGATAACACTAGAAAAGACCATTCTGAAGACCTTCCCAGCTCCACAGTTTTTTGACTCTATTTTTTCTTAAAAGAAATGAAAACAATTTTATTGAACTAAGATTTATATACCATACAATTTATAAACTTATAAAGTGTAGGATTCAATAGCTTTTGGCACACTGACAAAGTTGCACAACTATAACTATAACCACAGTTAAACTTCTGTCATTTTTGTTATCCCAGATTAAAACACTCTACTTACGAGATATTACCTCCAAACCCCTTGTCCCCTAAATCTAGATAAGCGCTGAGCTACTCTGCACAGAAATTCCTATTCTGGGAATTTATTTATTTATTCAAAATAGACCATGCTCATAATAACACGAAAGACTTTAACATATCCATAGAAAAGTAAATCCTCCAAAGTGATCTGGATCAAATGGAATTTTTATTTTTAGGTTTTTGAGGACTCTCCATACTGTGAGTGGTTCTGTGAGTTTGCACTTTCACCAACAAGGAAGAAGCATTCCTGTTTTATTACAGTCTCACCAGCATTTGTTGTTGGTTGAGTTCATCCTGGTAGCCATTCTTTCTGGGGTGACATATTGTGGAGAAGGACATTCTTTAGTTAATCTTTCAATGTATTGTCTGAGGCATAACCTAGCCTCGGTTGTTCTGTTCTGGAGGAAGTCTAACAGAAGCTTTGTAAGCCCTGGTTTCCACACTAAATGCTTTGCTGTGATATGCGGAAAGGATGACTATCTAGTCTAGTCTCAGGCCTATGGTAATTGAGTTGTATTGTTTTTTCTAAAGAGGTTGATAGCCACCCATTAGCCGAGTTGCCTCTTTTGTTTTATCTTAATAAAAGGTTACTGAAAAGGTGATTTGAGGCTGCAGACAAAGAGACTGTAAGCCCTCTGATCCCAGAACATTCTCTCTCTTGTATTTCTTTTTCTTCTTACTTTTTTATTCATCTGCGGTTACCTCGTTCTTGGGACCTGTTCACCCTGGACAGAAACGGATAATAGACCAACAACATATAATCTTAATACTGCTTTAATTTGCATTTCTTGAATGGCTAGCAATGCTGGACATTTTTTTTTCATGTTGTATCAGTCAATGCTTATTAGCGAAGCAGATTTAATGCAAGATATACAAACATGGAAGAATTTACAAGGTTGAGTTACCAGAGCCGCCCACAGAGTCAGATGTGGAAGAATGCAAGCGGTCTGTCTGCACACTGGAGATCCAAAAATCCACTGGAAGGCGTCGAGCTCATTACAGCACCCCACATAAGTGCATCAGGATGCCGCAGGTCTGCATCAGCAGGCTGAAGGGTCTGTGCTTGAGGCTAAAGAGTGTTTGCTGGGACCCAGAGGTGACACCAAAGGTGAAGGTGAAGCCTGAGTGCCTCCAAAGAAACAGAAGCAGGTCTTTCTTCTTTATTTCTCTTTTACACCTCTCTGGAGACAAATCTCCCTAGGGTGGTGTTTAAACACCCAGAACTTTGCTGAGCTGATTTAGATTTAGTTGGGCATTTCTTACTCAAGTTGACACAATCAGTGAACTATCACACATGTATTCGTTGGCCAATGTATTTGTTCATCTGAAAAATGTCTATTCATTTCAGATGCCCACTGTCTTTAAATTTGGGGGCATCTAATTTTGTTTTAGTTCTTTATATATTCTAGATGTTAGTCCTTGTCTGAGGGGTTACTGCCCCCAATTTTCCCCATTCTGTTTCTTTACTTTGTTGGTGGTTTCCTTTGATGTGTAAAAGCTTTTTAATCTAATGAGAACCCATTTTTTTATTCAGTAAATAACATTGTTGATAACAAGAACACTCATTTTGAGTTAAGCAAAAGGAAAAAGGGAACGTTGGAATATATGACAGAAAAATCTCAGGGTAAGGCCGACTTTAAGTAAAGTTACTGGTGTCTTAATCACTTTCTTTTTGCTAGGCCACAACACCCAACACCCAGAACTTGAAGGAGAAGAGATTTATTTTGGCTTATATTTTCAGACTATAGTCTGCCAGCTACAAGGCAGAGGAGCATCACTGGGAAAAAGGGGCTTTATGTCATGGCAGATAGGAAGCACAGAGGGAAGAGAGCAGCTGAGGCAGGGGATATAGGCCTCTAGGTCAACCTCAGGGACCTGCCTCTGTAGACCAGTCCCCCCCATTAAATTTAGCTGTAGGCCCCTATGACTCAATCATCTTACAAAAGCCTTGCTTATGAGTGCCTGATGCATTGGGGGTGTTATGGCTCATATACAAATATTTCTCCAAAGCCTTATGGGCTCATAAGGCGTGTTTTTTGGAGGTAGTTGGATCTAGGGTGTGTCAATATGGATTAAGAGTGTGTGACAAATAATTAGTCTACTGATTGGTTTAGTGTAATTCTGGGTGAGGATAATGGGAAATTCCAGCCTGGGTAGCACCAGGAGGTGCCAACCGATAGGTTTGTAGCTTTTATGCAATGCAATGAAAGGGACAGCCAAAGGAAGGCTGCTGCTTCCTGCCTGGCATGCCGTGGGCTGTTTCTCCTCTGCCATGCTGCTGCTCTGCTTTGTAGCCAGCCAACTATGGACTGAAACCTCTACAAACTGTGAGCTAAACTAAACCCTTCCTGCTTTAACTTTTGGGTGTCAGATGTTTTGACTCAGCAATAAGAAAGTAACTAAGACACAGAGACATACAGATGTAAACCATAATAACCAGAAATTACCTTCTCTCCATTTCTGGTTTTATAGTTAGCTTCATCCTTGGGCCTTGTCCCAAGATAGCATCCTAAATCTAAGGTCAACAAAAAAAAAATAATTATTTCTTTCCTGTAGTTCAGACATTTATTTTGGGATAAACTCTGATTTGAACAATGTGGGATTACTGAAACAGTCTTGGCTCTGACATTTCTTAGTCCATTGACTGGTGAGGGTAAACATATAAACTAGTTCTGGTCAGTTGACAAACTGTGTTCTTGGGCCATTGTGTTGGATGTATATATTTTATATGTATTCATTTATATTTTATGTATATTCATATATTTTATAAATTAATATATATTTTATCTATATCAATATATAAACTATTCTTATTTATATTTTATATATTAATTTAGATTCAGTGTTTGCTATTATCTTGTAGAAGTTCCTTACACATTTTGGAAATTAACTTCTTATCAGATATATGACATTAAAATACTTTCTCTCATCCTGTAGTTGCCCATTCTGCGTTTTTTTGCTGTGCAGAAGCCTTCTAGTTTGAAGCCGTTGTACTTGTCTGTTTTTGTTTTTAATGTTCTATCTAGGAAATCATTGTCAATGCCAATATGATGAGGAATTTTACCAACAGCTATAACTTAATGGAGGGGTTGCATTTAAGTCTTTAACCCATTTGAGTGGATTTTTTGTATGGATTTAAAACAAGTCTCAGATTCGTTGTTTTGCATGTGAATATCTAGTTTTCCCAACCAGTATATTTGAAAACACTATCTGGCATGATCGTGTGCTTTGACACTTCTTTTTTTGAAGATCGCTTGACTATCTATCTCTATATATTTCTAGGTTCTCCATTCTGTTCCATTAGTCTAGGTCTGTATGCCAGTACTTCCTGGTTTAAATTGCAGTAGCTTTGTAATATATCTGGGAATCAGTATGTATGATTGTGATGGTGGAGTATTAATTTGACTGGGTTTGGGGTCTTCCAGGAGATTGGTGGAGGTACTTCTGGATATGCCTAAGTGATCCATAGAGGCAAGGCCTTAGGGTCTATGTCTGGGTCTCAACCTCTTTTTACTGGTGCTGTTTCATTGCTGTGCTTCCCAGATACTGTGAACTAAGCCGTTTTGTTCCACCACACTTTTCTGTCATGAAGTTTCTGCCTTGGAGCCAGCTGACTATGGACTGAATCCCTTGAAACCATGAGTCAAATTAATCCTCTCCTCCTTTAAGTTGTGGTTGTCAGGTGTTGTGCCTCGGCAATAAGAAATCTAATATGGGAAATTGTATTAGTCAAAGAATCGGTGTTGTTGCTGTGACTATACTTGACTGTGTTATTGAGAAGCCTTTGGAACTGGTTTTTGGGAGTTTAGAAAGGCTTGGAGATGCAGGCTAGGGAAGACTTAGAATGCTGTAAACAGAGCCTGATGGATGACTCTGGTTAGAGCTCAGAAGACTAGAATGCTGATAGGAATGTGGACAGTAAAGGCCAGGCTTAGGAAGTTTCAGTTGGGAACAAGGACATCATTAGTAGTTGGACCAGAGGTCATGTGTATTACACACTGACAAAAAATTTTGTGTACATGTTGTTCATGTCCTGAGACTGAAACTAAGGGTAGTGGACTAATTAATCTAGAGAAAGCAATTTCAAGGCAGCCAAAAATTCAGGCTGAGGAGTGGGAATTGCTGCTTGCTTTTGACCAAATCTATAGTGAGAACTGGGGGGCAAAAGAAAGAGCAGAATCATTTGAAAAAGTTAAATTTTGGCATGATGGAGCCATGTGTAAAGCTGGGGACACAATAGATATGGTTGTTGAAGGATTAGTGTCATTATAAAAAAATAAAGTACTTTGTATAAGGACAAAAAGAAAGATGCTTGAGGCCATCTCAGAAATCAGCAAACCCCACCTATCGGATGGAAAAGTGTAAATGTTTTATTTTAGAAGAGAGCCCTTGGACTCACTGCTTGAAAAAGGGGTCCTAGAGACTTGGTCTCCTGGAATTAATTTCACTTACTCAGCCATCCAGGTATTCAGAGGCCACTGTAGCCATGGTTTAAGTGGGCTTAGCTACTGCTCCCACTGATAGCAATCCTTATTGTTTCTTATTTTACTGGCATGCAGAATGTAAGAATTGTGAGCTCAGGGAGGCTTCCACCTAGATTTTTAAGGAAGGTCTGAAAGGGATGCAAGGAGCTCCTAGAGTAGCACTTGAAGCTATTATAATGAAGGAAAAGTGCAGTGAAAACTTCAGGAGGTTAGAGATACCAGGAATGTGGAGTGTCCTCTCAGGAAAGTTGCAATGAGCAGAAGCAGCCGAAGAAGTGGCCATGTTAGCTATAAACAGCAAGACCTTAATGGTTGGTTCACCAAAACACTATAGAACTCATATTTTGCCACTGAATACCCACAAAATGCTGGATAAAGAGCTATAAATTGTAATTTTTGCTGGATTTTGGTCTTGCTTTGGTTTAATTATTTTCTATTTTCCTGCTCCTCCATTGTGGAATGGAAATGTTAACCCTGTGTCATTGTACCTTGGGGTTATATAACTTTTAAAAATTTTTACAGAAATTCTCAGCTAAAAGTTGCCTTGAGAGTCAGAAAAGACTTGGTCTTGGGCTTTTGAAAAATGCTGTGACAAATTGCACTGCTATAAACATGGATGCACATATATCCCTGTGGTATGATGTTTTCAGTTTTTCTGGAAAAACACTCAGAAGGGGAATAGTTGCGATAAGTGGAATCTCTAATCACAGTTTTGTGAGGAATCTCTACACTGATTTCCACAGTGGTTTCACCAGTCTACGCTCCCACCAGCAGTGGAGAAAGGTTTCTGCTTCTCCACAACTTGTTTTGAAATTCTGTATCATTTTTATTGTTTTTGTCTTTGTTGTTATCTTTTATTGGGTTTTTCTCTTTAAAATAAAAATAAAAAATAAATTAAAAAAAGAAAAATGCTGGAACTTTTGAGTCTTTGGGGAAGAGATTATTGTGTTCTTATTTGTATATAGGACAGTTGAACACATTAGGTTGAATCATTAACTAGTTATTGTGTTCATTAGGCGACTAAGTGCAGTTTAAGGAGATGTGTTTGGGTGTTAAGTTGACAAGGGGTATGATATGACAGTTAAGGTGGAGTGTCAACTGGACTGGATTTGAGATTGGCCTAGGGGATTGAAGAAGTATATTTCTGGGTATGTCTGGTGGGTCATGGAGGTGTGACATGGGTAATTCCTATAGTCCCTGTTTTATTTCCTGGCCACCATTAACTAAGCACCTTTTCTCCACCACACTTTCCAGCCATTATGTTTCTGCATCAGAGACAGCCAACCATGTACTGAGTCCCTTGACACCATGAGCGAAATTAATCCTCTCCTCCTTTAAATTGTGGGTGTCAGCTATTTTGTCTCAGTAGCAAGAAAACTAGTATAAGTGGTGTTTCTATTTTATTCTTTTTTGTGAAGATTTATTTGTCTAGTTGTAGTCTTTTGTTGTCCTATATAAATTTTACAATTGTTTTTTCTATTTCTGTAAAGAAATTTCATTGGCTTTTCTTTCTGTGCTGGGGAATCTGTGCTTAGCCTCATTTGTGTTAGGAAGGCACTCTACCACTGAGCTACCTCCTCAGCCTTTCTAATTTTCTTGGCTAGGACTGTCAATAATATGTTATATAAAAGTAATGAGAGTGAGTGTGTTTGCTGTCTTCCTGATCTGAGAGGAAAAACTTTGCTTTTGTTGTTGAGTATGAAGTTAGCTGTGGACTTTTCAGATATGGTCTTTATTGTGGTGTAGTTTTCTTCTATTACTAACTTGTTGAGAGTTTTTATCATGAAAAGGTGTTGCATATTGTGAAATACTTTTTCCACATCTGTTGGGATGTTCATATGTTTTTCAACCTTTATCCTGTTAATGTGTATATCACATTGATTGATTTTCCTATATTGACCCAACTATCCTTGTATCCCAGGGATGAATCTAACTCGATTGTGACACAAATGGTACTTTTAATATACCATTGAATTTACCTGTCTTATATTGAATATTTTTATGCATATATTCATCAGATATTTTTTCTCGTTTCTTTGGCTATAGTATTAGGATAAAACTAAGTCATAAAATAAATCTGAAAAAATATTTCCTTTCTTGCACAGTTTTTTGAGTTTGAGAATTGACATTAATTATTCTAGAAATGTTTGATGGAGCCTACCAGGGAAGTCATCTGGTCTAGGGCTTTTCTTTCTTGGTAGGGTGTCTGATTCAACTTTAATACTAGTTACAGGCATGTTTAGACTTTTGCCCCTTCATGGTTCATTCTTGGCTGAATCATGTTTCTAGGAATTTATCTATTTTTTCTTCTTTATCCCATCTGTTGACATATTGGTCTCAGTGAGTCACTTTTATATTAATCTTTAATATCACTACTTTTTGATCCCTCATAAGAGCTAATATAATAATATTCCTCTTTTCTTTAAAACATTTATTTTTTGGCTCATTAATTGGAATAAAATAGTCTGTGTCACTTTTAACACTGTAAGCAAAGGTGTATTTTGAATAAAGACTTACCCATGGAAGTAAAATTGTATGTTAGTAGAAGATAGGTGACAGCATATTTTGTGGTTGCTGAGTGAGAAAGATATGTAAACAAACTGAGGATTCATTTTTAATAAAGTGTATCATGTTCAAAGCTTGCAGACAGAAGAAAGATTGGGAGAATATATTTGCCATGTCTAAAATTGACAACGAAATATTTTCTAGAATATACAATGAATTCCTACAAATTTTTAGATCTCCTTGGAAACACTGGAAAGAGAAACAGGCAAAAATATGAGAAGGAAGTTTATAGGAAAGGAAACCTGAAAGCTCAAGTATAGGAAAATTAGTAATTAGAGACATAAAATTAGAGAATAATTTACTACTTTCCTATCATGAGACAAGAAAACCCCTGAATGCTGGGGGTCAAGTTTTGATGATCATGTAAGAATCAAATACAGTATTCCAAGTGAGTAGAGTTATATTAATAGGTGCTATTCAGTAGGGTAGGCAAGAAATATTGGTTAAGTTATATATTTATCCTGTTTTCCACCACCATGAACTGTTGGCCTCTGCCATGTGCCACTCTGCCTTGGAAGCAGCCTACTATGGACTGAAACCTCCACAAACTGAGCTAAATATACCTTTCTCTCTTTAATTTGGGTGTTGGGTATTTTGTCTCAGCAGTGAGAAAACAGTAACCAAGACAATCTCCTTCTATAATACTTTGTCAAATGCAGTCAACAGAACTAATACTTGCTATTAATATTTTAGAGTCTTTGATTCTAATAGGTGCATAGGCTGTCTTTCATTTTCTTTCTGGGTAACATCTTGTCATACATTTTTCCACTGTGTCATATTAACTTGCATATTTACAGCGTCAGGTAAAGGGATTTTATCATCCCTTTAAATTAATTTACTCTTAAATTAATGCCATATATTCTTTATTATTTCAGTCCCCATGATACGGTACTAATACTATGCTAATTTGGATAGACTAGATTATGCTGTTGTTATCAGTAATCTGCAAATCTTAGTAGCACGTGTTGGTTTGGAGTTTTGCAAAGGGAACAATATAATATAGGATAGATTTTTATAAGATTATTTATAATAGTCACACAAAGAATCACATACAAGACAGTGTAGGAAATCTGTCCATACACTGAAGACCCAAGAATCTTGCTGAAGGCCTGGCTTCCATGATAATGTCCTGCATGAGTCCAGCTGAAGACCTAGAACTGATAATAATGCCTCCCATGAGTCCAACTGGAGGACTACAGTCCATAACAATATCTCATGCAGGCCTGCTTCACGGATCAGTGCTGGAAGGCCCAAAGGTCAGTGGTGGAAACTAGAAAGTCTGTGCCAGAGGGATGAAGGGTCTATGCCAGCAGGCTGAGGGATCTGCACTGGAGCCAGGAAGTGATGTGCAAAATAAGAACCAGAGCTCACCTGGAAAGTACCACCACAATCCTCAGCAACAGTGAGGTCCTGACCTCCAATGATCAGGACAGCTGAATTCCCATCAGGAAAGCCAACATGACAAGCTACTCCAGGAAACTGAATAGTGTACCATCTTCCCCTCTGGAGCCAGGAAGCAATGTTTGGAGTGTGGACCAGAGCTTTCCCAAAGTGAACCAAAGCCATTCTCAGTGACAACAAGGTCCTGAGCTCGTTGGACGATAAAAACAGCCAAGTTCATCAGGAAAGCCAGCATGATGAGCTCCTCCAAGAAAACCAACAGCTCCTACAGCTTCTCTCCGCTCCCAACAGGCTCCAACAGCTTCTACCAGCTCTCAACAGCCTTCCTTCTTCTCCAGTTCTGCCTCTTATGCTGCTGGCAACAGTCCTCAGGCAGGCCTCCCACACCCACACCAGGCTTACTCAGTTCAGCTCGGGGTTGTAAGCTGATCACCAGTTGTCATCCACCACAGAGAACTAGAAGGTGAATGGGAGTGCAGAACAGAAATAAAAGTAAAGATAAACTAAAAGAAGGGAGATTTTTTTTCATAGACAATTACGATATTCTGGCATGGAAAAAAGAGCATAATTAAATTAACGCTTGGGATATACAATCTAAAATTTAAAAATTGTTATTATTATAAATGTTCAGAGTATATTCTTATTGCTCAACAAGTACTTCCCGATTTACCTAGTCTTTGGGATGAGTGACATCTGTTTGTTAGTCTGAGGAAAAAAGAAAATATTACTGAAGTAGTGGTATAGACCATGATAAAAATGAAAATAACAATGGAATTAGAATGGAAATAATTTAAATTCTGCTTTAGTAATAAAACTTTTAGAATATAAAGATTTGCTAAAAAAGGACTGTAGAGGAAAAACTCTGGAAAAGGATTGACAATTTTTGAATGCTGACTCCCAGGTACCAGCCTGAAGTAACCAGTAGGCCATAAGAACTGAATTGCTTGTCACAAAGTAAGTAGTTCAAGTAAGACTTCTGCGACAAAAATAATTTACACCTTAGTGAACTTGTTGTGGCAAAAATCAGAAATCAGGTCAAACTCCTCAGGGGATCCAAAAACTCATTCAGAACAAATGGAGTTTTAATTAATTTTAATTTAGAATCAGTTTGGACCGGTCATTGCCCCCCATTCCTGACCAGAGAATGTGGCACTTCACTGCCTTTGTTCTCATCTTATATACATTTTTGGTTTCCATGGTAATAGATTGGAATGTCTAGGCCTGGCCATAGTTGTTTACCTTGCACCATGTGACCAGGTCAGGCTCTGGCCATAATGATATATATACTTTAACAATTCAGGCAAGGAGAAGAATTCCAGGACAAAGTCAGAATTGCAAAGTTAACTCTTTACAATCCCTCCAGGATGTTTCTCAAGACACATTTTGAGGCTTGTCTATCTTAAAATGTTGTGCTAAAAGTCACCACCCATTACAAACTGGCAGGTTATGATAGCATGCACTTAATAAATGTAGTTCCCTAGAAAAAAATTTCATAGTATTGGAATTAGAGGTCAAACAATCCTTGGTACTATTAAATCAAATCTTTCAATATTATAGGAAAGCTCTTTGCCATTCTTAGTAAATGTTCCTGGATAGAAATTCAACCTTAAACTGACAAGATACAGAAAAAAATCTACATTTACCTTAAACTTTATGGTAAGTCAAATGTAAATGTTCACCAAGCTTTCCTTCAAGTAACAAGATGTGAAGTCTAGTTGAATACTTTGTCTTCTCCATGCTGTCATACGACAGCCTTCTAATTCCTGCAAAGGTCCTCATGCACCTGCTAGTTAGGTTTTGTGGTTGTTGGCTTCAGTTACATTTTCCAGTCAAGGCGGAATGGGGTACTTCTGAAGAATTGTTATCAGCAAGCTGCGATTTCTCTGGTGGACTTGTGATTCAGACACTGAACATGACTGTGACCCATGATCCTGGAATTTTACCTCTTTACATCTCGGTCTGAAGAGGTCTGGGGAAGTACCTCATTACATCAAGTCTAAATGGTTTGAAGTCAAAGATTCTCTTCCTTTTCAATGGTGTTTACCAAATGGAATGCAGATGTGGGTGAGTGCCTTATACATATGGAAATCAGTTCTCCTGTTCTCACGGAACCCATTAGCAATATAAAAAGAATATAATGATAGTGAGTAAACAATGTTAGAGATTACTGCCCAGAGCCACACCTTGGATTTGGAATGTTTCTCATGCATATTGCTGGTATCTGAAGTATTCTATAGGCAGAGTGATGCTTTCTTCTGGACTCCATAGTCTGAGTTCAGAGAACACAAATTTTATTTTCACTGTGTAACCAAACTTTCATGAATTCTATCTCTAACTACTCCAAACTGGTGAGAAAATAGGTACTCACTAAGTGATCCACTTTGGTAAGCAAATAGATACTCACCAGGGGAAGATATGCGGTGCTAATAGGCCCATGCAAATTCTGAAATTACTCACCATAGCATGGTTTTGATGGGATAACATTTTATGGACCTGTGTTGGAGGTGCAAAGAAATATCACTGGAGAGAGGGCCTTATTATATAGTTTTCCTATTAAAGTTTGGCTTTTTAAAAACACAGATTGCTTCAAGAGGGTGGGATAAATGTTTAAGTGGAAATGTGCAGGCATACAGCGACAACTCCTGTTTTCAACATGGAACCTCTGAGGAAGATGTTCTCGCACATTAACCCAAGATGGTGAAAGCACTCACCTGAATGCTAATGCCATGAATGTTTTCTCTTTAGTCTGGAGTCTGTTCCCTGGGATACTTGCGCCACTGTGTGGATAGAGTTGTGGAAAGGCATGTGAACTCTGGACCCAGCACCACCTCCCCTCTTCTTGTGTGTGAATGTGATGTTTACACTCCTGTCTTGGCAGGACTTTGCCTGTGTGTGGGTATGTGTGTGTGTGTGTGTGTAAGTCCTGGACACAGGTGATGCAGCTGACTACATGTATATAATATGTGGGCTGTCGCTGGAAGCTTTGACTATTTGAAGCTTCCTCCTCCTGGCTCTGTCAATTCCACCAGTTATGTATGATTTGATGAAGTTATGCGCTGGCAGAGCCTCTGTCTACAGGCAAATATTTGAGGGTAGTTAATATATTAAATAATTAGCCATGTATCTTGGTCCTCAGTTTACGTGATTTTGCAGAAACAATGGGGTGATCATCTGAGAGAGAAAACTAGAATAGTAAGTGCTGAGGATGGGTAGGCAAAGAGGAAAGAGGAAAGGTTCCGAGTCTGGAGGATCAGGTTGTGCAGGATTCTTCTTTGAGTATCACAGAAGGGGAACCTGGACAACTAAGGCTCATCAGAAGGCTTGGTTGGGCACAGAGAGCAGGAGAGAAGGGACGTACATTTCCCAAAGGTGAACCAAATGCTAAAAACCAACGTTGTATATGTCATGAATTTTCTTAAATTTGGTTCTATTTATTTTTCATGTAATTGAGCTTAGGTTGGTGTGTATACATTTTGAGTGCAAGAGGTTATGGAAATACGTGTATTTAACTGAGCACTTTTTGTGTCTGGACATTTATTTTCTTAAAAATATAGCTTCCTGTTGGTATATCTAGGTATGTACCTACATATAAGGCTTGAGATATGCGAACAGTGTTCCTTTGTGTTCCAGAAGAGAAAGGAGTTTCCATGTGTTTGTTATCTTGTGTCCTTGTACAAGGCTGTCCGAAGAGACGAAGCCTCAGAGTTCATTCTTATAAAATGTGACATGGCAAAGATTTCAACATTAAGTAATTCATATTGAGTAAACGAAGGAAAACAGAACTGGTGGAACAATGTAAATAAAGGGGTAAGTTTAGCAAAACGACCAGGGGTGCTTAGCTAGGTAGAAGGCTAAGTTACTGCAATAGTATGCTGAGCTACTAGGATAATAGATCTATTTACTTAAACAAGGCAGCGCCAATTTGTTAAGGCATTGATTTTTAAAAATTCTTTCCCTCCAAAGGAAGCAGTTCCACTTCTACACGGCAGGTGGCAGCATTGGTGGCCACAATTCCTTTTCAGCAGCAGCCATGGTTGGCTGAGTTTTTGTGATGAATGCACCCGGGCAGAAACGCTTGTTTGCATTACAAGAGACTGTAGCTTTTTAGAATTTCATTAAGAAAAGAAAGGCCACTCTTATTGCTATTACAATCACTTTACATTTCCCATATGTCTCGCGAGCAGGAAAGTACCGTAGCAGTGTTAAAAGTGCCTGGGTGGCTATTTTGAAAACAGAAGGTGGAATTTGTTAAATTCTTGCCCACAGTGAAAATAAATCTACTGCTTTTAATTATGTTTACAGAAAACTGGTGGCAAATCTTGATGAGGTTATACTCTGGATGTATGCAGTGTGTTGGGTATAGTGACAGCATGGTTTTCAGCAGGATAAATTATTATTTGGTGAATTTTATTTTCTTGGTTCTGCTCATCTGTTTGAACAATGCCTTCTCAGATAACTAACAGCTGCTAAGTTCCTACCACATTCTGAGTTTTGTACAGCACAGATAAGTTCTTAGACTGTGAAGTCCTCATATCTAAATTATGATATTGTCCTACTACTGAAAGAAAACTAAAAATAACGACATATATTGAGTGCTTGCCATGTGAAGCTACTTTTCTAAACACTGTATGTGCATTTTACACATGTGGTTCTCACCACAATGCTCTTAGCAATGCACTATTACTACCACTGTTTCACAGATGAGCAAACTGAGACAGGGGGAGACTGAATAACTTCTGTAAGATTTTCATCCTGGGTGTGGTGGCACACCAGTAATCTTTGCACTAGTGAGGCTGAGGCAGGAGGATGGCAAGTTAAAGGCCAGCCTGGGATACACAGGGAGTTGAAGGCTGGTCTGGACTGCATAATAAGATCCTAACTTGACAAACCAATACACCCTCCACACCACACACACACACACACACACACACCCCGCTCCCAAAAGGGCTCACCCAGCTGTAACAGTGCAAGGTCAGAGGCCAGAACTGACCTAGCCTCAGGTGGACTGAAGCGCCTCTAGCTGCCACACAGGCCCATGCCATGGCTTGGGGTCTGGCTGAGGTGCCGCCATGTCACCTGGCTTGTGCTGGGTCCTCATGGGACAGGCTACACAGCCATGCTCTGTGCAGTGCATGATGCCCAGGATGCTCCTGCCTGGGAGCCCAAGGAGCTCTTCGGACTCTTCTGGACTTCCAGGCAGTGCCTGTGCACCCTGAGATGCTGAGACACTGTGCCAGTGTTCCTTGTCCTGGAAGTCCTGCTGAGTGTCCCATGACACCTGGGCAGAAGCATTGCCCCCTGAGCTCTGGCAGGAGCATGGAGCCTCTTACAGCATGGCCCGGTGCTGGGGAAACCAGCTGGGGTCTGCAGCAGTTGGCTGACTGGCTGTGTGTGCTGTGGTGGTGAGCAGCTCAGGCAGGCCCCATCCACTGTCCCCACTCCTCAGGGACTACCTGCTGCCGCTCAGAGAGTGACACATCCAGTGAGCTTCATCCTAGACCACTGCTGCAGCTTGTCCAGGCCCCTCTACCCGTCCCTGCCCCCAATCCTAGAGAACCAATTGCTGACTCCATCTGCACCTGACCTTTAGACTCTCTCCCTAGTGGTAAGCGGCACCCACCTAGCTTGTTCCCAGACCCAGCCTTTGGCCATATGCTCCTACCCAGCTTTGAAGGACGGCCACTCTGTCTATCCAAGCCCATTCTTGGAGATGGCGATGCTTGTTACCTCTCCCCCACCTTAGTCACTTCTCCTGTGGCCGGGACAAAAATACCACACACCAACGCTTAAGGAGAAAAGGTTTCTTTTGGCCCATGTTTTTAGTCCAGAGTTGGCCAGCTCCAAGGCAGGAAGACATGGTGGATAGGACTTCATGGCAGCCAGGAAGCAGGGAGTGAAGGAGGGGGTCTGGGAGGGAGATCCACCCTTCCAGCTCACACTGCAGAGGGCAGCCTCAGCTGACCAAGCCCCATCTCCCAGCAGCAAGTCAGCAGCAGTGTACATAGCTTATCACCTTCCAAAGCCCCGCCTCTGAACCACGGGGCTCTTGGGAGACTCTAGATCCAAACCCGCTGCCCCGCTTACCATATCCTGCACCTGTTGAGCTCCCTGCCCAATGAGCTCTGCTCCTCTGCTGCTCTGCACAGTCTGCCTTGGTGACATCAAGAGAAGTCTGGAACGTGTGCTGCGACCTGTGCGTTGTGAGAATGGTCTCTGGAGTCACAGCTGTGGGCATTCCCATCAGTGGCTCTGCTCTACCTTCCGGCTAAGATCAAAATGCAGCACAGGAACGTCCTCTGGCGTCTGGTCTTCCCTTCTCCCTTTGAGGATCCTGTAATCCAGCTTTAGTAGTTAGTTATGGATTGCTGGGCAGGAAAAAAAGAATAAGAAAGAAACTTGTCCAGGAAAACAAGCAAATAATATTTTGACATTACATGATAAACTTAGTAAAAATTTTATTTGAGACTTAGCACATTAGGATCATATTTATGGAACCTGCAAGCAAAGTAGCACATTTGTTTATATTTTCTGTTTCCAACAAATTAAGTCATATATATATATATATATATATATATACACACACACACATTTGAAATGCCAAAGCTTCTAAGGAGAGTTACTGATAAGCAATTTTCAAATGGAGCAGAAAGATATCAATATAGGCAAAGTGTGCTAATCTGTTAACACCCTGTAGTTCTTAACATTTTGCCATAAACATGGCACATTAGGAAGAATCTTAGACTTTCAAATGCAGTGTTTGAGTTGAAACAGTAACTATGATATGCGATCTCGGGTTAGTCACTCTGCACATCTGAGCCAGAGCGTCCTTATCTTTAATGAGAGTGATGATCCTAGTGTGTCTCGTGAAACTGTTGAGTGGACTGCAGGCAGAGGGTCACCTAGGAATATTAATGACTTTAATTGCAAAACTATGATCAATATTTTTAATGCTTTATAGTGGTGTAGGAAATTATATAAAAATTTGTGCATCTATCAGCATAGAGCAGACTATTTTCCCCTGTGAAATTCTACCAAGCAGACAGGAACTCTTATTTAGTGTTTTGTTTTAAACTGAGGGTGGCAGCGGGGTGTATACATGCTAGGCAAGTGCTCTCTGTCTGGGTCTGTGGACTATGGTTCCTCTGAGAATTTTCAGTCAGTACAGATGGACCACGGAGAAGAAGGGAGGGTTTGTTGAGATTTTTATGAGGTTTTCACAGACTCAGAAATATCTGTAACTCTGCCAATCCCCCCAATTTCTTTGTGAAGATGGGAGCAGCATGTGGTATTTCCATTTCCTCTGCTTAAAGCCATCACCGGACTGTCATTTCAGCAACATCTTAACAAATGAAAATCCTCCTCTGAGTCAATAGTAATTATAGGAATTTATCACAATTGCCAATCAAGGTGTTCTGAAGAGACTCATCTTTCTTGTTAAATTAGCTTTCACTGCACGCAAACACTGAGTTATCTTTAGGAAATCAATTGCAGGGAAATTACAGCTTTCATGGAGTGATATCACCTTGCCAACCATCTTGTTATACATAATTCCTCTACCAAGAAACTCAGCTGGGCTCACATGACTTATTTTTTGAGATATTGTATTTCAATGAAGTAAACATGGAAAAGTCAACTTCTGAAAGCCAAGAAGGAAGCAGAGGTGGGGACCTTGGACAAGTCTTAAGACACCTACAGCCAATTAGACTGTCATCCCCAGAAGGGGTCAGTAGGCTGGGGTTTGTCATTTCAAAGACTTTGATCCAATGGATTTGAAGGTAGAAGTCACTGACAGTAGATGCTTCTTGCTACTATTTCCATGCTCATACTAGGAGAAACTTTATTTGGACGATACTTTGCATAATATTGAGTTCTTCAAAGGAGCAGTAACCGATTTTTTTTTTTTTTGAGAATTCTTGGTGCTACAGACTGATCAGGGGTCATTCACTGCAGCAGTTGGAGAAGGTCTGTTTTAGCATGTAATCTGTGCTACAGTTTCCTACATCAAATGTATGGCTCATTGATGCTATAACAACATGGTAATTAATATGCAATTAACCCAGAATTACTGAAAAACTGCCATGTGGTTTTTAAGAGAACTAGACTTAGCAATTTTTATACTTATTAGCTGTGCTCAGTGCATGCTTTCCTCCTGGAATATTTTCAAATGTGCTAGGTGAAGCCAACTGTCATGAAAACCAGACAGAGCCCCAGACTTTGCTCTAGCATGACCTGCCTGAGCAAGGTCTGTGTATGAGGACGGTGTGGGGAGGGTGTTAGAATTGGCAGCAGGGCCTTTTCAAGCCCTGTTTCCAGTATGGTATTGTTATGGTTGATACATTGCCTCAACTTGGGGAGTCCAGAGGTTTGGCTGAGTGACTCAGTAGGAAGCCAGGGTGCTTACTTTGTAGACATCCTGAGCCTGTGGAAGAGGAGGGCATGGAGATTGTGTGAGTGCTATACGCCCCCTCGGTGGGGGCAGGCTGTTTACAATGTAAGGGGGGGAAAGAGGCTGCTTGCAGCCATTCCTCCCTTTTGCTGGTTGTTTTTGCTGTGCTCTGCTGCCATGAACGCTTGCCCTCTGCCATGTGCCACTCTGCCTCAGAACCAACCAAGAATGGACTGAAACCTCCACAAACTGTAAGCTAAATAAACCTTTCCTTCCTTCATTTTGGGTGCTGGGTATTTTGTCTCAGCAATGAGAGAAAAGTAACTAAGACAGTTATTAAGCACTTATTCCTTAGGTTATCTGATTTGGTCCCCATCTCAGCCTTCTAGAACCAGACTATTCTTGTTTCCATTTTCCAGAAATCTGAAGATCAGGAATCTGAAGCAATTGCTGGAGGTCAGAAAGCTCAGCCTTGACCAGGGAGGATTTGACCCCAGACTGTGGGTTCCTGAGCCAGTGTGTGTGATGCCTCTTTCCCCACTGTGTTCTCTGACAAAGGCCCCTGAGGGCTTTGCAAGGAAAGCACCACGAAACCCTCATTATAACCATCCACTGGGCATTACTTTTTATGAGACCATCAGGAACACTATCTCTGTAAGGAATCGTGGACTTCTATTTGATAGGAGGTCGAAGGCAGGTTGCAGGGCTGGACAAGTTACAAAGAGTGTGTTCCGTTTCTCCTTTGAGACAGATGATTTGTGTGATTGTGAGTGGTCATCACCACCGCTACACACTGTTGTTGTAAAGATAGCTAACCTAAGTGGCTTCTAAACAACAGAAACTTATTTGTCACAGTGCTTGGGAGCTGGGGAGCCAGGTGCCAACATATCTGGGTTCTGTGGGGGCCCTCTTCCCACTGTATCCTCACGTCAGAAAGGCAGAACTCTGGTCTCTACAGCCCACTTCTGAGGGGTCTACCCTCCTGACCTAACCACCTGCTGAAGGCCCAGCTTCCTAATACCCTCACATGGGTACGAGTTTCCAACATGTGCGGGGTGGTGGGGCACAAACATTCAGACTATAGCAGCCACTTATCGTCTCTGGCCTCTACTGCTTAGTTTTCTTTTCAAGAGATAAAACTGTGTCAGGTGAAGGCTATGATCCCTTCTTGAGACCAGATTTAGAATTTCATGGAATTAATCATTTTAGACACATCCTTGAATTATCTATTCTACAGTTTCAGGGCCCTAAAGCATAGTGTGAAATTGTGAATTCAGGCAGACAGCCTGGTTTGGACTCATACTGACATTATTAAAAAGGGTCACTCAGGGCAGAAGAAGGGGCTAGGAGAGGAAGCTTGGGCTCAGAGAACTGTGCGGCACCAGCACCGGGGAGGAGGAGTGGCTGGCTTTTGTCAAGGGTCAGAAACTGGGAATCGTGAGGAAGAGCTGTTGAATAGCTCAGGGAAGGGAAGAGCCATTGACTGCCGAGCCTAAAGGGAGATCTGGCCTGGAAGCCAGATGAAGCCTAGGGAAGTTTGTTAGTATCTACTGAGCTTTTGTAAGAAAACAGAATACTCGGCCTCCCTACCTGGACATTTAATGTGTAGTTCAGAGGAAGATTTTTGTGATGTTCGGATACAGGACTGGCAGGCAGGGGCAAGATGGCTTTCTGCACTCAGGTAAAGATACTCCCAGCTCTTACAGCATTTGATCTGAATTAGAACAAGGAGCTGTTTGGAGCAGGCTCAGCCCCTTGGCAGTATGTCTGTGAAGAAAGCCTTGTGCTGGACTGCAGCTCCCCTGCCTCCGGCCAGGCGCCCTGGCATACGCACAGTCTGTACAAACACATTTAATGCTTCCACTTTGGGAACAGGGCAGTGATGCTACAGAACCAAAGGCCTTGGCTGAAGGGAATAGGCCATGTAGCTACAGGGTTAAGTTTCTCATCCGTGGCTTTCTGGCTGCACAGTGAAATTGAGATGTCTTTCTGATTCTGTTTCCCCTGTTTATAAGCAGAGGCTTCTGTTGTATGTCAGGGGCACTAAGATGTGTTGGTTCTATGGGTTGATGGACTGGAAAGACAGGGCGAGGGCATAAAATCAAACTGTCAGTCCTAGTTTCTGTCCTTGATCTAGTTATGAGCTTTGCAGCTGAAATAGTTTATGGCCCTGCCCTGCGTGGATAGGCTAAGAGGGAAGCTTTGCACTGAGAAATAATGCCCTTGCACTAATTCGGTGCGTCCAAGGAAATCAAAGGAAGGTCGCCGGTATCTGGGAGTCAGCACCTTGTCTTTCAGAATGGTAAGGGCAGGGCCTTGGAAGCTTTGCCCTTTGAATCAGAGCCCAAGGCCAGACACAATTTCCAGACTCTTCTCATGCCCTCAGTGTCCCCTGGAGCCCAGAGTCACAAATCTAGAGAAGGCAGCAGTTTTATACCCTGAAGGGGCCTTGGAGCACCCTCCAGTTGTTCTACCCACACCTCTGTCATTGCTGGAAGCAGGTGCTGCCCTGTAGGGCCTCAGGGTACAGGCCTTAGAGGCTGGTGGGAAGCAGGGCTTGTGAGTACTCAGCCAAGAAACCGTGAGATAAACATGTAAGAAGGGCTTAGAATACTTTTCATGTTGTTTTCATTTGTTATCTTAAAAATAATAGAACACAAAATGAAATAAAAATGTGACCCGTAGCCACCCATCTCCATGCAGCTGCTGTTTTCACTTTTGCATATTGACTTTTCATCTTTGTTCTTGTGTCTGTATATTTACACAGCTATAAATCACAGGGGCGACTTACAATGTATTAAGTGAGGGAAGCAGACTGCTAAATGCCTCCCCATCTTTCTTCTCCATATCTTCTTGCTTCTCAATTTTAATGGCTAGATAATATTCACCTACTAAACTAATTCAAAACCTCACTCTTTCCCCTTTGTACCTTGTCTGCCCTTTGATTTTTTCATAACTTCATTGTGAGTGGGATGGGAGGGGCAGAAGCTTACCGTGTCTGTACCTCATGAGGTATCCTGGGTTGGATAATACGGACGTAAATACAAGGGTCTTGCCTGGCATAATTCCACTTTATATCCCTGGTGATGAGTACATTGTATTTATTTGTTAATTGATTGTAGAGCTGGAGATCAAAACCAGGGCCTCACACGTGCTGGGCAACTGCTCCACTATTGACCTCAGACCGTGAGACCATAATAAGTGAATTTTTATCAGTGAGTCCTCCTGTAGAGGATTTAGAAAGGCTTTTCAGGATTTCCTGAGGTCCTCGCCACAGCTATACGGTAGGAACGTTGTCATTTTTATAGACGAGGAAAGAGAGGTAAGCGGCAGCTCGAGCACTTCAAGTCAGACTTTTGGCTCCTTATTTAGTGAACTCTCCCTCTTCACAGTCCAGTTTAAAAATTGTGGCTTCTTGGTAATGTTTATGATTAGTTCCCTTCCGAATCCCATCTTTGCAGAATGAAAACTTTGCTTCATTGATTTTTACACTTGATCTTAGCCAAAAGGTTGAGAAGTGATGCTTCATTGCTTTTTGAGAAATGTGGAGGAGCAGCAAAAGATGGCGACCAGGTGAGCAGCAAGGAAGCGATCCTCCTCGATAAACACCACCAGCTCGAGACAGACTTGGAGAGCGTGAATGCCGGGACCTCGGCTGGGAAGATCAAACTGAACATGTTTCTCTGAGCTGCCGGGGGAGATGCGGTAGGGCGGCCCAAACTGCCGCGGCGAGACGCGGGAAAGCCCCAGACGCTGGGAGCCGGAGACGCTCCTCGCGGATAGGGGGCTTGGCTGGGTCCGACTGCCCTGGGGGCAAAGCCAGCTCGGTCCCTTCCGCCTCCCGAGCCGGCGCAGCTTTCCAGCGACTCCCGACAGAGATCGGCTTATTAGCAGCGGCAACGCCCGGCAGTCCCACATTTCGCGCATATCGGGCAGGTTGTGCAGCCTAGACCCTCGGCAGCCGGCGGTCCGTGGCCAGGGCGGCACGAGCAGTATAGGAGCGGAGCATCCCGCTCCCTCCCCCAGACCCGGAGAGCGCGAGGAAACAAGTGGCTGCGAGCGGCGGATCGTGAGCATAGCACAAAAAACTGGCACCTTGGAACCTTCCTGCCTGCAGGGACTCCGAAAACGGGTGAGCTATCTGCGCTCACGACCAGATCACCGAGTGGGGGAGGAGATCCATCCCTATACCTGCAGGGAACCCTGGGAGGGCGGGGGAGCGGTCTTACACACCTCACCCAGGTCTCTAGCTAGGGAATAGCTAACCAACATCTGTACAGCCTTTTAAGCGGAACTCTCAGCAGAAAGCTTAAGGGACATTCCCCCAAAG